>CM024706.1:40982977-41560317 GCA_014182895.1 Angophora floribunda | reverse complement strand
CTTCGAGATTGCGTTTTCCAGGTCAAGGGCCAGCCAGCGCAAATTTTTTTTTTAAATAAAAGAAAGATCGGCGGTGGATATTAAGGAAAGATGCTTATTATTAACATAATCGAGTGATTAATACGGTCTCACGACGCTTTCAGGGCTGTCGGACGCCACGTGTCTTCCTCTGATTTCGATGCGGGAAATTTTCAAATCGGGTGGGGCCCGGCCCCCTTTGCTGCCTCGACAGGCTCAACCGCTGGACAGAGGAGATTTTACGATGGTCGTGCTTAAAATCTACAGCCTTTGAACTAAGCGGATTGGAAGTTCGGTAGATCTCGCTGAAGTCAGGATGTTTGCGTCAAGCCCTCTTTCTCTTTTTGTCATTTTTCTCCCTTTTCTGAAAAATTATCCACGAAATCATAGAAAATATCAAATATCTACATTAGCGATTATAATTAAAATTGATTATAAAGATTATATTGACATATTAAAAAATTGACTGAATTAGTGCCACACAATAAGTTAAAAACTTTGCCCTTTTTTATAAATTGCATTCCTCAATCAATTCCATATCGTCTTTTCAAGCAAATTAAGAAGAGCAAGCCCGGCCATAGCATTTACGTGTTTTGTGCCGTGAGATGACATTTGGGAATTTTATATCGTGAATATCATGTGAACATTTGGTAATATAAGTTTCTTTTCCTACGCGTGCGTGCGTGTGTGTTCGTGTTCTCTCTTATTAATTATTTTGTGCCTTTTTCATTTACAGGAACCTTACACGCAAGTCATAATGTCCTGACCCAAAAAAGAGAGAGAGAAAAGTCATAATTAAAATCAGCGTCTTGGCGGCCTCAAAGTAAATGTCCATGAAATTGAATGCCAAAACTGGCCGGAGTTGCATTGAGTTGGGAACAATATGTGGTGGTTCGCCGATTTCTAAGATCAAAGCTCATTAAATGCGGACAACCTAGTCCCATCTCGAACGATGGTCAACCAGAGAGAACAGCATAAGATGATTTCATTTATGAAAATATGTAAGTAAATTTTATATTTATTTTAATTTGCCCACGGATGAAATTTTGAAATGGTCTTTTTCGCCATTTAAAGAAAATAAAAACACCTTCTTATTCAAGTAAGCTCCAACACATTGCAATAGAAACACCGGCATTAAAATCACAAGTGTGAGATTTTTATGAGATCTCCGCTAACTATTAGTTTGATTTTTTTTTGCTAAGTACTAAGCATTGACATATTTCATTGGGGAGGTAGGTGTGGTTTTAAAATATTTGAATTTAAAACTTTAATTCCGATACTATATTCGATTTTGTAGATTATTGCCAATTATTATAAAAACTTAAATTATTATATGAAGGCATTGTTTAATATTTAATTACTTTAACAACCAGCATTAAATCTTTGAGTTTATGCTACAAGGAAATTTATTCCTCTCCTCGTGATCTTGGAACAAATTTCATTGGGAACACCCGAGAGCAAAATGTCGGGAAGCGAGCTTTCAGTAAAGATAAACTTGCCAAAGTGCAAAAAGTAGCCTTAGCATTATTTGGCCATTGAGTAAATTAAAAAAATTAATTTATTTCATCAATGCTATCTCTCTCAAGACTGATCTCATACTAGTCAGTGCCATCACAATTTACATATAAACGCACTGGATCTAAAATCAACATATTCCTTGGAAACCAATTCCATATTAGTGAGCATTCGAGACCTTTTAAGCACCGGACTAATCTTATCACGCTTGATGGTCTCCCAAGTCCACATATATCTTCTAATTATCAAAGACACTGGCATCTATGCTACTACACAAGTTGCCTTATGAGAATTCTCAAGCGTGATGATTCAAATCTAGATCTTAAATAAGGAGGACTAACACGCTAGTCATTTAAGCAACCATTCAAATTGTTGAGAGAGTTTAAAACACATGCTAAAAAATTGGAGGAAATGCATCGCCTTGTACATGGGACAATCTTGTTGTGCCGTTTTCATGATTCCAACTTTCTCAAGAATGAAGTTAAGAACTCAAAAACAATCATAAATTACAATTAAAGGGAATTCGCATGCTAAGGTTTCATTTATTTTACGAAAAAATAATCATTTGAAAAAATAATTTCTTAAAAATAATTAATAAATTAAAATGTTATCATTATTGATCCATAATATACGTTTAAATAAATATTTTTTATAAAAAAAATGGATATTAAAAAATAAAAAAAATCGCAGAGTTGATTCTGGATGCGGCCGATCTCACTCCGCCAAGCACGTGGCCTCGTGGAAGCTCCACTGTACTTTGGTCACGTGGAGTACAGATAATTATCCAATTAGGCCACCTCTAAAAAAAAAACAAAATTCCATGTGACAACTACCGATATTTTAAGAAGACGAGGATGGTCAAATCGGAGAAATTGATTCGATGCGGGCGATTAAGAAAACAGTTTCCGTTGCCTGGCAATTTTAATGGCCATCGAGCTGGGTCACATGGCGTTAGTCCCATGTCCGCTGTCCGAATTTATTGTGCACATTCAACCCTGGGAAAATTATTTTCTGTAGGGCGAGGGTAAAATTAAATTCTCCTTAATGATACAAGACGTGAGCAGAGTGATAGAATATTCGGGTCGATGTTCGTATATTTCCATATAAAATAAATGCATGAAATTTTTTTAAAAAAAATCAGGGAGGGAGAAGAAGCTGAAAATGGAAGGTTGGCGTGTGCGACATTCACGTGGCCGAAACATCTTGTGGATCGTCGAGGAGAAGGTCCTACAAGCTTAGCTGTCGGCGTTGCTCTTCTGCTCTCCTGCTCGCCCTCTTAGCTAAATAAAAGAAAAATTATATAAATAGTCCTGAATTTTGAATTAACATATAATATTATCCTTAAACTTTCTCATTAGTTCAAAGCTTCGATCTCGAAAGTATCGGGCAAATTTTTCAATCTAGTACCTGAACTATATGTTCATCGCTGTCCTTTCATTAAGTTAGGAAATTTGTTGATTATAATTTCAAATCAATTACTTTTAGGGTGGACAAGAAGGAAAAAAGAGAGTTGCATGTGAATAATCCAGGTACGACATTCATTACAATTTGGGATACAATGATCCACATCATCAAGTAATGATGCAATTGTCAACACCATGATTTTTTTTCAAAGTAGATGAATTAAAAAAATGAACATCTCGTCTCGTCATTTTTCAAAGATCCAACTTGGTATACTGTTAGTAATTCACCTTATCAAATAATAGCCAATATGTTGTTTGAGCAAATGGAAGGATCGCATTAAATATTTACTAGTACTTTAGGGTTGCATTAAATAAATTAAAATCTTGGTGATCATATCGCACGTTGGATAAAAAATTTAAGATCATTCACATTGTTTTCCCAAAAGATAAACATGCTTGGTCATAATAAAATTGAACTATGCAAAAACCAAACCAAGACTTTATATGAACATTGATGACCAATTTATGCTCCAATGGATAGAGACAATTGACAAGGCCATCATTGAGATGGGTTTCAATGGACTACTTTATGTTCACATAAGTTAGTTGACACGATGATGTTTTTTTTTTTTTTTTTTTTTTTTTTTTTTTTCCGGTTAACTACCATGCACTATCTCGTTGCTACAATCCCCACCACGGTCAAGAAATCTCCCCATGCGAGATATGACAAAATCGAATAACGTAGGAGTAATCAATCGCGCACCACTACACCAAAGCATCCAGCATTGTGGCCCGTCACCGCAATCTCACCGCAAAAAATCTCCCCATGCGAAATGTGGCGCAATTAGACAACGGCACGAGCCGTTTAGAGATCCCACTCCGTCATGAGTTGAGGTTGTGATCTTGTGGAAGGTTGCTCTTTTTAGTGCTTATACATAGAATGACTTTTATATAATCACACACGCAAGCAGAGATCACCCTATTTTGATGAAATACTGACTGCTATCCAAGCAGTAGACGATGGGCCACCCCCTTCAACTTCAAGACTAATGGGCTGGGCTGGGGTCGAAATAAAACTCCAGGAGTAAGTCAAGGTTAGCCCGGCTACTAATGGGCTCGGACCATGATAAAGCCCAAGAGAGACAAAGTCCTCACCAGTCTTTCACCATCGTGGACAGTTCCAGTCACGAGTTTTCTTGGGACCGAACCGAAACCGCAAATAATCCGAATTTTCGTTTGGGTTTCCGTTCGGATATTGAAAAAAACAAGCTTTTTTTATTTTGATTTGGATAGTTTCGGTTCCGTTCGATTAGCTAAACCGAATTGAAAATCGACATTCTTTTTAATATTACAATTCAAACAATTTCTTTCATTTTTCACTGAATCTTTTTTTAATATTTCAAAAAAGAGAGCCGAAAAGCCAAATTGATCCGAATTAGACCGAATTGAGTCTTTAGTTTAGGTTATATTCGGTTTGGGGCATGGTTCAGTTTGAAATTGATGTACATCCAAATGGTTCGATTTATATTTCCTAAAAATTTGAATCGAACTAATCCGTGGACACTCTAATGATTTTCTATTGCCAGGCAGTCCCTTTTAGGAGCGCACCAGGTTGTGCAACCAACTCCCTGCTCTCAACCAAGTCGACGTTGACTTTAGGCAGGAAGGAAGATCAATGTTGACATTCGTACATGCAAGGAAAGTACACTACATGAAAGAAATTCCTACGCACATAGCAACGTCCATGAAGATCAATGTTGGAACGAGAAATTGAGTTATGATTCTCTACCAACCAAGCATGTATTCTAACGTTAATGCGAATGGAGAAGAACGGAAAACAAAACGGGGCAACTTGCGCCGAATTTGGTAATAAAATGAGCTCACGGTCGACATTGTCCAGGACTTGTACCGTTTCTTTGGATGCTAGAAAAAGACCTCCGGTGATCATCCTCGCACGCCTCGCGAAGCCATGGAAGCAATAGAGATTGAAGGAAGTTAGGAGCTCGTAACGGAACAGGAGATGGAGTGGAAAGAATGGTCGTGTGCGAGGAGAAGGAGGAGGAGGGCGGTGGTGATCGGAGGAGGCGTCGGCAGCTCCCTCGTCACCAAGTCTCTCCGATTCTGTGCGGACGTCACCCTCGTCGACCCGTGAGTTTGTGTCGCCTCCCGTCCTTCTCATAATCTTTCCTGCTCAAGCTTTCTCTGTGCTTGGCCTGGCCTTGTCTCGTTTCCTGGCTTTTGCCCTTCACTTGTCCCCAGCTCTAGCTCATATGATCAAGCTCTGAATAAACTTTCTTCATTTTCGTCTGATGCTGCTTACAATGTCGGTAACAAAAAGGACAGCGATATCGTCAACTAGGATCGTGCTGTCCATCTTTGTTCATTGATGCAACGATTAGTGGTCATAAGTTTAAGCAATCTCAGTATATTTGTGACAGCAGTTCTTTTCCTTGTCTACTCTGTCTCTGCAACATCTATGCAGCAAGATGTAGATTCTACCTATTTGATGAGTGAAGTTCTAGTCATGAATTTTTGTATTGCGGCTAAGTTCGATTCTTCTCAAAACAGGAGGGAATATTTCGAGATTTCATGGGCCAGCTCGAGGTCGATGGTAGAGCCGACATTTGGGGACCGATCACTGATCAACCATAGAGACTACCTCCCCAATGCTTGGGTCGTCACGTTGAGGGCGATTAAGATCACCGAATCAGATGTATCGACAGCTGATGGCCGCTCATTTGCCTACAACTATCTTGTCATCGCTACGCGTCACCAAGATCCGGTTCCCCCAACCAAAACCGAGAGAGTGAAACAATTTGAGGCAGGTATTAGGAAGCTGCAAAGACACGAACCGTTATACCCCAACCAAATCCCGTTGGTGTTGAACTCGCTGCAGAAATTGCCGTCAATTTCCCGGACAAAAAGATCACCCTCATCCATGGCGGATCGAGGTTGATGGAATTCATCAGATTGAAGGCTTCGGAGAAGACTCTAGACTGGTTCAGGACGAAGAACGTGGATGTGAAATTGGACCAGCTGGTCGATCTGAACTCCTTATCGGATGGAACGTACAGCAACTTCCCTAAAAAGAAACTATCAAAGCAGATTGCCATTTTTTATGCACGTGGAAGCCGCTTGCTTCTGCATGGCTCAAGGAGACATTCTTGGAAGGAAACCTGGATCGATTTGGAAGATTAAAGGTTGATCAGTGTATGAGAGTTGAGGGTTGTGATAACATATTCGCAGTCGGAGATATTACCGATGTTCGGGTAAGTTCGAAATGCAGAGTACTCTGCTCAAATTCATTACATTCGACACGGTTTCCCCATAAAGTAGACTCCAACACATATGATGTCGCATCGCTGACAGAAACGGTTGTTTAACATGACGACAGGAGATCAAGCAAGGTTTTTTGGCACAAAAACACACGGTGGTTGCAGCAAAGAACTCGAAGCTGTTGATGGATGGAGGGAAAGAAAGCAGGATAGCAAATTACAAGCCCCGTTCCGTAAAAGCCATCGTCTCGCTTGGAAGGAGAGAAGCAGTGGCACAGTACTCGCTCACGACCATCATCGGGAGGATTCCTGGAACGATCAAGTCTAAAGACCTGTTCGTCGGCAAAACAAGGAAGCTGATGGGCCTAAAACCTGACATTGTGTACTCTTGAAGTTTTTGGCACTCTGTGTCATCCTCAACAGTGTTGACAGTACTCACCTGTCTTCATCTTTGATTCGTTCATTTCATTACTTCCTTCTGAAGAGAACTTTCCGAATTAAATGTGACGGCGATGGTGTGGTCTCTTTGCGATACGGCAAAACAGTGTCAAGCAGTGTCTGACATTAATCTTTTGCAGATTTAATGCACCGGGTTGTTCCTGAAAAACTGCTTATATCATTCTTGAAGTTCATAGGATCCGCCAATTCTGGCATTATCCTCTTTCTCTCTAGGAAAAACAAAGAGAAGAAGAAACCCTCTCCATATAAGGCTGCTTCTAAAGAAGCCAGCGACCAAAGTTCAGGATGTATGTACAATCATCTCGACTCTGTAAACCACCAGGCAGATAAACAACCAAACAATAAGGTCAGGCCGACTAGGACACCGTACATGAGCCACCGATGAATGACCACACAGGTTCTTCTCTCTGAGGGCCCTGAGCTTCCCGTTTGAGGTTCCGCCTTCTCTGCAGAGTGATCACTGGCCTTTATCTCCGGAACTATTGTACTGGACCTGGACCTCTCTGGTCTTTGCCACTTCAGTCTGATTCTTCGATTTGCAGTGCCCTGGAAAGGAGTGACCGGGGACATGAAATCTTGCCCTAGCTTTTGCAAATCTTGAGACATTAGCTCGGCCTCTAGATTGATTGGAACAGCGGGCAGGCCGTCGTGAGTTGCAGGAACAGAAGACTCATCTAATTGAACAATGTCATCTTTCAGTATATCTGCATAAAAGTCTTCGTTGCCATCGGAATTCTGAATGGTACAACAGGGGAAATAGATTTTAGTTAGTACAATATTCGCTCCACCTGAAATCAACTTAAGAATTCAATCCCATAATTTGGAAAAATACTCCCGATGTAAAACGGGCATAGATGAGGGAGGAGGTGCTATTGGTGAATGAAGGAAACCACAATTCCATGGCAAACCTTGGAATTCCAAAATATCAAACTTCTTGAAGCAAATGAACCTTTTCAAGGGAGGAATTGGAGCCGGAATCAATTTGCTCGACGGAGTGTGGATTGTTACTTCCAGAGCAATTCTTCACGTAACCATCAGGCAAGTTGTCTCCTTCAGAGACATCCATCCGGTCAACATCAGATGTTTGCGTTAGATCGGAGGCACCTAATCCAGAGGCATCGTCCATATGGAACTTACTGCTTCTTCGCAGGCGGCAGATAACTAGGGAATCCTGCTGATTTTGAACGGCCAAATGAACGAAACATTTTAGTCGATTTTTTTAAGGTACTGGAATCTCTAAGTAGAACACAATTACCTTACCTCTACAAAATGTACACACATCTTGATGTCGGTAACATCGCGTAGACTCATACAGGGCCAGAGACGAGGAAAAGGTCGATGCATTAGATGAAGGCTCAAAATCAAACGCTATTATTACCTGCGACTTTGCATTGATCGAGTACTCGTGCATGATCCACTCTGTCCTTTTCCCTTTCGGCGCCCGACCCAGGTGGAAGACGAGGGTTCTCTTTGTACCGATCACGACGGAGCTGGACTTCACGTTGCGCTCCTTCCCTGTGGCTTTCCAGTATCCGTGGTCGGTCGCTCTCTTACTCTGGGACCCCTTGGGATACTTCCTGCCACGAACAGAGAAGAAGAAGAACCACTCGCTCTCCGAGGGGATGATCGATTTGGCTGAGATCATACAGCAACCAACTTTCAATGAAGCAAGCCTAATATAAGGGAGAAAAGACTACAACTATTGCATCCATTAACTCAGTTAAGTTAAAAAGGACCAAACTTCCCATCCTACAGATCAGCTCCAGCGAACTATGTAACGAATCCGAGTCGGTAAATTTGTGTGCGATACATCATGCATCCGATGTTAAAAATCAATGGAACGCCTATATTTTCTTAACCCGAAAGTTATTCAACGAAATTCATAGATACCGTTGGAAGAGTTTCCATTTCAAAACAATTACTAGACGGTCATCTTTCAACGCAGGAACCAATCATGTTGTCAAGATATAAAATGCAAACCGCATCCTCTGCCCATCGAATTCTGAGTTCAGCAGGCGGCGGAACCGTTTTCTCCGAAAGTTCACACATGGGATGAGGCTCACATCGGGGTGCAGCTTTTTCAGAAGCATAACCATGTCCGTATACCAAGAACACGAACTACGAAACACGCACAGGCGACAAGAATATCGAATCGGAACGCAGATGAAGGGGAGCGAAACACCAACCGGGCAAGTCCCAGGGCTCGTGGGCAGAGATGTCGACCTCGGGGATGAGCTGCTCGACGCTCTTGTCGACGCCTTCGAGCTTCTTCGCCAAGTAGTAAGAGATGAGCTCGGCGTCGGACGGCGAGAACTTGAACCCCGGGTACATCGACGCCGCATCAGCCATCGATATGATCCGCCCATCCCTTCCGTCGCTGCACACGCCGTCCATCTTCTCCCGCATTAAGCTCGAACTGGGTTCGTTCGGTTCGGGTAGCTGATCGTCGAGGAGAGAACAGAACGGAACGGAGAGAGGTTTTCATCTGCAGTTGCAGCCGCTGTTCGCCATCTTCATCATCAGAGAAAGCGGTAGCTCTTCGAGACGTGAAAGGCGCTTGCTTTTTCTCTCTCCAGCTTGCTTGCTGGCGGAGTTGAAGCGGCGGGTGGCGCAACGTCATCGTCACGTGATGGCCATCCCACGCGTGGCTCCCCTTCGCACGTGCGACTCCCCTTCGCAGCTGAACTTTTTCGTTATTTTGTACTCGATTAGTGCAACCGTTCGGTTTGTGAAGTTAAAGAGAATGTCGTAATTTGATTGTTCGATGTCCCAACTTTCATTTCTCGGTGAAAATAACGGAAAGTACCGAGAAATCTTACTAAACTTCGTTGATAAGCGAAAGGTGGAGATAGATTGTCCGAACTTCGGACTCACGACTCTCACTTTGGGGTCACATCATCCGATGAATCCAAGTTCATCCTACGTCTACAAATTCCCAGTTGGAAAAGACTTCTCCTTTATCTTGTGCTGGGTTTGAGCTGCTATGGCCCATTCATTTGGGTTCGACATTAAGGGCAGAACCAAACACAACTAAGGAAGCAAAACCCGAATGACTGCTGCCGGCACGCGGTGGTTCTGTCATCAGCGAGATCAAAAGGGCCACAAAGCAAGAGGACGTACAACGCATATAGCTTGGAGTTAATAGAATATAAGCAGCAATCGTTCATCAGATACAAAAGGGTACATGAGTTCCGTAGTTTTTTTTTTTTTTTTTTGGGGGGGGATAAGAGGAGGGATGGATTTTGCTGGGGATTTTCTAGGTAATTTACAGGAAGATTACATATGAAACATGGCTTCAAAAGTAATCCTCGGTCCTCCCCTTGAAGCCGATTTGACCGAACGTGAGGCACAGGAACAGACCCAGGTGCCAGGTGACCAGCCACAACCTGTTCATCCATCAGATTCGCCCCAGAAATCAATCATTTTGCATATGCACACCTTAAATCTACAAAAGTTCAACTGTCGAATGGTCCTAGTTTGTGGGATTTCAACTGATCAAACGAACAGCCAAAGCTTCTGAATTTGTTTGCAAATGAATCGGTTGTGTGTAATCTCATGAACTCACCAGAATTGGGAACCAAGCGGGGGACCCGTGGGGAAGTGGGCGAGCTCGTTCCCGATGCTCTCGAAGAAGAGCCCCGTCAGGCTCTTGCCGTTGATGGCCGGGATGCTGGATGGCGCGAGCCATCCGATCAGCCCGAACCCGATCACGCTGAAGTCAGCGCGCAACCAGTCTCTCTGGAAGCTTTGCAAAACATTCATACCAACATCGAAATCGACCAAACCAGATCAGATCGACACGACGCAGCCAACTGAGCAGAGCTGAACAAGCAAACGTGAAGCACTTACCATGTGAACCTTCCTCCCGAAGTGCGAACCAGCTTCATCGGGTTCCTCGCTCTAACAGGAGATCTCACAAAGTCTGCAGACAACCAACGATTCCAGATCGGACGAATGATCGAGAGAACAAAGGAGCATCGGGATGCCCAGAAGCGAGGCGCATTTAGGGATTTTCAGGCATACCTGAGACAAGGGAAGCCCTCTTCGGCGAAGACAAGGACGAGGAGCCGAGGCCGATGACGCTCGATGTAGCCATGCTTGCTGCCATCTTCGGTCTTCTAGCAAGAGATGAGAGGCTCGAGAGTGGGTGGTGGAAACGGGGGCATTAAGGTTTTGTCGAGGAGGCAGATGCAGATTTTTGTGGAAGACGGATTGCATGGATAGCGCCGTCGCTCAATCGGAACGCGCCACGTCGGATTTGCATGGATAAGTGTGGGGACGTCAAAAGATATGTGCACAGAGAGCTCTCTCTGTTCGCACCTCAGCAAGTTGGCATGGGGCCATATGGCTCGTGAATGGGCCACTTCGAAAGAGCCCAGGCCATTTCTTCTTAGCCCACGAGTATATTGACCAAAATAGCCCCCGTGTATAGACTAAAGGGGGAAATTTTCAAATTAAAACAATATAAAGAGAAATTTTCAATTACATTTGTTACCCAAGACGCAAAATCCTGACTCTTTTTTTTTTTGTTACAGATAAACTTTTGAGCATAAGGTCCAAAGATATCAGGTTAGGTCATAGTAAAATCCACGACAGCAGATACAGAACTCTCCAATTCCCAGATCAACCAATCCTCAAACCTTGATTCATAGTCGCCGAGTTGCTGCACGAAATCGATGGGCATCATCAATACCGGGATCCATTTTCAGGCCGGCCCACTGCTCTAATTTGTCAATTTCTAAGCTCGAGTCAAGCGCTGCATTGCTTCCACAGTCATTCTCACATCTAGTCTGTCTGCAATAGCAATCTTCGTTTCTAACTCTTACTTACGCTCCCTTTTCCCACGCCTCTAATGAGACTCGATCAAAAACTCGGCACTAATCTTCTTTGATCCAATCAGTAACATTTCAACTCGATGTTATTAGATACACAACAGGTAACAAGCCAAAAATCAACAGGTTATCAGACTGTTGAGCACCAATATTATCTGCACTATCATTCATCAATGTCAAAAAGCTCTCCATATGACAACACAAATATGAAGAACAAGATGATGTGCCTTAAGCAAATTGCATGCTTATGAAGCAACAGGAATTACATTTACAAGCCACATAGAAATGGAAAAATGTCAGCAAAATAGTGAACAGTATAAAACCAAGTAAAACAGAGTGTATTGACTAAATGATGCATCGGTTCTCTGACTACATTCGGCATATAAACAGAGGAAGAACAGAAAATGAGTCAATCGTTAATGGAAGGTTCGGGAGGTCCCCTGGCTTTTGGAACAGAATCATCGACATTTCTTTGAGTTCTTGCCATGTCCACAAACACTACACGCCCATCTAGCAACTAGAAGCAAAAAGAGGGTCATAACTCAAAAGGTCTAAAATGCGTAAAGTACAAAGAGATGGCATCATTCTCACCTTCCCATTCATGTCAATCAAGGCTTTCTGGGCATCCTCCTCCACGGCGAAGGTCACATATCCAAAACCTTTTGATCTATTTTTCACTCTATCCATTATTATTTTAGCTGGAAAGAAATGTGGCTTCATGGTCAGATAATAATAATGCTTCTTGAACCTCCAAAGGGGAAATAATGAAGCTTACCTTCTTCAACTTGGCCGAACTTTGAAAATGCTTCTGCTAGCCTGTCTTCAGTGGTGGCAAAAGCTATTCCTGCTCAAGAGAAATATTTTACAATAACTTTTGCACTGTCATAACATCAATATTAGAGAAGGCAGAGTATTGGCTCCAACTAGAAACTGCATTTAATAATGAGATCAACTATGATTAAAATTTCCTCCAGAAGCAACTCTGATGATACCAAAGCTGAAGATTCAGACCTTTACTACCAATCATTAGTTCAGGAAATGATCATCACAATCTTACTTAAATAACACTTTCTTGGTTCCTCCCTAAAGATTTACAAATTCTCCAGAAACAGATACTAAATCAGGGATTTGCTTGGCTTCATAGATGACAAATCTTTGTTTCTACGGTCTTACAAAGGTTTGATAGTAGCCGATAATGATGTTGTGCTAGTACCAGGACTGGCATCCCTAGCCATGTCATACAGGATGAACAGCTGTATCCATTGGTGAAATGATCAGATCCTAAAAGTCAGATCCTATACAGAACAAGCCACTTAATACTCAAATGAATGTGCTATGCCTTGTCCCCACATGATTTCCTTCAAACACAAAAGAGTAGCTAAATGGCTTTCCAGTTCTCAGGAGGTTGAAAGAGGTCAGGGACAAAAGCTTGAAACTCAGTCCTCACAAACTCCATCATATTTAATCCAATATTCAAGAATGCGAAGCATTCAAAGGCAATGCACCATCCAACTAATGACAGATGACGATGAACTAGAAGTCACATTCTGAAACACCATTGCTATGGGACTACCCCTCATCTCACTTTTCACAGCAAGTCATCATCCCCGGAATCATCTATCCTGCTGGAACAAGTACGCCCACACTCTACTGTGAAAGCTTGATACCGACAGAGATTACATAAAGCCGCCCATTCATCCCTTCTTTTCTATCCTCACGTAGTTGCCGATCACTCAGTAGTTTAACCGTCACCGTCAGTCAACTAACATTATCTAGCTTAGCCCCACAGTCGCTCTAGTCTTTAGCTGAGTCCGGTACCAAGACTACCAGCAAATTAGCAACAGAAAGAACATATTTCAGCTTCTACTGGCCATAAACTGGCGAAAGAAACGACTAAAATTCGGAAGAAAGAAAAACAAAAAAGAAGAGATTTTTAATCAAAACATGGACACCCAAATTGAGCAAAATCATCACAGGGTAAATTCCCAATACTAGAGCCTAGCAGGAAAAAAAAAATCCCAATTCCTAGAGTCCACCCAAGAAATCTTGGAAGGCCCAATCAAACGAAGCGCATTTCGGAGGTCAGTCCGACTCCGACAAAAGGCGGCCTCATTCGAGCAGGTCGCTCGGAGTTGTGCCTTGTCGGAAGGCTCGTGCAAGTACAGCCAAGCGCACACACGGGCAAAGTATCAAGAGAAGGAAAAAGGCAAAAAAATGTTTTTTTTTTTGGGAGGGGGGTTTGTTCGGTACCTTTGACGAAGAGCGTGGAAGCGAGCCCTCGATGGAAGATTAGACGAGCTGGGGAAACGATAGGATTCGGCGACGATAGGAGCTTGACGAACCTGTTCGAAATTCTTCCAGTAGCCGCCATGGAGAGAGAGGGAGAGAGAGAGAGAGAGAGAGGGGGTGGGACTGAGCTCTTTTGAGGTTACCTGAAGAAGGAGCGGCAGAAAAACTTAAGCCGGATGTCATTTCAGGTTAATTTTGCTTCTAAAACGAATATTTACCTTTTTCTTTTCGTTTTCTTTCTCTGGCTAGATTTAATTAACTGTAAATAAATCACCAGATAAAATCGGATGGCGCTTTACCATTTTTACAGTTTTTCTTCTTAAATCGACATTGGTCGAAATATTAAAAAACCAACTCAAATCGCAGGAGATTTTATATAGCGTGAAAGGATTTTCCATGAAAATTTAAGAAAATAATAGTCTGTTTTTCCTAATTTACAAGTAATCGCGAAACGAGAAGGAGACCACTTTTAATTATTTTTTGGATATAATTTGGAATTCCTTATCGCCCGCAAGGTAATCTGTGACTGATGAAAATGATGTGGTTTATTCAAATCCATTTCAGGGTGTATCGAGCATCCTCTAAACAAATGTAAAGAACGCCAAACCAAAACAAAAGGTGAAAAATAAAAATAAATAAAACCAAGAAGATTCATTTCAATTGAAAACAGGCATATCATAATAGACGACGATCCCCTCTTGCTTGCTTGCTTGCTTTCTTAACACAGGTCGAAAGCTTTGAAATTTGTTTTTGCCGATGTTGAAAAATAAATAAAACCAAGAAGAGTCATCTCAATTGAAAACAGGCATATATCATCATAGACGACAATCCTCTCTTGCTCGCTCGCTTTCTTAATACAGGTTGACTAGACATAACGAAGCAAGAGCTTCGATTTTTCCAGCCCGGCTAAGCAAGTCCAAAGCTTTGCCATTTGTATTTGTCAATGTACATCTTTCTCGCAGCAGTTTTTACTGATCATGTTCGTAATTTGGCTGCATTTAACATGTAAGAACGAAAACAGATGGAGAAGGCTTTCGTGGTTGTTGCAGCGAATGCCAAGAACTGTAACATGGTTCAATGGGCTAGGTCTACTATGCGTATAAGAATCCACATTGAATTTGAACATCAAATTGAAGCATATAGTCATGATTCAATAGGCTAGGTCTACTTTTTAGATTTTTAATTTTTAGAATAGTGCCATGAACTCAGCAGAAGACATTCACAGATGATTAGAAAAGACCATGACAAAAGTTATATACCTTACTAAAAGGTTATCAGACAATAGAGCAAAATGCTATACAAATGGAATCATACACACGGATCTGACTGTTCGAGATGAGAAAGGAAAATGCACAAGCACAAAACTCCAAAGGAGAAGAAAGTCAGGTCCCCACCATCTTGCTGCTCAAGAATTGTGTGCGTTTAGCAATGCTCGATATACCATGTCGATGAACTGATTGTCCTGCGGGCAGTCAGATTGTTATAAGTGATTGAAAGAAATAGTTAACAGTGTCTGATAGAAAGCTAGAGCAGCTAGCACCAACAGATCTTATTGATTCAAACTCCAGAAAAAACCTAGTTCTGGCTCACAATGTGCAGAGCAGAAATCACTTAGTTACTACAGCAGGATCAGAATACAATTTATGGGAAAGTTTTGATTCAGACTGAGTATATCTTTATCAAGCATGGGATTTGTGAGGAACCAAGTTATGACCAGGAGAACCATAATTCACCTTAATAGAACAAAGCACCCTGTACCTTAAAAGAGAACATCCAATAATTTCTTCATAATGCTAAAGCTCAATAAACATAGACAATGAAGAAATTTAGGAATGGAAGGAGAATCTCTGGTTGTGAATCCAAAGTTCATTCTCTTAGTAAAAGCTGGATGAGCTCTGATCATGAGGACAGATTTTTCAGTTAGGTATTATCCTTAAACAAGTTGGAACATCAGTCATTTTAAACAAGTTGGAAAATTAATCATTTAACTGGTACAACTTCCCGTAGAAATTAGAAAACCATTTAACTGGTACCACTTCTTGTTAAAGACAGACAAAAAGCACTACAGGCAAACTAACCTGAACAAGCACTAATAGTGCCTCTCTGACTTTATCTCTGCTCATGACAGGTGCATAGTTGGCAGTAGGAACAGG
The DNA here is from genome assembly GCA_014182895.1 of Angophora floribunda. NCBI lineage: Eukaryota > Viridiplantae > Streptophyta > Magnoliopsida > Myrtales > Myrtaceae > Angophora > Angophora floribunda. Next base: position 41,544,373 of record CM024706.1, on the reverse strand, counting down.
TGCAGGTGTAAGAGATGGAGGGGGCGTTGGTGGCGGAAACGGCTGAAGAATTGGAGCACCATATGGACGTTGTAAATTCGCAGGTGGATGCAGTGGAGGAGCGGTAGGCATTGACGAAGAGACAGACGGCACAATTGCTGCAGAGGCAGACTGCGGAGGGATAAAAAATGAAGGCTTCACTAGATTAGTTGCACGGTTTTTGTTGCTGCCAGGATCATTAGTATCAAGCAAAGACCCTAGAGGGGTAGGTGCTGCCAAAGGAGGAGATGGTATTTGCAAGGTCGATACAGCTGGTGAGGAAGCCAAGGCAGGACAGGGAGGTGGAGCCATTGCGGAAGAAGATGGAAAAGGTTGCCCGCTACCCACTATATTTGGAGCGCCACCAATATTTAAAGCTGACTGCATTCCAAAGCAAAACATTAGGGACCAAAATGAAGCACACAATACAATTTGGCATAACATGTAGAATATGGCCAAAGAGAACACGTGTCCTAAGCAAGATATACTGTTGCTGTCCAGCACTCCTATCATTCTCAAAGATGATAAGCTAAAATGAACTTCCACCACTGTAAATGCCTAGGCAAATAGGGAAGGAGTTTTCTGTAGATTCTAACGATTTTCAACAGAAATGTGCACCACTATCCCCATCTATGTTAGCACTTAGTTATTTTTTTCCATATCTAAACTGTAGAACCCTATTCATACTGCACCACCACTGTAAATGCCTGGGCAAATAGGGAAGGAGTTTTCTGTAGATTCTAACGATTTTCAACAGAAATATGCACCACTATCCCCATCTTTGTTAGCACTTAGTTATTTTTTTCCATATCTAAACTGTAGAACCCTATTCATACTGCACCACCATTACAAAAGATCATCTAGTGAGGATGCCAGCTGAAAGCAACAGCTAATTGTACATCAAATGATCTTTTACACCCTTTGATATTATACATCATCAGATGATTTGTGATTCCTGAATGACAAAGATTTCTGCAGATATAGGGAAAACAAAGAGGGAGAAGGGGCAGCAGAACCTTGGTGCCAGAAACACTACAAATGCATCTCTTTAAAATAACAAATACGATCCAGCTGTCAAAGAATTACTAAAAACAGGAAATCAGAAAATTTCAACTCTTAATGACACAAATGCAAGAATTTTACATAGCGGAAGGCTTGAAACAAGGAACGTGTTTCTCTACAAAACATGGAACCTACGCATCAGAACAAACGGAGCAAGAGGAGCTAAATAAATTTTTTTATACACAATTGGGCTTGAGACCTTGCATAAAGCAGGCCACAATCCATACGTGAGATTTCTAAAAGTCCAATTGATTAGTAATTTAATATTATAAGAGAGTCTTCTGTGATTATAAAAGAGTCATCTGCTGCAATAAAAGGGGAATGAAAAAGTGCACAATCAATTTAAGCAGCACTTGTCTATCCAAATTTCATTGTTTCATTGCACTGGACAAACTTCAAAAGTACGCCAGTGCAGTAACTCCTCCAACCATTGGAGGAGGACTCCACTTTTCCCCATAAAAAAGGAAAGGAAGGTCATCGAGAAGGACTTCTCTTTCCCTTATGGACAAGGAAAAGGAAGGTCGTGTCATACCACCACTAGAACCCACATTATTCAATAGGCCTCCTGCACAAAAACATGTGCATAATGCAGGTGCTAGAGATGTTAAAATGCATGCTATTTTATTTGCCTACAAAGTTTGCAACATGTCACTTGTTTCTTCCTACATGCCTTTTCATCATGCTGATGTACATTCTCCTTCATCTCATCAAAGAAAGTTACTATCTCTCTATGAGTACGTACACTGAAAAAGTTCACAAAGGCTGGATCATCGTGGACATCATTTACATTTGGCGTTGTAGAAGATGGGGGCTCCAAAGGACCGTCCATCACTGCCATAGTTGGGACAGCTTCTAGTTCCTCAAACTCACTGCAGAAAGCAAGAAAAATATCTGTTCTTCAGCAGCACAGAACTAAAAGATAAAACTTTGAATGAACACGGTTAATTATCTGTGGGAAAAATACTATATTTTGGAAGTCAAACAATGAAACTCAATGCAAAAGCATTTCATTCCTTGACCAGTGTTCTTTTTCCATTTTGTTCTGAACTAGAACTGAAGATGAGTTGGGAAAAGACATTACATTCATTTATTGAGTAAAAGGCAGATTCACAGTCAATACTGCAACATCCACCTTATACTCAACGGAGGTGAAAACCTTTCAAGCAAATACATTGTGATCACCATAGTTATAGTAGGTATTACAAACAGGACTACAAACTCCGTCATTTAAGTGCTTCTCTTTGAAACTCCTATCGTGTATGTTGCACTTCGACTGCTGAACATAATGCAGTCCAGGTATGGATTGATCATCGAGGATCAGAAAACAAGGCAAGTTCCAAAAAAATCACAGCCCAAAGGCCAAGGTAAAGATAAGCAGCTCTACTAGGAAAAACAGCGGGAAAAACATCTGTGGTGAAAAATTAATTTTATGCCTTCATGAACAATTTGCATATTTTGCACTAACAAAAGAAACCACGTAGCACCTTTTAGTTGTTGGCACCTTTGACTTTTGAGGAACCTTGGAGTATGCATTAAGTATCCTAAAAAGCAAAAACAAGAAATTACTCTTAAAGAAGAATTGAAGCACAAATAAGCAAATAATATGTATAGATTCATAATACATAAACAGCAACAAACATTCAATTTTCCTAATACCTGTTAAAAAGACTTGCCACCTCTTCACATTCCCGTGCATTGTAGAACCAAATACCATTTACTTCCTGAGCAGCATTCCGGTATAATAAATATGGAACCTGGACTTCAAACTCAAAATCTTCCAAGAGATTCTCTACCAGATTATCTGCATAAAACATTGCTCTCTTAAAAGTGCAGACTGTAATAAATATTGAGCACTCCAATCATCTACAAATTGAAGAGGTAAGATTTTAATAGTAATGCTGCAAATAATTTGATCAATGACCATCTAATTGACTTTAAAAATTACAATCACTTACTATACAGCACTTCTCAGTCAGTAAATAAGATATGGAGAAGCAAAGGGTACCCCAGAGTTAGTAGTTAAAGTTAGCAAACCAACAAAGTTGGGTAAAGTCATACTAAATTTCAGTCCCTGAAGTACTCAAAACAATAAAAAAAGGACCCCTTCTTAACTCAACTATAAAAAAGGCACAGGTGCAGTTACTGCGCTTTTCCATCTTCATTAAGGCGAGCACTTGTACCATTGGCAATCTTATTTGGGAAGTATCTCTTGGGGTTCAGACCTGAGTACGCTTGGGAAGACAAAAATATATTAGACTATGCAAAGGTATTGATGCTTATCTCAATTTAGTGTAGTGTTATATCTGAATTCTTAATTTACGTGGACAGACAGAAAATGTCTCCAAAGTCATATTCGGTTGAACTTCCCCAGGTTCTGTAGGCGAAAAAGACGGATGATAAATATGGAAAACTAGATGTAAACGGTTGATCCTTAATATAAAAAAAAAAAAAAAAAAAACCAAATCTTTACTAACTAATGCCCAAAATAGCAGCAAAAGTATGGATCATAGCAGTCTGAAAAGAAAAGGGATTACTTTGAAAGCTTGATTCTAGTCAGTCTACACTGTAACAGTGAAACATTAAATTATCCTAATAGCCCTCTGCACAAACTCCCTAGACATGAAACTCTCATTTCCCACATTTTGTATGGGAAAAGCTATGGATATATAAACCGCAGAGAATATTCCAACAGAACTATCATTGCCCGAAACTGGCATGCATAAAAAGATACGAAACAGGATTTCTGAATTAAACCAGCAAATAAGCAATAATAAAGTCCACCAACCAGTGTTTCGGCGATTCATCACGATAAACTGAAACCGAGGCTGAGTGTTCCTGAGATAAAAATTTGAGAAGCGAATGATCAAGCTACCAAAACTGCCAGTCAAGCATACTCAACGCAAAAGCAAAAATCCGAATTTGAGTCCAGATAACAGTCCACAAAGAGACCCTCACCTTGGAACATCAATTCCGCAACAAATCCGACACCGAACACGACAAAAAAATAAAAATTTCACTAACCAGAACACGGCACGCCCGTATATCAGTCCGTCACTTACCTCTTGACAACAAACAGAGACCCTTCCACGTCCTTCCGGCTCTGCAAAACAAGTGGAGAAACACGTTCACGCACCCGCGCGAGATACAGCCGAAGAAGGAACTCCAAAAGATCGAATCCGGTAACTCCCCAGCATCTCCAACAGCTCAAAACGCGTCCGCGGGCACAGAAACCGGGACGAAAGAATGGGAAAAACCAGGGAGAAGAGAGGGGGAGGGAGAACTGACCCATTGGCTCGAATCGATGTTGAATTCATAGAAGGTGACGTGAGCGGCGGTGATGAGAATCTCCTCCACGAAAGGATCGAGGCGCTGGAGGACGGTGAGGTTGAGGAGCTTGGTGCTCTGGAGATCCAGATTCGGCATCAGCTTCCCGCTCTGCGACATTGGAGCTCGAGCCTTTTCTTCCCCGCCGCCTCGTAATCCGGCTGCTGAATCTTTGCTTGTTCCAATCGAATTTCGTTCCGATTGAACTGGGAAAGAGAGAAACCCTAGATTCCTGCTCTTTCGATACTTGTAGAGGAGGCGTCTGAGAGTTGATTTCTTCTGGAGAGAGAGAGAGAGAGAGTGGCGAGATATTGTTACGTCGATGGAAGGAAGAAGGAGGCGAGAGAGAGAGAGAGAGAGAGAGAGAAAGAGAGAGGGGAGGACAGTGTTGGATGCTGAGGCGGGTCGTTCGGGCGGGTCGGGCTTGTCGGGCTTGCCCTTTGCCAAGGCCCGCAGCCCGCTCGTGGTAACTCCCTCTCCCTCTCTCTCTGGTTTTTTCCTCCTCCTCCTCCCCCTTTTTTTACTCTTTTTTTTTTTCCTTTTACTGATTGAACTTGAAAGGGAGGGAAAACTCAATGTTCGGTATGAATTCTAGCCACCATCGGGCCTGAAAAGTTTTGACCCGAAGGTCACAGTCTAGATTTCACACCGGACAAATTTTGCCACTGACTCGACCAGTATTGTCGGAACGGATATAAAGTTTTCGATCTTATGAGAAGCATGTCCCCGCTCATTTCCAATTTCAAATAAGGTATGCAATTCTCGAGATAATTTTATTTGACATAGCTCAATATGTGATTACATAGATTTGTATTTGGCTAAACGTATTCAAGTTGCAGAGTTGCAGACAATGTTGTGTTGATCTGCTTATAATTGTGTCTTAATGCACCCGTTTGAACATGAATTAACAACTTTAAAGTTCACGCATTAACGTGTTATATTTTTGACAAGGCAAAATCACGTTTATGACTACTCTTATTTTTATCATTAAACGTATACAAAAGTAGCACCCATGTCAAGAAGGTGAATGGTATGGTAAAAACAAATTTAGGGACAGAAAAGGTATTGGACATAAAAATTAAAAATTAAAAAAGCCTAACCCGATAGTCCATTTTAGATTAATGTGAAGTGAAATGACTTGCGTTGTTTGGAAACATTTTGACCGTATTAGCATATAAACTTGGTTTTTTTTTGCGCTTGTTGCATACATATTCTAACTATATTTATAACTAAATTGATGTATTGTGTCACGTCGACATCCAATTTGGTGAAACGATTGATAATCGCATTAATCATGTAATGTCTAATGACCCCCTCTTTATTTATTGTGTTGTTCATATCCCGGCAATTTAACTAATTTATTTAACGTGTCATTTTCAAAGGCATGATATGACATGAATTGTCAAACCTAATTCCAAGTTTCAAATATAAAACCATTGATTCATGACTGGATCGATTTCAAATCAACTTTTTTTTCTTGTGGTTTCAAATCAACTTAGAACGATACTTTTTCCAAAGGTTCGTGCATTTACCAAAATCCAAATTATGGGCTTTGAAGAGACAAACATTCCAATAACCACTTGACCAAAATAGTTATGTATAATTGATACAATTTACGTAGTATCTATATTACTTTTAAATATTATTAAAATGGAAGACTTAATCCATTTTGAAATTGATCGCGCTTAGGCTACTTTTGTTTTGCAAAAGTTAACAATTTTACAGGGATATTCATAGTTTTGATCATTTATGTTGTTTAGGAAAATAAGTGGCTAAAAAAATATTTTCATTATCAACAAAATTATTTTACCATAAATTGTTGCTAATAATGAAAATTATATTCACTGGCTCATTTTCCTAAATAATAAAAAGGATCAAAATGAAAACCATTTTCAATGATTTATATTCTATAAACAATAAATATATAGAATCCAATAAATATGATGTCATTTCGCATGAAGATTACCACGTGATTTTGGAATATGGAGAAGTCCTCTCTCTCAAGGGATTTTAATAGTCCGTTTATTTCGCGAATAATAGATGATTTGAAAAATATTTTCCAAATAATGATATGTTATATCACTTGAAATAATTAATCGATGAAAATCATCGATGACAATTTATATTTAAAAATTTTCATAAACGATGAGATATCTATCGCTCAATCATTTTATAAACATTGCAAACAGTCATTTTTTAAAAAAAATATTGTCCAAATTATTCATTTTCTGCAAGACAAGTGAAACATAAATTTCAAAAGCATAATATTTAGATCTCTTGCCATCTATTTCAATCCATTATAAAGCAATGTAAAGAATCTTGATGCTGCGAAATCAATAGGCAATGCGCTGTTAGTGAGAAGAGTCTCATTATCTTTCGATTTTCCGTTTAGTTTTCTTCAGTCTCATCATGTTAGATCGCTGTGCATGTTCATCCCATCTGCACTTTGCTTCGTTCCATCATGTCGATTCAATACCCCAGCCTGTGCTTTCCAGAAAGACGTCGAATAGGAGAATATGAGATCGATGGTGCTGATAACTGTGAACGATCCGGTGCAGCAAACAGGATCCATGCCCGGGACGATGCGGCACTGGAAGAAATTGCTACATGTTCTAATACATGGTGATGAAAATACCGGTGTCTCCTTGAAATTGAACTGCAGACTGTAGAAAGAAGAAAATTGGTTGGACATTACAACCACGGTACGAAAGCAATGGCCAACATTATGGTACAGGGTGAACATCGGGGAGCGTTGCAACCTCTAATTTAGAAGTCCGGGCAAGTTGAAATGCAAAGGCCAGATGTACGAGCAAAACCGTATGTTCCAGTTTATCTTCCGCTCTGTAAGTGCGCTAGAGCTGCCATTGTAGCTGCAGGAAATCCTCGCCTATCGCGTTCAAAATCCTCCCTAAGTTTCGAAACTTGGGTTTCCAGTCGTACAAATTCCTGCAAGCAACTCAGAACTGTGAGCGGATAGAAGCTGAGTTCGAGACGACAGATTTGAGGAGAAATACCTCTCTGGTAACAGTTTTCTGTCTCTCTTCTTGAAGCTTTGCGCAGTCTTCCTTCAGCTTGGTATTTTCTTCCATAAGGCGAGCCTAAAAGACATGCTGAACATTACTTCTCCAGATAAAAAACCATTCATTGGACGACATTCAATAACACCATCATCCCACATCATCGAGAGATCCTATGACCCGATATATAAGCCAACTCTTGCCTCAAAACCTGAATACTCTTTTTGGGAGTTTGGCCCACTTGAACCAACCCAAGTTGTTCGAAATTGATAATTGCATAATTACATGTGCACTCGCACTTTACTACATTTCTACTTGAAACAAGTCCTAAGTTTTCTCCCACCCAAGTTAGATTTCAGTGGTAAAGATCTCATATTGAGTGTTCACCAATAGAGGGAGGCTTGTGAGTTTTGCTTTGCAAAAGTCTCTAGGACATTAGCTCAAAGAAGGAAGAGTATAATCAGAAGGTTATCCATCTAATCTCCTATGGTTTTCTTTTTCTCTTGGGAACATCCATCTATCCATATAATCTCATCCTGTTCTTATAATTTGTAAATACTCTACATTCTTCAAGAGAGAGACAGAGAGAGAAAATACTCAGTCTAAATCTTTACTTCATAACTTAATGAAACAGTACATAATATGACCCTATTTATAAAGCATTAAAGACACTAACAAAAACTAATTTCCTTATTTATGACCACCTACTAACTCCTGACTAACATCCATAATTATACTTCAGCCTAGACCTCAAGGTAGAGCATCCCATTTGCATATGACAGTTGCAACTTTTTCCCAAAGTCTGACCAAAATTCCATGTAAGCCCAGACCTTACACTAGACAAAGGATGCGGATTATTGAAAACGGGGACTCAAAACAATGAAAATTGTGTATGCTAGACCTTACACAACAAACTGAATGTAATCCACGTCATCACCGAAATTATCAAGCATTGAATAACAAGCATTGAAGAAACACGTGATCTGAAAGGGGGTACTTCTTTCTCAACCAACCTTGATAAAATCCCGTGGAAACTCAATTTGAATTGCGACAAACCACACTGCATCACCCCACGAGTCTTAACTTTTGGCTGCTCAATGAAGGCGCGCTCGACTCCAGTGCACAACTATCTGGACGCTCACAATTGAAGGAGACTCCCGCAACAAATAATGTCAATTATTGGCGGTGTTGAGTGTTGACCAAAATTGGGAAGTTTCTGAAGATTAGGCGTAGTACATTGGAGCACTAATGGCACCGAACTTTCTTCTTGTGGAATTGAAAAGGACCAAAGAAAACAAACTAACGAAAATGGTAGCTTGATTTTGATGGAGAAGCATAATTAAGGATGCCCAACGGAATGAAGCTAGAGAAAAGAAAGGTTCGACTTGTGGTAGACTTCACCAGCACAAGGATGTCAACGACAAAACTGACAAGGCCTCAGCAAAAGACCAAGTCACCCTGACAGACGATGGAGAGACCAGCTGCTCAATGAGATAGATTGCTCTTAGAGAGATCATGAGCATATGTGAGAACACAACAAGCAGAGAATGATGATGCAGCTTGTAAGGAAGGCTAATTGTGGTTGCTCTCAAGATGAAGATTGGAGGCTGAAAAACAAAGGACTTGCAGTGGTGGGCTTAGTGTCACAGTAGAAATGATTATGCAGAATGAGTAAAACTGATTGCAAGAAGTAAGATTAAGCTAGGGTTTGATTTGGATCCCACGTAAGGCTTTTCATTTGGGACTCTCTTTCTTGGTGGTTCTAATACAATGTGAATATTTAAAGATCTTCAAGAGGGGAATGCAGAGAGAAAATGCTACATTTTTATTTAATAACTTAATGAAAGAGTACATAAGATAACTCTATTTATAGAACATGACAGACACTAACAAGACCCTAATGTCCTTATTTATGACCACCTACTTACAACTAGCTATTATCCATAAATAAACTTCAACATAATTGAAGAGGAAAATGATCCAAATGAGTTTAACCCCTTGCTCTGCTCTTGTCTAGTAAGATTTTGGTTTGTAACTCTTCCATAGGCACTCCATACATCAACAATAAAGGGCAATGAAGAATCACATTGATGAGTGTACATGTCACTCTTTGAGGCTTAGGATAGTGGGAAGTCAAAATATTACCGTTTCAGTTGCCATAGTTACTATTAGTTGCTCAAGGCTTGTCTTTTGGGCTGCCAAATCATTTCTTTCATGTAGAAGCTTCGTGTTCTCTTCCTTCAGTTGCGCTAGTTCAGATGCAAAATTTTCAGCAACTTCCTGTAAGAGAGGGAAGAATGGATAAATTATTACGCCTCCAGCAAGAACGTCAGCTTATTACTTGAAATTTATCTGTGTACACAACAATATAGCTGCAAAAACAATTTTCAAGTAAAGAACATTAAAGAATGACTATGTGGCTTGTGACACTAAGCTGAACTAAATTCTTGGTGATCTCAGCATATCGTGCCTAAGAAACAGCCCAAACTCTGGTCTGGGCATTTAAGAACTAGCACATCCGATAAGTGGAGCACGTATCATTTCCAATAGGGGCTTATTCTTGGGTAGCCTAACAAAATCTATGTGATTGTACTGCCATGACTTAGCCATGGGCTATTCATATTATATTGTTGACCTCAGACATTATACACAATCCTCACAGGCCTCAAAAAAATTTCAAGAGCATAACAATGGAATTCATTTATTGCACTAAAAGAACATATAGAAAACAGGAAAACATAAATTTAGGCATGTTACAAACCTATAACAATAGGTAAATTTGCAGAAAGTTCAAACGTGTGCTTATAGAATTTAGGGATATGCATGGTGTGGAGGGGATCGAGTTCCCCTTCCCTGCCCCACAAAGTATTTAACCTGCCTCGCCAGCCGCCGCTGCCCCACGCCTTGAGAGAGGCAAGGCTGTTTTGCCTTTCGAGGACTGCAAACCATCCTTGGTGCAACATTTTTAACTCAAAAAGAACTCACTACCAACTCTGTTATGATCATTTGACAATTTTTTCATTACATTTATATTTATATTATAAGAAAGAAAGGCCTCATGGGTGTTCATGAAAATGCCCTCATGAGACAATATCCTACTTTATTCTCAGCAGCACGAAATATGTATATCATATACGCCAAACAACATCCAATGTGATGCAGCAATAAAAAAGATTTACCGGTTCAGAGAAAATCCTCGTACTATGCTCTGTGTTAACTGTCAAAGGTGTTGCATTGTCATCGTCATCTAAATCGTCTTTTGGATAACTAGTAAGATTTTGCGTCTCGCTTAGAGTTGGCTTATACTTGGGACATCCCCCCTCGAATATATGGCGATTCAGATGGGTTGTACCAGACTTGCTCGAACACACATATAGATTACCACAATAATTGCACTTGCATTCCTCTCGCTCACCTAGCCTCTTTTCAAGCTTGGTGAAATGTTGCCACACTCTTGACCTTACTCTCCCTCCTTCTCTTTTTCTCTTTTCGCCTGTAGTTATTTCAAAAGGGCTTGCATCTACAGGGACTATGATTTCTTTAGTAGTCTCCACAGTCTGCACAAAGATTTATCAACGTAAATATAAGCACACAACCGAATAGGAATGTGGCGGGTAAACAGCAACATCAGAATGAGGAATCATGCCTTTTCTAACTTGTGGCTATAACAGTACATCGCGCTATATAAATGATGTTTTACCTGTCCTTTCTGATAAAATGAAATGTAGCTACTCCCCACTTCAAGTCACAGTACAGCACATGCTCGTGAAGCACCTCAAAGATACAAATTTCCAGAATTGTTCCAAATCCACAGTTGCACTAACAACATACTAGGATGCCTAGACATGTATTCAAGTTTGCTCTACCCCAAGGGAGTTAAAGAAGTCGGTCCAAATCCCGTTTTGGGTCTGAATGATATTCAATAAATTTTTTCCAGTGGCTGCAAGATGCATTGGATGCCTTCTTCTAAGTTTCCAACTATCTCTAACAACTTTAACATATTATATTCTCGACCAGTGATTAAAGCACGCCAGCAAAATAAAAATAAAAATGCACTAATCTTTCTACCATATAACCTGATATAATCCCACACGCAAAGGTGTACCAAGCCTCAAACGACAGCACACATACGTAATAGCTCGACTTTTTACCAGTGTAACTTAATTGCACTGATTATGTCTACATGGACCAAGGTAATCGCACACAAGCTACATAGCCAATGCCACCGCGTTTCATTAAACTGCACCCGAAACAATAGCCAAGGATATGCTAAAGAACAAGAGAAACTAAAAAGCTTAAGACACAGTTTCCAGAGAGATTACTTAGTTCCACCACCTTTTGGTTTAAGGTCTCAAAGACATACTTCCGAACAGAGAAAGTTGCAAGTTGGAACGAGTTCACATCTTTTTCTTTCATATATGGAGGGGGAAAAATACATCATTTCAAGAAGGACAATGCCCAAAAACAACCTAAACACATGCTTGTTGCCGGATTTCGAGCTTGCTCCTCGTTAAGAAGATGCTCCACGTAAATTACTCAGCAGACTAACTTGGACGCTGACAAGCACTGCAAAAATCTACAGAAACCAAGACCTTCAACTGCAGAAACGGAGAACGGAAGAAAAACCAACACACCTCGAGCGATGGAGCGGGCAGATCCAACGAGGAACTCATGAATTGCGACCAATCGACGGAAGCGAGATTTCCCAGCTCGCGATTTGGCAATCACGGAGGGGATTCGGAATCCCCCGAAGCAGCAGCCGCCCCTCCGTCGAACAGTCGAACGCAGGGCCCGAAGGCGAATCCTCGAGCGGTCTTCGGGCTGCCCGCTGCCCCGATTCAGCCCAAGGGCACCGAAGCTTCCCATTACTTGCGGGCTGGGCGGGCCGAAGAAAGCCCGAGTTCGTCGGGACCGAGTCGGGTTTTGGAGCGCTTCGGGCTCTCCGATTCGCTATCGTGCCCAAACAAATCGATCGAATCGTTAAAAAACACTTCGACCAAAAAAACATTAAAAAACACACCAATCCCTCCCGCGGAAACGATTCGTCGGTTTCAATCCAAACACCACCCCCCCTCGGAGCCGAGGAGGAAGTGTGTCTGGCTTTCGCCCCGTGCGTCCCCGCTTCGTCACGCATCGCGGCATCTCTCCTACAGCTTCCCTTCCCCTTTCCAAACATTTTCGCGCTCGGAACATCTCTACCGTCCCCAAGATTATGGCTTTGATCGACTAGCATCGATTATTAAATTGCAGAGCGCGACCAGGAAACTCTGGGAGAGGTGCTAACCTGCGGAAGAACCGAGGTTCAAGCTAGCCTTCCCGGCTCCGTTCGCAGAAATCATGTTTCTCACGGTGTCTGTCGCCTTATACCCTCAAAACTAATTCTCGGGCAAAGGCCATAATAACCACATTGCCCGAAAGTTCAGATATTTTAACGTCCCAAGGACTAGTTTTGAGCACGACTCAGAACATGCGAGTACAAGAATCAAACTTCATGCGCCAGTCTGCTTCAAGAGGATGGCCTCCCCAAGAGTTGCAATGCCAGCGTAAGTCTCCATCAAACTATTATATTCACTCTCGCATTTCGCCAAGTTTTGCCGCTTATGTCAGCATTAACCGCAACGTGGATTGAGGCTTTCATAATATGGGTTACAAATACGTAGTTTACAGCCAGCCATGATCATGAAATAATGAGTGACCAACCCGAATATCGTTTTTGCAAATTCTTATTCTCAAATGGTTCAGCAGTTACGAGAACAATATGATCGGAATCAAAGTCTGCATTTCGACGAAGAGAACAATTATTTAAGAAACTAACATAAGCTAAACAAAGTGTCGGCAGGTTTCTGCTCAATAAGAACAAAAGCTTTTCCGCACCAATCAGAGCACGAACCTAAGCAATGAGAACCTTATGGATACTTCCTGGCATCCCAGCTCATTCTGTTGCCTTGCCCTTGCGCCTACTGCTACTAGTCTCTACGAGATAGCATACCATGGAGTCCACATCATCGCCGAATATACTGTATGCCTCAATCGCCTGGCGATAATTGAATCCCATGGACAGCACAACCTGCATGCTTCTGCTCAGAACATTATTATCCTGGGAACCATGTTCTCTTCCACTCCCCATCCCCATCTCACTACCTGAAGGTGCTGTATCCAAATGCATATCAGTAAGTTTGTCCATGTCGAACTCATAAGAATTACCAGCAGCAGACAGAACTGTAAGGCTATGCCAATAAGTTTGCTTAAAATGGTGACGTTGGAAAGCCTTTTGACTAAGACCTGTTTTGAGAGACACAAATTGTTGTGAAATTTTCTTGGAAACAAGCCTTTTTTTAGGTGGATTTGACATTTCCAACTGGTTACTTTCATCCATTCCAACAATTGCTAAAGATGTAGCTATATGTTGAACAGGAATTGACAGACAATGTTAACTACTGATAGAAACATCAAAATGCAATCTCCCAATTATACTTCTTTCCTTCAACTAACTAAGGATTGACAGACAACATTAATCATTGATAGCAACATCAAAATGCAATCTCCATATTATACTTTTTCTTTTCCTTCAACCAACTCAGGATTCATTTTGTTTTAGGCACACTTCCAAAAGGCACTTTCCAATGACTGGTAGAATGTCTCATTAGTCAATCCAAATGAGCCAATGGAAAGTACCTAGTACCACACAGAGAAAAGGGGGAAAGAAAGGATTCTTACTTCCACCAGAAGATGATGGTTCCGCACTAGAAGTAGAAGAGTCTCGAATACCAGGTTGTTTCCTGAGTTTGTCACTGGCGAGATACTCAGCCCGAGAAGCTTCCATAACCATGCGCTCGATTTCCTTCTCAGTCAACTCGAGGTCAGACCAAAAGCGACCCTCTGCCAAAAGAGCCTGCCAGGAAACACAATTAGGGGAAACTCAATATATCATGAACTATAATCTCACACATCACCCAACAAAGAGACCACGGCACTAACATTATCAATCTGTTGATCTTGCTGAGCTTTAATGGCTGCCTTTACTTGATCTTTGTCGACATTTGTCTGCAGAAGAATTCCCAAGTACGACAGGGACAAAAGTGTATCAATATCAATGTGAGATTCAAAGACAACTAACTGCTACTGTGAACAAAAGGAAAATTTTACATTTTTACCCCCTTCAAGGAAGTCAGAAAACCCCAACGGAACTTCTGATCACAACATTGTTCCACTCACTATTCACTGTTATTAATAATTGCAGTACTACTAAAGATACGGTCTAGTTTAATTATTAGATTGGCACCAGCAACAACCACAATAGACGGAAATCGGAAAGTTAAAAATCCAACTACTTCTTAATGACATAAACACTTTAGTCCAATGCGTCAGCTAAATGCAAATGGAGGAAAACTTAAAAATTTCATTTATTCACTTCACTAGGCAATTAGAAAGCTGTTTCCATGTGTGAGAAAAGGAGTGCTCAAAACATTAATCTAGTTTTTCTTGTAGAGATGAGATTTGAAGATATTAAAGTGAACGAGGCAATTAGGATCAATGCAAAAGATGTGATCCTTGACCTAAGCATAGGCTAATCTAGAATATTTTGCTAGAAGCAAAACAAATAAACATAATACACACCCCACGGAATGAGAATCCAAGTCCTGCACCAATTGCCAAACGACGTGGATCCACAAGAGAATTATAATGATTCCCATGATGGTAGCTAAGTCGAATGGGTGGCATGTCGGTATTGTAGGTTCCCTGGAAAATATTGATAGGCTCTGCATTGAGAAGTACCGGTTAAAAGAACAAGCCTTCAAAGTACAAAATTATGTGACAAATCAAAAGCCAGTAGCTGTACAAGAGCAGCACCTGTGCTGTAGGAGTAGATGTGTATAGGTCGGTTATAAATCTCACAAAATGCTTGGATCTCCACATTGTTCCCATATACCTAACCACAAAAAGAGCATTTCAGAAAAACAGATTAGCAAGATCATCTCCATGTTCGAGTCAAACAGAGGGCAAAAGTAGACACACAACATAATAATCACTGTCAATATGAACAAGTAACTCAGTAATAGCCAAACAGAAGGTTCACCAAATATGTGAACAGAAACATATTGTCTGGAGATCAGCCAATGGGTTTTGGCAACTAATTATCCACTTCTAGCATATTGTCATACCAACTGCATCATATGATATAATTCGCTAGGATTGGCACTTCATGCCACTGTGTCATAATTGCATTTTCAACCCTTGTCAATCAGGGTAAGCATTTAAGCACTGTAGCTATTATAAAAGAGTAAGCATATCATATCATTTCATATTCAGGTCTCCTGCATTTCAATTTTAACAATCGTTATTGCCATTAATAATTAGCTAACAGTGCAGCTGCAGATTCAATCTGTCAAATTAGTCAAACAGTTAAACCGCCACTTGACTGGTTCTCTAATAGATCTGGTTTTGAAAACGCTTGTTTTACTTGTATCAGGTCGCTTATAATTGCCTTCCTGTCCCATGAAGTGACTCAAAAACTTCAACAATCTCAAGACTGATCACATCCCAAGGAGAACAGTTCCATAGTATCATAAACTAGTAGATGAGAATTGGCACCCAAGGCCCGTTCCATCACAACTTATCTAACCACAAGTTGCAGCGGTACCTACAGAGCAGATCCATATTAAGTTCCCATTTTTGAATTAAGGGTGTTAAAAGCCTATAACCAACAAAAGTGGGTAATTTCTACACTTACAACTCTTACAAGAAGCTCACTCCACTACTACCACATACTCTCGAGCACAAAATCCTTTGTTAAAGAAAAGTTTAAACTGCATAAACAAAAGGCAAATGGGACCAAACCAATGGGGAGTAAGCCAAATGCTACCCAACATGGGAGCATTAGCAGTCAACTTTGCTGGAAATGATGGCTTGAATACATCTCCTAATCAATAAAACAAGCTTGACTAGGGCAAGGCACTTGAAAAATAATTGCGTTTTCAAAATCAATACCCTTCAGAAAAATTGACCAGGATGAGCCTCCAGATATTTCGGATTTAAATTCTAAGAAAATTATGGGAAAGCTGGTGGGGACCCAATCGAGGATGAATTGGGATAAGGTTGTCTGAGGTGGTTTCCAAACATGGAACGACAAGCTTTACTTCTCCAAGAGAAGATGGAGCTCTAAGATGGAAATGCATGTTAAGATGCAGATAAAGATACAAAAACACCAAGAAGGATGAGGAATAAGACTAAGGAAATATTTTGAATATCTGTGGAGCCCACTAAAATTTTACACATATGTCAGAGCAACACAAATAGACGACACCATTTGACGGGAAAAAGCTTATTTCTCAATGTCATATTCAAGCTAATCTCCCAACCAATTGCACCTTGAGCCATCTCCAGATTTTAATTGACACAAACATTACATTCTTTAGATTATGTGGCAGTAGATATTCTTTAAAAAGTGAAACCCCTCCCACACCCCCCATGACTGAGAAAGTAGAGTCGGAGAATTATCCTAACTTTACATCCTAGAAGCACAGCCATGTCCAACAATACTCAAGCCGGCTAATCAAAAAGACAAATACAATGGCCACTAAAGTTTCGCATACCTTGTCTCTTCTCTTTCTGCGGCAGTATTGTGTGAAATTTTCAGTGACGAACTGAGAGAAGTGATCTCTTTCCCGCTCCTAAATAAGGACAAAAAAGGCAAGCAGAGACAAGTATTATGTTAAAGCACAAGCATTACTAATTGCTAAAAGGAGAAGCGTGGCATATATAAATGGCATGAGTATCTAAAAATGTAACAGAAGAATAAATAAAAGGAAGAGCCTACACCAAGGGAATTAAAATAATACATGAAAGCACAAAATACAGTGATGGTATCTGATTGGTTCATGCATAAATCCACAGTATTCATCAGTAAGATGTAGGTAGACATATAGTCCAAGACAATAGCAGCGCTTTATGTAGTCTGACATATTTGAAAAAAATAAAAAAAAAAGAATAGTTGCAAATGAGCTGGCACAATTTCTAGCATTTATCAGCCTCATGAAATTACACAATCAATTCACCTTGAACCATATCAAGAAAATCACAAGTCAGATGACAATGTTGATGATTATAAGAAATATTTTTCTTTTATGCACGATTAGTTTCAAGAGATTCCTTTTTCAACTTTTCCTGCACTAGAAGATTGAAACATTCTTTATTGCTTGAAACACAAATCCATTTCCTTACTTTCCTCCCCCCCCCCTTTCCCTGTTCAAAATTATACTATTCTCTTGCAACATCATGCCCAAAACAAAATACTGGGGAACGAATTACTTAATTGTACCTGATTAAGTATCCATTGATAACTATATGATGAAATTATTTACCAGGAAGGAGACAAGAAGAACATGATATCTTATTGGAAAGACTATTTGAACCACATGACTACAATAATCTCATACTCCTATTCATTAAAGTGGATAACGATCAACCAACAATTAACCATCCAAAATGGCACATGACCACAGCACTCAATACTCTTTTAGTCTAGGTAAACATTGTAAACAGGACCAGAGAATGTGAGGAGATAAACATACCATATAGTCTATACACATTTGCCTGACAAGATCATGCTCATCAGAGTCCCCATAAACTTGATCTGCAACAGCACGAAAGAGACAATTCCCATCCTCCAACATTCTTTTGACTTCCAAACCCTTAATCCTTCTAATTTCAATCTCGAACTGACGTTCTCTCTCCTAATAAAATATTAAAGAACCAGCAAATCAGATAAATAGATTCATACATCAAATAGTTTCCTTATAAAAAAAAAAAAAACAGTGCACAAACCCTAACAAAACTATGAAGGCCTTATTAAATGAGTCACACGTAATATGTACTTCAATTAGGTGGCCACAAACAAGAGACAAATTCAAGAAGAAGCATCAGCCCAAAAAAATTTAACGTAAAATGACTGACTACAAAGATGCAAAGAAAAGATTATTCTGGTACTAAAGATAACGAGATTAAGTTTGGACACTCAAATCCTTTCGAAAGATCATATCTTCTATTGCCTTAAGAAGTAAATACTCACCAAATCATCATAAGATACAAAGCATGGTCCCTGCTCATCCGCGCTATTATAACCCTCACTTTCACAGTGAGATCTTGGAGAAGAAGGCCGTGACTCAGTTGGTGAAGTTCGAGCTGAAACAACAGGCCAGGCAACTGATCTTCTGGAAGAACCATGTCGTGCAGAATTTGAGGTTCCCATTGAAGTTCTCCTCAAGTTCGAGTTTGAGACCGATGGCCTTGGTGGGGCTGGAGGAGGTGGTGGATGCAAACTACCGACAACACTCTGTATGTTGCTTGTGCCCTCATTCTCTTTTAGATCAACAGGCTTCAGCCCGCCTAATCCTTTTGAGACTTCCTCTGAACTAGGAGAGTCATCACTAACCAAAAGCTCGCCATCAAGATTCTCATTACCCAAGTTCTCATCCTGATCACCATGATATCCTTCCAAATGTTCATCACTTTTCACTGTCGTATTGTCACCACCACAAGAATATTCCGACAGTTCATCCACAACAACCTGTTCTAATACCTCCTCTTCACTTTCCTCATCTTTCGCAGCAGAAGCAACCAGAGAAGTAGCAGAGAGCTGCGGTTCTGTTCTAGCTGAGGAAGAAGGCCCAGGCAAGGAAGAAGAACGGTTCGGATTTGATGAAGAACAACCTGAGCCTCTCTGAACCAAGATCCGAGTCATTGTGCAGATGTTTTATGGTCAATTTCGCCAGCAGCTAAAAACCTACTTGCCCCCCCTAACTTGCTCTCTTTAGAGAGCCAACGCCATACCGAGAGGTTTGTCGCGCGTTCTGGCCTTAGGCGTGGTCACGCCAATCCCGTGGCTGAAGGATTTCTTCCAGCCTAACAGCGAGTTCTTCTCTGCCGCGCAAATCAGTCTCTGCATTCCCCTATCAATTCTCATGAGACCGTGACCTCCTAATTTGTTAAAAGCAAACACTCTCTCTAAGTAAGAGACCAATCCCCAAAAGTCCAAAGAACTGACCTTGAAAGCCCAAAGCTGCAAATTCAAACGACCAATTCAACACATGAGCAAAACACGGAAAAAGAAAACAAAGGTCATCTACTTCCAAGATCATCCTCTGCATTCCCTATCAATTCTCATGAGACCGTGACCTCCTAATTTGTTAAAAGGAAACACTCTCTCTAAGTAAGAGACCAATCCCCAAAAGTCCAAAGAACAAACCTTGAAAGCCCAAAGCTGCAAATTCAAACCACCGATTCGACAAATAAGCAAAACACGGAAAAAAAGAAAAGAAGAGAAAAAAGGGGTCATCTCCTTCCAAGATCATCCTCCGATCACCCATTCGCTCCTCAGCGAAGAAGATGGACGATCATCAAGTCATCAAATTTCACGCACGCCCAGAAAAACACAACAAAGAAGAAGAACAGCAACGACAGAAACGAAAAAACGTAAACGAGAAACGGAAGAGCAAGCGCACGCCGAACAAAGAAACGTACCTTGGAAGCGGAAAGGAAGGAAGAACCCTAATCTCCCACGCGGACTGTCACAGCCGAGATATCGCGACCCGAACAAAAACCCTAGAGTTGACTGGAGGGGGAAGGAACTAGACTCACCTCCGGGAGTGGGAATCCGGGAAGACAGCGGGGAGAGATTAACTGGAGCCGATTCGAATGGGGGAAAAGAATAGGACGGATCAGAGAAAGAAATGGCTGGCTGGTGACTTGGAAGCGAAGGAAGACGAAGACGAAGACGAGGACGAAGACGAAAGACTACTGAGAGGGTAGTCCCTTTCTTCTTTATGGAGATCAGAGAGGAGTGCAGAGAGAGAAAGTGAATATTAGAGAGAGAAAGAAGAGGATGGGAGGAGGGTTGCCTTTTAATGGTGCTGAGCGACGGGGGCCGCGTGACGTGGAACTTTTCTGCCGCCGGCGACGTCACCCCCACCGCCGATTCGATTCCGCACGTGCTGCGGTCCTTTCCCAAGGAGTTCCCAGCGCGTGCGAGTGCATATATATAATCATTTCCTAATATCCACAATTAGTTTCATTGAAATTTATGGATCAAATTTCACGTTAAGTGAAAGTTTAGAGACTTTATTTATGTCATTTTTCCTTTTTTTTCTTATTAGTTTTTTGGGTTTTGTTTGTTTCTAGTGTGTTGTTATTATTGGCTCAACATGAGTCAAGTCAATGGTAGGAAAAGAAACAAACTTCTTCTGTGGAAAGCCTTTTGTATGAAGTCTCGAGTAATTTTAGCTTTTCTAGACGGAAGCACTTTTGGCTTTTTGCCCTACATTTCTTAGCTACGAAGATGAGTTGGTCAGGGTCGGTTCTCGCACTCGGGAGAATAGCGTGTGAAAAGAGGAAACATTACCCGATTCCAAACTTACCTTACGAATAGATGTCAATCCATCTTAGATCTTTTCAATTATTCTTCAATTTACTTCTAAACTTTATGGAAAATTTCAATGAAATCTTTTTGATTAATTTTCGTCAGAAATCACCGACATTGTGGTGTGCCATATAAAACCTGGCGATGATTTCCCATCAAGGTTTATGATCAAATTAAAGGAAATTAAAAAAATTTAGGATTAAATTGATATTCATATAATAAATATACTAGTAATAAAATCATTTCTCGCCCATTGCGAAGCCGTAATAGCTTTCGTCAAGACTATGCCAGGCAAAAAGGTGCACACTGCACCCTGCTTTACAATTAAATCACCGCTTCGATACACTTCACGGACAATTTTCACAACTGTACAAACAATCCAATGAGAGAATGCGCCCTCACAACTTTCTTTCAGAATTCCAGAGGCTGGTCATGTGATTAGAGACAAGCAACTTTCTAACTCAGTTCCTTTTGAGAGAGATGGTGGACAAGACTACCAGGAAAATGAAGATCAGGGCCGCGATGAAGGAAGCCACCACGGCGCCGCTGACTCGCTGGCAGAAATCATTGAATTGCCGGCAGATGGCGAGCCAATTTGCATTCACATTCCCGTTGTGAGCCAAGTAGACGATGGCCGCCGCCGATGAGGCAGCAGCCGTCGTGAGCGCCACGAATATCTGCGATGATAGGGTAGATTAATTGTGTAAGGAACAGAACACATGGCTCGTGTT
Organism: Angophora floribunda; assembly: GCA_014182895.1. Lineage (NCBI taxonomy): Eukaryota > Viridiplantae > Streptophyta > Magnoliopsida > Myrtales > Myrtaceae > Angophora > Angophora floribunda. The sequence continues at coordinate 41,522,807 of CM024706.1, read as the reverse complement.
TCATTTTTCAGTAGGATTAATGGATGAACATAATGAGCATGTTCTCTCTTGAGAAAGATTAGATTACGGCGTCGAAGATGAGGAGGAGGAGCCTTGGACCGACGGCCTGGGGCCGGACGATGCACACGATAGAGAAGGGCAGGGAGAGGACGAGGTACGCGCTCGCCCCTGCATTCGCGATCACGAAAAATCTGCATTTCATGCCGGTCAAATTTGAATTTAATATCATTAAGCACAAAGAATAAAGTAGCATGAACAGAATCAACATGACCCAGAAATCAAATTTACGTACGTGAATGCTGGGAGATCATCGTAACTGGCTTGGAACTGGAAGAATTGCGTGAAGAACGGGAGCGTTTGATCGGTGGTTCCCATGGTCGTCGTGGCGGCTAAAGCGGCGCCGGTGGCCAATAGCCTGAGAAGGAAGTCGAACACCGCGACGCCTTTCTTCCATCCTCCTCTCCCCCCTCTAGCGGCAGCCACCAGAGGAGCCGCCACACCAGCAACCGCTTTCCCTTTGGCTCTGGCCTTCAATTCAGACTTAGAAAGCGGCGTCGCATCACCGTTCTTTGACGAGTCCATGGAACTTGCAGGAGCCTAAAGGCTGATTTCTTTCTGTATGCGCAATGTGTTAGAGAAGCTTTTACTGTAATGAGGCTGTGAGATACCATGTTGGAGCAAACTAATATATAGTGGAACTCGGATTAGAGCCACAATTTAGTAAATAAATGGGGTGGTTCTGACTCTTTTTTCTTATTCTGTTATTTGATCTGTCTAGGAAGTTCACAAACGTCCATATGGATTTGAAGGAGAGGATAGGTTGTTCCTGCTCCACTTTCTCACCTGAAAAAACCTGATGTTAGTGCTAGCTTTTTAAGATAAGAACACCATGCACTGTGCAGTTGGATATGGAACTGGAAGTGCTTTTGGATCATGCATGACAAAGATGAGTTTGACTGTAATTATGTTAAAAGAGTACGATGAGAGGATTAAATAAGGGCATCGGTCCACTTCGCTAGTACTTGCAAGGAATAAAAGAATCGAAAATCAAAACACTCAATTCTGAATCATTACCAAAGGGCATTGGTTCGTATCAATGTTGCAATTTCAGTCGCAAGGATTTCCTGTTTTGACTGCGCTGAAGTTAGTACGCTCAACAACCTGTTCCACTTTTGAATTGAGCTATACCAGATCCTCATCTCCAATCTAAGAGAATATCAACGGCATTAAGATCAGCATTTCATCTGATACAATGAAAAATCGCCTAAACAACAAATGCACTGCAGCCACCAATCAACCAGCTTCACTGCTTCAACCAGAGAAAACTGATTTGAGGATGAGCGCTCACTGCTGGAAAAAGAAGAAATGACCCCATCAAGTCATCATAATGGCATCAACTACCAACACCATAACTAAACTCCCATCAAGTATGGGAGAGATTGACAAGATGGATCAGCCAACTACCAGGATATCCTTTCATAGCGGTCAATCCCAATCCAACCAGCAGCATGGTTTCATATAACCAGATTGAATGAAACAAACAACAATAACAGATGGCATGCCAAAAAGTAGGGAAAAAAAGTGGAGGGTTCTTGATAGCATCAAGTCAAATCATCCACAGTGATACAATTAGTTAACTGCGGTTCAAATCAAAACATGTACCCTTGTGTTCAAAACCAAATTGCCTTGTGTTACATGAACATATAGAGAGAACTCTCAAGGAACAAAAGAGGCGTGCGTCTTTCCTTTCGACACACCACAAACTCCTACAGCTAGTCTTTTATTATATTCGTATCAAAATCCACAAGGGAATACAATATTGATGCAGAAGCTGTTCAGTGATTCCAAGTAGCTCCCCTGCGTGTTGTATTAAACGGATATGCAGTGTCAAGAGGAATTCCTCTTCTGAACTCAACAAAAATAAAATAATATGCATACACAATCAATCATCAACATGTTTCTTATGTACGTAGTCTCCATCCCCGCTCAGCAAGTGCTTCACGCACCCGACTAGCAGCCTCAGCAGTGTCATTAAGGGGAGGATAGCTCCAACTTTCCGAAATCTGTAAAAGAAAATAGGGAATTTTTAAGAGATCATACTGAAAAGAAGAACCAACACAAAGCGAGGGCAGGACTATGCCACGGTCTGTACTTTGACATTCTTGCAAAAGTTAGCTCAAATATACTTACATCCTCAGAGCCCGAGAATGGCCGAACTACACCTCGCTCCCTCAGAGACTTGTGAAAGTCTGCATACTTCCAGGTACACCGCTCAGCTCCCATTACATACACAGGCTTCCTGGAGGTGTAAACACAGTACAAATTAATACAGGAATTAACAAAGCAATGTTCCAATACTTAAAACTGTCAATAGACAAATTCTCCAGCAGGGATTTCTACAAGAGCCATTGCTTCTCAAGCTTACCCAGTGCTGCAGACTTCACTGATCATACTGATTGAATCTGCCGTGACAACAAAGGCATCAGCCCATGCTAGATGCCCCATGTGTGGATTAGGCTCTAAGCAGAAGAACATTTAGCATATGTCAAAAAAAAACTTCTGCAGCTCATTATCTAAGCTAAAATGACGAACAGTATGAAAAGCAACCATAGTTACCTTGACCATCCCAGATGAATACTTTTGGATTATCGCCAAGTTGTTTTACTATGATACTGGATACCTAAGGGCATATGGTACATCAATCAAAACAAGAGACCTGAAAAACGTTTTAGAAGATTTTTAACTCCAATCTCACCTTATCAGGTGTTCTGGTAGAGAAAGAAATTCTGACGGTCCCACAGCTTGCGAGCACACTCAACAAATTAGATATCAACTTCTTTGCAAGATCTGCTCCATACCGACATTGACCTATTACAGTGAATTGCACCATTAAGTGGTGTTAGATGGGACTTAACTCAAAGTTCAAATCATCTCCAAACAGAGGTGTAGTTGAGTTCATTAATCACAGTATCACCGAGACTTATACATCCATTCAAAGAAACCTGAGAGCCTTTTACGATGCTTATCTCAAGATAAGACGTCACACAAGCCCAATCAACACCATTAGCCTATCTTCCAGTCCTGCCAAATGCTGCTGCTGCTGCTACTAGATCTTATACACTACGTGCCCACATCCTAGTGACTGTCAAAAGATTGATTACATGCCACTGAACTATATTGATGCAATTTATTAAACTTCAATCAGTTATAATTTCCAACGGAATATCTAAAGCTACTCTCCAACAATCCAATGCCTTAGTGACTGATTAAACAGCCATGCCCATGGCATCACCCAAAAAGTGACTCAACCAACCAGGTGCAGGATGGTCCTCAACTGGGCATCCGTTCATCCAGAAGGGCATGAAGAACGACATTCACCAATTACTTCCCACAAATACTAACCTTTATAAGCATGTTTCATGTAATGTCCCAGTTCCCTTCTGTTTTATTATAATTGATTGTAAAAGACCAAGTGTTACTATATACATCTTATAAAAAACCAAAATGGCAGACAATGGATTGACACACTAATTTAAAATTATCACAGAAAGCAAAGCAGAATTTCTATGGAATCAGTGAAGAGATTCAAATACATACGAGTAGGTCCTCCTATATTAACCACAAGTAAGGGTTTTGGCAAGGGTGCAAACTCATCATTCCAAGCACTGGCTGCATTCCGCAGTGCAGCAGAATCGATTTGGTGCAAAGCTCCAACAGTAAGGACCTGAGACCAAGAACTCTTAGCATTGATACAACTTATGTAAGCCATATGTGGAATTCCTGATAAGTACCACATGCTCATCGGGAGGTTCTTGTGGAGTTAACCATCGCTTTAAGAATCGAGGAACCTGCTCCTGTGCCTGAGGGGTCAGAGGATAGTAGTCATGTCGAGGGGTGATCACCAAATCAAACCTATTTAATTTCACCCTAGGATGTTGTATCTGCAACAGAAAAAAACCAAGAAGAAACGAACACCCAGTTACACATGAACTAAAAGAGCAATAGGTGCACAAACACGAATTTACACAAAGCAACAACTAGAACTAACCAAAATTAAAGAAAGCATGCCTACATAGGCTACCAGTTCAGTGCACAGATGAGCACAGATAAGCATAAACATACCTGAACAACAAAAACATTCTCTGATGCTAACCGCTTTATGGAACTTGCAACAGATATTGTATCTCTGCCAGATGCTACAACTAATAGAGGCCCATCCCTGTTTTAAGTAGAACTAAATTAGTTGATAAAAACCTCAAAATATAAAATAATATGTGTGATCACTGAGAAAGAAGCAAAGCAATCCATTGTCAAAGGGAAGGATAATCAACACAGATAAAGATTAAGGGGTTAAATGTGCAACAGACAAGAGTCTGCCCTAGTAGCTGATTACTGTTGTTCTTTATCTATGTTAAGCTGGATGGCTCATATAATGTTGCTAACATGCCCCGTAATATCCATTTCACAAGTGACAAGAGATCTATCCGTATTAAGAATTCACCTATCATGGGACCCTAAGACATGCTGATATTCAATGGGACAAACAAAATGAGGAGTAAAGTGAAAGAATGAAGAGTTTATAGAATAAATTAGCAAATTCATGATACCAAAAGGATCGAACAGAGTAATTCAAAAATCCATTAACCTAGGACTACTCTGCAGGCAGGAAACAGCTTAGTACTATCATAAACAGAATTAACATAGATATCATTGATGTTACTATGGTAATTATAACAATGGGACAAAAAAATATATGCCAATAGCAAAGCACCTAATTTACAATACAAAATAACATTAAAACTTTTTGCATCCATCCATAGAGTCAACTACACAATCGTAAACAAAGTAGTGCTCTCTTTAGTATCTTTAGTAAGTGATCGAAATAAACAAAATCCTACACTAAAATTATCATCTTTTTCTTCTTCGACATTCCTTCCCCCTTTGCTCTAATGCCCAACCATTAGTCACATCCTTCCGTTGGAACACCTAAAAGTTATCATTGTAAGTGTCTACCTGTATCATATTAGATGAGTTTCTCTCATTTTTTGTCCCTAATTGAGGTTACCTGATCTGAAGGCTATCATTTTCAAGTGTCTAAATGATTTTGAAAAACCCTCTATCATCTTATCATCAATCGAGGCTGCAGGAATTCTTCTTGAACATGCCTATCATCTTATCCTCAATCGATACTCCTTGTATATGCCTGTCCCTAATTCCAAAAATCATGAGAGAATCGATTACCCTACATATGCCAATACCAGTGGCAAACTCCTTAAATATGTGTGTTTCTGATTCCAAATGGCCCTTGAAACCAAGATGCTTCCTTCAATTGCCCAGCATACTTCTTCCTCTATTCAATTCTGGTAACAAAGTGAGCCAAGGTCTAAACTCATATCCGGCTCAAAAAATATAGGCAACAAAACCACCAATAATTTCAATAATCAGTAAAAACACGGGCAACCAAAGACATACTTTTCGTAGGTCTCACGAGCCATCTTCACAATCTGCTTCGCATCAGCCTCTAATATAGAAGACAGTCCAACACTGCCACCGTTTTCCGGATGCACGGACACATGTTTCCTCCCTCGGGCCGTCAACAAAAGCTGCGTGTACCCAAAGATGCGTCTCAGGACGAAATACAACTTCTTGTGAACAGATACAGGAAGCCAGTGCAGCCACTCGTTCACGCCCCTTTTGGTCTCGTAACTCTCTGCACATAACAATCAATAAGGAAGCTTCAGCAAAACGCCAATAACAACATACGCATAAATTTCTCAGACCAGAGAGATATAAAACAAAGCAAGGCGTCGGGGCAAACCGCGCAAAATCGTAAATAAAACGCTCCGACGGATGAAAATCAGGTAGCCGGGGACTCACATACAGGACATGCTTGTCGGCCAACCCGAGGGCGCGGACCAGGCCGATGCTCTGGTTCTCGGACGCGGTCGAGCCGTTCCCAACCACGACGGCGCGCCTGACGACGCTATAGGCGCCGCCTTCGAAGATCTCCGGCACGCCCGGAGTAGGGCCGGGGGGCTCGGGGAGCCTTATTGGCTTCATGGACCCTGAACGGCGCGGCGGACGGCGATCGGAGCCCTAATTGAGGATCGGCTCCCGATTCCGATTCGGAACGGTGAGTCGAGCTCGAGTCAATCGCACAGGGACGCAAAGGAAGGCTCGCGAGGGGATCCAATCGAGATTCTGCTGCGCGATTTCGCAGTGAAGATGCAGAGAAGATGCAGAGACGAAGAAGCAGAAGAAGAAGAAGAAGAAGAAGAAGAAAGAAACGATCTTTGAGGATTTCTTCTTTTTTTTTTCGGGCAGTTGATGTCGGAGGAGTTCAAGTGCTACTTTGTCATTACGAGAAAAAGATATTTCCACTTACCCAAAAAAAAAAAAAGGCCCCAAATTCTTTTTTTATTTTATATAAGAAAATTGCCTAAGTTCGTATAGATATCCACAAAATATTCACGGAAATACTTTTTAAAGAATTCTTCTCCTGAACTAAGAAGAATCGGAGGAAATTGAATAAAAACACAAGTAAAGATTTGACTCGATCTGTGAAAATATCGACAAATTATTCTTAGGAATATTTTTTTTTTTAAGAATTCCTTTCCTGAATTAGAAAAATCGGAGGAAGTTAAATAAATACACAAGTACAGACTACCAAAGCTGAGCTGCATTCTCTCGACTTAAATGTGGCTTTTAAGATAATGGTGATGCCATTAAGTTTTTATTGGAGTAAAATACTTCCCACGATAAATTTTGGCCAAAAGTCCCATGTAGTTTTTATAATAAAATGTTTATGCTAACCTGAATTTTTTTTTTTATAAAAAACGAGTCCAACGTGGACTTATGAGATAGCTGACTTGGCTATGATGCATAGAATTTGTCTCAAAATTGAATTTATTTTTGTTTGTTCAACGCTTACTTATCAGTCTCTCTCTTTCTCTCACCGTTGTTGACGATTTGAAGTTACCGATCACTATCGCTTGCTTGCTCATGTGCTGTCTCTCTTGTTCTCATTCAATTGCTCACTCCACTGTTGCCATCCTCACTCACTTACTCAATTGGCTAGGGAAAAAAACTAGGGTTTGGTTGTCGAGGAAAATCAGGGCTCGGATCCTAGGGAAAGATTTGAGGCTTCAACTAGTAAAGGTAAGTGATTTATTGTGTTGGGTTTATGGAATCTTATTATGTAATTCATTCGAGTTTAAAATGTTCTTTTTTGACTTATGAACTCACGATAACAATAATATTCACTTTTGTTTTCACTTTGTTGAAGTGAATTTGAACTAATTGTTCTATCCCTTCTGTCCATTGCAAGATTCGGTTGTTAATTTTGACGGAAAATTGAATTGGGATTTTGAACTTGGGAAAATGCCCGATTGTCTAATTTATGATTTATATTTGAGGTAAAACACGTAGACGACGTCGTTTATAACTTATATAGGCCAACTAAGTATGTCGGCAAGCCACATCGATCAAAGAAATCAATAAAATCTCATATTTTTCACAATTCAAATTGGAGTTATCACTTTTGTGACCTTTTTTTTAAAAGTATCACTAAAGTGATCTAATGAAAAAATTTTGTTGCCAAAATAAATGTCATATTAAAATTTTGACACTTTTAATATTTAAAAAAAATCAATATTCAAACATTCACATGTCTACTTACTTTTATTTACGCACTCTCCCCATATCATGAGTTGTATCAAACTAACAATGGTACAAGTGTCGGCATTTTTTAAATAACAATCGTCGCGACAAAATCTCCTCTAATCACAATAAATAATCACGGGAGGCAATTTAACCATTGTTTGAACTAAAAAGGTTATCACCGACACACTCGAAAAATCATTTCTAGTGAATTTGATTATGCGTATTTGTTTAGAAAAACCCACATTTTCAATCAATGGATTTCACCGACCAAAATAAAAAAGCAACAGACTTTGATTTATTAAATTCAAACATTAAAATTCAAGCCTTTATAAACATTTCGACAAAAATGAAATGCTACTAATTCCATTTTAAAGCACGGCACCATCATCACCATTCTTCTGGCCCCCAAAAGAGTATATACACCTTTTTTCTTTTCTTTTTTTTGAAATAAAATGCTACGCTTCGTTGAGTTTACCCGAGTCAAATTTCTTACTATTTACAAACAGATATTTGCTCAACTCAATATCAGCAAAAAATATATATTTTTTCCTAAATAGACCCTGATTATTTTATTTTTTTGACTAGCACGAGTGAAAAAAATTTAGTGGTAATTATTAAGTTCACGCCAACCAAAAAATGATATAGAGTGCCACCCCAACTTAGGAAAATATACTCGGAGTTTATTTATTATGTATTTTTGATAAACTCACGATATTGAACAACTCAATTAGACCTGAGCTTATTTTTTATTTTCCGTTTTTCCTAAATATAAACGTTTTAAAAAGAAAAACCTTATTAAAAAAAAGGAAAAAAATAAATAAAACTGATCGCCCACCGTGGGGCTCGAACCCACGACCACAAGGTTAAGAGCCTTGCGCTCTACCAACTGAGCTAGACGGGCTTCTTGGAATCCAGTCCTTTAAAATATTATTTATTGAGAATCGTGTGAACTTTTACTCTAATTTAGCGAACGATTCCATTTTGGTTTCACTGTTTCCTATGTTTATTTCTTCGTTGGTTCCTGCTTGAGCACACCTATTCTTTTCAATGCAAGCAATCTGCCCGTCTACATCCATGAAAATCTGTCTTTGGTACTTCAGTTTCACAGCATCAAAAGTCAAAGAAAGCTCTCTGCAAAAGCATGGCTGCCTGCCACATGAGAAGAATCAAGCCACAGGCAACACAACCTCAGAATTGAAAGGGGCTTGCATAATTCTATCAGCAAAAGGATCAGATCGGGCATTTGCCAAACAAGAAGCAAAGAAAGCAAGTGAATCTGGAACATATGGAAATTCGACGAAAACGGTCGGCAGATTTAATGAACATGCCAAAGGCGAGAGATTCGCATGACAAACCAAGGCAGATTTTATCATTAATCACATTGCCATTTCAGCTAAATCTTCGCCCTCATGCCGAACTTCCTCCATGTATAAAACGGGGACGCTAACCCGGAAAAGACTCAAAAGGCTATTTCCTGTCAAAGACCGCCGGTGGTTACACAGAAGGGGGTCGCGACATCAGAAGCAGTGGACTGCATTAATATGGAGATGACTAGGAATCCCCTGTTTTAATCGACGAGGCCGAGAGATCGGAAGACAAGGTGGAGCATTTTAGGAGGGTGGTTCTAACATTTGTCTTCCATCAACGGAAATACTCAACAAGGGTTGAAAGAAGAAGCAGGAGATTCACTACCAGGTGTCTGGACAGGTATCGACGCAAAACCATAACCACCGTGCCGAAAGATGCCAACATCTCCTCCTTAAATTCAGTCCACATCTTGAAGATGGCCCTGGTCATTGAGTTCCTCCCATCCTTTGATCATGGCCACTTCAGTTGCATACAAAAGCTCAGCCATTTCTCCTGCATTTTAGCTTCTTGCCCAGAATGCGTGTGAGTTCGAGTGTTTCACTGTTGAATAGAAGCATTGTTGTGTACATCTTTATCATCTTGTTCAGTGTTGTAGCGAGTGATCAGCAGGATAACTATGGACGGGCCTTCAACTCCTCCAAATCCTCCAGCGGTTCATCCTTTGCATCGTATTACCATGGCCATCCGCCACCTCCGTCACTCCTCATGGCTGATGCGCCTCCACCAGAATCACCCGGATGCCCAGTACCGCCAGTATCTAGAACGCCTTATCCGGGTTATGGATCAGATCCTGTCTTACGTTCGTCGCCATCAGCTCTTTCCCAGCACAGTGCGCCGTCGCATAGGAGCCAACCAGCTTCAAAACCGCGACCGCCGCCAATATATGGATCTCCTCAACATCCATCAGCACCACCTCCGCGAGTTGCTCAACCAACTCCACCAGCATATCAACCCCCTACGCCGTCACCTCCTCCAGCTCCCCGGAGAGCGGTTCGCTCAGCACCGCCAGAACCTCGACTTGCTCTACCAGTTCACATTCAACATGTAAGTCCACCACATCCTTATAGGCAACCGAGCCCACCTCCTGTGCACAGGTCCCCAGTCCCAACTCCACCTACTTATCCATCACCACCTCCGCCTTTTACACCATTGGCATCACCTTCACCTCCTTATCAAACCCAACCTTCGCCACCACCTGTATATCATTCACCACCTCCCCCACCTATTTATCAAGCCCCACCTCCTTCACCACCATCACCATCCCCATCTATTCCACCACCACTATCTCCACCTCTGGAATCAACACCACCTCCTCCTACTTATTAACCTCCACCACCTGTATATCCACCGTTGCTGCTGCTGCCTCTTTATCAACCCCCACCATCTCCACCATCATCACCACCTCCTCCTCTGCCTCCAATAAATCCACCTATATCTTCACCACCCCCACCTCAGACCTATGAACCTCCGCCTTCTCCACTACCAACATATCCATCACCACCGCCTCCTACTTATCAACCCCCACCTTCTCCAACACTTGCATATCCACCACCAACACAACCTCCCCCATCACCTACATATCAACCTCCAGTTTTGCCACCGCCAACATATCCAAAGCTGACCTCCCCTCCCTTGCAAAGGCCACCAACACCTCAACATCGACCTTCCCTGTCCCCTCCTCCCATTCATACACCTTCAAGATATCCACCCACCCAAAGGCCTCCTTCTCCTCGACACAGACCACCGGTGCACAAACCACCACATCCAAAACATAGGCATCTAGTGTATCCACCAAGACAAGTATACCCATCCCCCCATCCACCTACGAGGACTCCAACATCTCGATGGCCACCGCCAGTGTCAGAGCGGCCATCACCAACACAGAGGCCTTATCCAGTGCCACCTACCCAACTTATGGACCTGTGTACCCATCAGGCCTCCACCCAGTTCCTTCGCCCATGGAGATGCGTTCCAGCCAGCTAATGGGCAGGACTAATGTTTAGCATCATCTCTGAACTGCTAAACATCAAGCAGAGATCTACTCATCAGACTCAGGCAGCCTGCATGTTCTGTGAATATCATCAGAATAAAGCTCGTTGTACCAACTGCAGTCCTAGTAAATAAAGTCCACCTGTTTGGGGTCATTTGCATGTCTAAATGAATTATCCTCTTTCCTACAAATTAAAGATTACAGTAAGCAGGTGCTCAATCTAATGAGACCAACCCAAATTGAGGTTGTTATGTGATTGATTTGGCCAGAAGAGTCTTTCTCTCTGATATTCCCTGGCCTGTGGTATCTTTTATATCTTGAATTCATGGTTAAAAGAGAAAAATTGACACTAAGTAAATAGTAACTCCAATTGCAAGCTTGACATGTAATGTGTAACTGACAAGGACGGTACCAAAACTGATCTTAATCTTATTGGGCAATAGACACAAAACAAGAAGATTATCTGATGCATTCTTCATTGTAATCTCAAATATACATGGTGCAAAGTCCAGATAAGCCCATTGCCTCACCCCAAACAAGAAGAGTCATAAACTTGCTTTGATCCACTGCCCTTATATTGTTTCAAGAGCCAGATTACCCACCATTTTAATCAGAGGAGCAGGACACTTCATTATGATATCAAACTTGGATGGGCTGGAGGCATGTCCAAACAAGGACAAACTCAACATGGCAAGCTCCCAAAAGGACAACCTCGAGGAGAGAAAACCGTGCCAATAATATGGGTTTAAGTCAAAGAACGCATCAAAGAACCTCCGAGTCCCATTTAAGTCGAGTTTCAACAAAGTCTCCATTCCAAAGTGGTAAAACTCTCTGGCACACCTTCTATCAATTGGCCACAGGCCATTCCATACTCTATGGTGAAGTGGCCTTCCTCTAATCATCCGGGTTGAGCCAAGACACTCTGCAATTGTCTCAGCCAGAACTGGTGCTAAAGCCAGTGTCCGAGCCACCATGTACCCAGTTGATGGGTGGACGATCCCAGACGTACCACCAATAGCCATCACACTCTGAGGGATTCTCGGGAGAGGACCTCCCATAGGGATCAAGCATTTCTCATCCTCTAACACTCTTCTGACCCGAATCCCCAAATGCCTTAACCTTGCCACCATTCTTTTTTTGACCTCAGAATAGGCTAGCACTGGTCTACTCACTAATGAAGTCTCTTCCAGAAATATTAAGCTTGAATCGAAGGGCATCGCATACAGGAAAGTAGGGAATCTTGAGTTGTTGGCTCTCAAGTAAGGCTCGTTCCCGAGATGGGAATCTCTCCAATCCATGAGCACCATTTTATCTAAATCAAAAGGGTGTTCATCTACTTCGGCCAAAATCCCATGAGCAATCTGATACCCATGGTTCCTCGGCTTATCATACTCGATGAAAGTACTCCCAAAGCCGCTCGCATCAATGATCAAGCTCGCTTTCAGCTCGACCCCATCACTGCACACAACAGACGACTCAAACTCCTCGTGCTCCACTTTCCACACCTTGGCCTTGTGGAATCTAACCCCAGTGGAGACACACCCTTCCATCAGTCTCGTCTTCAATTTCTCCCTACTGACACGACCATAAGGCCGGTCCAAATACTTGGTCTTCCCGTCATCAATGAAGACGCAGGCCATCGGCCACGTCTTGTCCAAGCAATCCACGAGCCCCAAGCCCTCGAACTCGTCAACCCAGACCCCATAATTGTTAGGCCACATGGAAAGAGGGGAAGGATCGACGCAACATACCCGAATTCCGTAGCGAGAGACTTGCTCCGCCAGCCGCAGCCCCGCCGGGCCGGCGCCGATGACGATCACGTCGAAGCGGCGCCGGTCGCCGGGGGCCAACCACGGGAGATCAGAATCGAACCCTTCCAGGAGTTGGGGGGTCGACTCGGGTTTCAGCTCGAGGAAGCTTCCGAATTTGCTGACACGGCTCGCCTGACTGCGCTTCCGTGAAGCGGCGGGGAGGGTCTTCGGAGGAGAGAAGAGAAGGGCAGGCGAGGGGGGGAAGTAGTTGGTTCTTGCTGGTGGCAGTGTGGGTAGTCCGAGAACCGCTGCCATTGAGAGAGAGGGAGACGGGGAGGGAGATCAAGGATTGCAGCAATGGAGGAGGGAGAGAGAAAGGGAGGGGGTTGAAATACAGGAGGAGGAGGGAGGAATCTTGGGGATTTAACAGAAAAGGATGCTTCCATTGATCGTTTCTGGCGCTAGTTTCGAACGATCCACCCCCCCCTCCTTGTTCCGTAGTAAAATAATGGGAAAGTGGGCAGAGCAATTAGCCGAAAGAAGATGACACCTGATTGGTGTTGGGGGTCAAATGGTAGTGTTTGGCCGGGCGAGGTGAGGTGACAGGTGCTGTGCTGTCCCGACGGCAGACAACAACGTGGCCACTAGGACCCACTTCGGTCCGTAGTACCAAACCGAACTCCTTCCTCTCCGAACGCATTCGCGGAGTTGGGGTTGCTTGGACGAACCGAGTACCGTGATTTTGAATCTTCGAGTCTTCGTGAGTTTCACCAGATTTTGATGGGAATCGACCAAATTAAATGGAGAGCCCATCAGAATCAACAGGCACCCATCAGATCAAGCTGAAGAAATTGTGTTTGGAGATAGTGCAGTTCGGTCCAATTTTGACGTCAAATCAAATCAAACTGAATAAATTGCGTTTGATCAAAATTGAGACCAAACCAAGTGGAGTTCGAAATCAAACGAAATCGAATCATTTTTGGAAATTCTCTTCTTTTCATCTTTTTCTCCTTCGTTTCGTTTTCACACGAGCTCAAATACACTAAAAATAGCTTAGAAAGAGCAATATTTTCAAAGGACATGCCAAACTCTATCTATCATAAGTTCATACAAGATGAACGTGTAACCCACCCGCTTTAAGAGGAAAGGATGACAAATATAGTTAAAATTAGTAGGTAGCACGACACATATTCACAGCTTGGTTTGGTTAAATCAAACTAGAAGATCTGGTTTGATCGGCTCGGTTCAATTCGATTTGCGGTTTGAATGGTCTTGGCAACTGTTCAACACATATTGACGACAAGCAAGCCCAGGAGCAATTATTTAACAGGAACGACACAAAGGTACTGCGATTTTCACCATCCATGGAGAAGCAAGACCTTTTAGGGAGGCATCGCGGCCTTCACCGAGTCCTCCTTTCCTATCCGTGTTATTCCTTGTCTATGCAAAAAGATTGTCTTCGGTATGAAGGGAATCAACGGTGATAAGCGAACATGGACGGGGACAGAGTTGCATGATTAGGCTTTAGGCAATGCCCATGCATTAGAAGAACTTACAGAGAAAAATGCTAGATAGAGCAGAGCCAGGCGACCAGCTCCACCGATGTAATCGCCAGCTTGACTCGAGTAAAAAACTAGCCAATTGCAGTATATGATAGATGATATAAGGAAATCTATTCTTGATAGAACTTGTTTTGCACAATCCATCTCATATATCATAAGAATGCGGAAGGCAAAAGTTCGACTGTCAGCTATAAACAAGTACATTATTTACATCAGTGTAGAGATGCCCCGTGAAAATACACAACGAACTCATCAAGAAAATGGGAGCGATGAACCCCATCAGACTCCCCAAAAACCAGAATAATACCTCCCAACAGGGTGATATTCAGCAGGGACAGTGGCATGTAGTAATTCCATTTGAACGCTTCTCAACTTACAAATAGGACCTCAAATATGACCCAAATATCACCCATGGCATATATACTTACCGGAGATCAACACCAGCAACTATAGAGGTTAAGATCTGCAATTGGGTAGAGTGATGCCTCCGCAACAAGCAGCAATAATAATGTAAAGGAGCACAAGAATCAAGCAAGTTAGCAGTGCCCTGCCACAAAGAGAAGCACAAAGTTAATGACGATTCAAGCAGTCCAGGATATAGATCTTAAGCGCTATATTATAACCACTGCCACTACTCCCACGTTCCCATTTGGGAATAGGGAGGGGGGGAATCCCATCCCCACCTCTGGGACTTGTGGGGAAAAAGCGGTATAATTCTGGTGCAGCTGCCGATGAATGAGAGCATTTATATCATTTGAAAACAAACCTATACAACCCGCATCTCACCTAGCCCAGGAACCTAGTCCAGCATAACTATTACCTGAGGATGCTGCCAGTGCAGCAATTAATACATTTTGTTGGACTTGCATTTGCAGTTTCATTCCCAATCTTAAATATGAAAACTTTCTTATTTTGTAAACAGGATTCATAAATTTCAACAATGTAGAGTTGGACAACCATCTGTCTAAATCTAATACGCTAAGTGAACATGGACATTCCTTCTGCTAACATTCCCCATCATATATTTAATATGGTAAGTGAAAGTTCCCAGATTAACTCCTCGGACAGCAACCAGAGAGGAAAATATTGTCAAATGCATATCAAAGAACTTATCATTTGACATATGAAGTACTTGATGGCATTTTCAGGAATCTTTTACTTGGTTCGTATTGATGCAACGCAATTACAGAAGCGATCCAGACTTACATCAACTTCAGCACAGACTCCTTATGTTGGGATAGAGACAGTAGAAGGTAGTGCTAGAGGTAGAGGTGATCATTTCAAAGTGTGTCGGTATAGAAATCAAAGCCCGGAACCTACCCTGTAAGACCAATTCCAAAAACTTTGAACTAGGAACTGAAGCGGTTATACTTGGAACAGGCCTGGAACCAAACCGGTTGGTTCAGGCTGGTTCCTGGTTCTACTTGAGAACAGGGTTTGCTTTGTAAAAATCAAATAATTGATGAGATGTACTATTTTTTGTAGCCCTTGACAAGTGATGTTATATTAGTTTAGTGGTCTCGTACACATACGTCCAACACAAGGTCACTGATTTCATTCTTTTTGGTCGCGCCTTACTATTTATTCTAATGAGGCACACAAAATCAGTTCTAAACAGGATCAACTGTGGAACCAGCCCAGTTGGTCGGATCCAAAGTTGCATCCGGGGTTCCAACATAAGAACCGCAAATTGAATTGTATATAGCCCAGTTTTAGGATTTTTAAATGAGAAGCGGACCGGTTCAGCCTAAATTCGACCTGGATCATAACTGACTGGGCCATTCCCAAACGGTTCCTCAGCTAGACCACAAACTGTACAAGGACAAAAACAACCTATCATCCTGCACTCAGGGCAATAAAAGCCCAAAAAAATGGCTGACCTTTAACTAATTCAGACAGATTCCCACCAGGCAACCGAGTGGACATCTACTGGCCATTATCTACTATGCACCCTGTAAACCATGTCATCTGACCCCGGTAAACCACCCCATCAGATAGCCTAGACCTCGAACACTGCAAGGTAGATGCCAATAGTACTCTTTCCACACTGGCATACACTGCAACTTGAATATTCACAGGATTTGCAGAATGAAATCAATTCTTTTTCCAATATCCAAATTGAAATCAGATAGGATAGATGGATGGATCTATCTTTCTATTCATATAGAAAACTAGACGCTCAAGAGTTATCAACACCTAAATCTCACCAACTACACTACAAACCAAGGTTTATTTAAAGAAACATTTCTCAATTCTTAGAAAGAAAAACACCCCTGACCCAAATATGGGATCTTTAACTTTTATATTTTCTTTTAATCCTTTCTCAATTTCTTATCTTGATCAGTACTGTGTAAGGTTCATGTCAGCTTCCAGAAATTCTATATCCACAGTGACAGGACACTAAACAAGTATCAAAGCCCTATAAGCAGGAACTCGATTTACTTACAAAAGCTTAGCATTTTTCATCCACAGAGCTCGACGAAGGCGCTTGGACTGTTTCTTGAAGTGAAAGGCACCATCTTGCATAGTAGCAGTCTTGTCAACAAGTAACTCAATCCGGTCACCTCTGTCCAGTATCTTCTCAATGTTATCCACCATTATAGTACGCATCTGAATGCAAAATAGCAGGTATATATTAAAACCCAAGACAATCCACCCACCTACCCATATGCTAACCCCAACAGCTACTAGACACATGAGCACACAAAAGAAACAGCCCAACCCCAACCCCCCAAAAACCGCCTGAGGCGCGGGCGACACCAACAGCCACAGGCGCGCGCTGGCACACGGATATTTTGACCAATTAACATCAACTGATAGACCATGAAGAATGTAGCTTATATATTCTACAGTCAAATTGAGCTTCCAGCTACAAAGCGGCCTCCCACTCTAATACAAACAACAGTTAAAAAAGAATCATGTTTAGCTAGAAAATGTATCATGAGTTTGTCAATAGGGATGAATGGTACTTGCCTCGCTTACTTCGCCTCGGACCCGATTCAGAGTGTCTGCACTGGGGTTACTAGAGAAGAATTCCATTTGCTGATGCAAAACCCTCGAAAACTCATCATTCATTGCATATGCAGGTGCATAGTGTGCAACTCTGCCATAATTTTTCATGAATCTCATGTGAATATCTTCCAAATATGAAAAAGGAATCCTCCCTGAATCAGTACCAAGTGCAAGCATCAGAAACTCATGCATAAGTGAATAATGCAAACTGATAATACCTAACATAAATGACAGCACATCTACAAGTAAATCTAAAATTCAGACATGCATGATGCAAACGAGGAGAATACTGCAGGTTGCAGCAGCTCAGAAGATGGAAAAGAGAACATGGCTATGTAAATCAGAACTACAGACAAGCAACCGGATTCTCCAACTTGATATGTGCAACTTTGCAATTACAATTTCAACAGAGCCCCATCGAGTTCTTTAACCCACAAAAAAGAAAGCCATTGCAACCTAAACTTGTAAAAAATAAGTACAGTACTAAAGATACACAATGTTCCTTACACATGCTACAGCCCACAATGCTCAAATTATCTATCTTGTGATAGTCAGCTTGAGAAAACCGTATTCATACCACATCCTACCAGCTGAAGAGGAAAAGCCTTTTCTTATAATGACTTGAAAATAATTGATGAATCATCTTAAGTTAGAGGCTTAGAGCTCCCAAGACAGTTGGCATAGGTAGATGGAAGAAGTCATTAAGCAGGTTAAGCAGGTAAAACACACCACACTGAAACCGCAAGGGGAATGTTTGATCACCGGACATATTCACGCACAAAGTAGAGAAAGGTATCTCCTCTTAAAGTTCTAATTGAAGGGAAAAATCTAAATCTAAAAACTGTGATATCCAATAGTAGCCTCAAAATGGAAGTGATTGTTTTCCTTGGAGTTTGTTCAGCAACATTGGACTAATTGAGCTCAACATGAGCAACGCGAAAGCTACAATTCATTAGTCACCGTATCTCCTACCATTGCATGTTTCAAGTCTCCTTGAACGATCATCACTCCAGATGCCTAAGATGCTAAATTTCCCCCCAAGAGGAGAAACAGCAAGATTAATATGACTATTTTGGTAAACAATTAACCAAACAGATACACGGAGCCTCAATTTTCACAAGAGCCATAGGGACTGAAAAGTTCAATCATCCCGGAGGTTTAACTCTCTTTTCCAGGTAATCATCATAAAAACCGCATTTTTATGAAAGCCCGTTGCACAGCATCTCAATTCTTCTCCTGCTTCTCAAACATCGACAAGCCAAAAATCCTCCTCTATTTCCAGTTCAGACAACCGGCAACTCGTCAAGATTCTCCCATCGGACTCTCTACGCTAACCTCCACGATCTCGAAATCGAACAAAGACAAAGGATCATCGAAACGCGCCAATCACCGCGCGCGAAATCCAGAATCCTGTAGGACCATCTAAGAACGAAGAGCACGACCACAACAGCAGCGAATCAAACGAGGAGAAAGAGACATATCGGATCACAGAGGAACGCACTTCCGAAGGTGTCGTTGGCCATGCACAGGAAGGTGAGGCCATCCGATCTCAGGATATGGAAGATGTATCGGTCCTGCGAGAAGCAGAGCCTGGAGTCCGCCTCCGAGGGAGCTTTTCGATGATCCGGCGCGCCACCGCGCCGGTGTTGCCGGTGACGGCGCTGAACTCCGCCAGGACGACGGTCCCCCTGGCGACCACCGCGTACAGAATCGCCATCGCCGACGGTCGCTCAGACGGATCTCGGAGGAAACCTCATGCGCCGATCGGGGGAGGAGAGCTGATCCGGTGTTGGTCGTCGCTTCGATGGTCGGCGGAACATTGGAATAGATGATCGACGAGGGAGAGGAACGAGTGGGGGATGTGGGGGACCCTGGTGCACGTGAGGAGCACGTGCTTCTTATTTTCCGTAATTTCCGGTGAAATTGGAAACAAAATAAATCTTATTTCGCCATTCTTTTGTCATCGATTCTTTTGGATATACTTAATATTATTTTTTTCATAGGATCTTGATTTTTATACGAGAATTTATTTACCTAAAACATCTAATTTACATCATTCGGGAGAAATAATATCAATTAATTTCATTTGACTTTAAACCGCTTCAAGAACATCAATTATGATGATAAATATAAATATTATGTATATCAAATATTTCATCCATAAAGATATGATTTTTTTTTGTATTGGTCAACAAATTACAATTTACAACATATAATATACTAAATCGTATGACTAGCGACTCTAATTCAAACTTTAAGAATCGAGAGGAACGAGTGGGGGATGTGGGGGCGCAGTGCGCGTGAGGAGCGCGTCTTCTTATTTTCCGTAATTTCCGGTGAAATTGGAAACAAAATAAATCACTGCCCATTCTTGTCATCGATTCTTTTGGATATACTTAATATTATTTTTTCATAGGATCTTGATTTTTATACGAGAATTTATTTACCTAAAACATCTAATTTACATCATTCGGGAGAAATAATATCAATTAATTTCATTTGACTTTAAACCGCTTCAAGAACATCAATTATGATGATAAATATAAATATTATGTATATCAAATATTTCATCCATAAAGATATGATTTTTTTTTTTTTTTTGTATTGGTCAACAAATTACAATTTACAACATATAATATACTAAATCGTATGACTAGCGACTCTAATTCAAACTTTAAGAATCGAGAGGAACGAGTGGGGGATGTGGGGGGCCTGGTGCACGTGAGGAGCACGTGCTTCTTATTTTCCGTAATTTCCGGTGAAATTGGAACAAAATAAATGCACTCGCCATTCTTGTCAATCGATTCTTTTGGATATACTTAATATTATTTTTTTCATAGGATCTTGATTTTTATACGAGAATTTATTTACCTAAAACATCTAATTTACATCATTCGGGAGAAATAATATCAATTAATTTCATTTGACTTTAAACCGCTTCAAGAACATCAATTATGATGATAAATATAAATATTATGTATATCAAATATTTCCTGATCTTGATACTCTCTCCCGAGCTCTCAGATCTCGATCTTTTCACAACCCTCGCCGGAAAACCTCCCTCCGAAACCCACAAAAACCAGCTAGCCTCCTGTCTCTCTCTTCCCACGTCTTCTGTCTCTTAGGCCCTGGTTTTCTGCTCTCTCTTTTTTCGGTTCTTCCTCTCTACTTTTTTCTCCAAACCAGCTTCCCCCTTCCTTTCCATTTTTAGAATGTTTATAAAAAAATTATAAAAAATTGTCAACATGAATACCAACATACCAACGGCACCTTGTTAAGTAAGATACATAGTCTAGTGTCTACGCTAGTAATTTCCAACGAAAATTGAATGAATATGTTACATTGACAAATTTTTAAAAGATTTAAAATCAAATTATTTAAATAAAAATAATTATGACTGAATCGATAAAATTATAATAAATTTAAGATTTTTTTTAATCATATTCTCTCGATAGGTAGCAATGCAATCTTTATCCACGTATGTATATTTATTTTATGGTGTCCACCAATAAAGTCACACACGGGAAGCAAGACTTGAGGGTTTTTTTTCCATTTGAAAAATCTATAAATTCAACTTAAGCTTTCCCAAAGTGGAATCAATTGAATTCTTTAGTATACTTGTGGGAATAATATATCTAGAAAAAATAATAGTTACAACAACAAAACAAATGAATGCAAATCCATGAATGAATGGAAATTATTCGGGACGTGGAGGCCTTTTTAAGAATATTAAATGAGTGGCATTTTCCCTTCATTATCTTGGAGAACATGAAAAATATTGTGCGGGCTGGCTGTCTATTCACGTCATTCATAAAACAGTCCACTCATGATGCACTAGGTATTTTTGAACGTTTATTTTTGTTCAAACTCCGTTTATTTTTGAACATTTTGACAAAATCGGCCCGGTCTTTCACGGTCCCTCCTCTTCACGACCACTCCTCTCCCACTCCCTCGTTCGCTCGTCTGTCTCTCCCCGTCAGTCTCCACGAGCCAAAGGCACCACGCTTCGCTCTCTCGCTGCGCTCGCCTTACTTTGTCTCTCCGTCCCTCTTCACGACCCTCTGTGCCTCCCGATCCCGACCACGCCGCCGCCTCCTGGAGTCCGACCAGGCCATGTTAGGGTTTTTCCCTCTTTTGCAAAGCAAGCTGCTCTGCGCCTTCTGCTCATCCCTCTTCACTGAATGAAAAGCTTCGTCTTTTTATTTTGAATCCAGATTTTCCTCTTCTCATTTTCTCAGGTTTCAAGGAAGGAACGAGAGCCTCCAGGAGCCTATCAAATTCTAATTATGGAAACTTTCAAAGTCTATTTTGCTTTTTGGGAAAACTGTCAAAGCGAGGACGCGGCTTTATTATAACTTTCGATCCGACGACCATCTACACACCTCTATTTTTGCATACCTCTGAGCAAAACCACGAATTGGAAGTGGACCAGCTTCCAAAGCAGCAGCAACACGCGATCTCGACATCTTCCGGCACGTTTCGTCTTGTTGGGGATGGCGTGGGGCCCACCCGCATACTATACGCTCTTCCCCCGCGTGGACACGTGGCGCTGCGGCCTGGGGATCCGATTTGGTCTCCATTGCGTCTTGAACGGCGACCACGACACGCTTCCATCCTTGCACCTCTCTCTTCCTCGCTAAACTCGAAATGAAATTAAAGTGTCAAAAAAAAAAATTATTTTGCTAATCTTTTAAGCAAAGATAAGCAAAATATCAAAAGCACCAAAATTACCCGATAATTACTTCTTTATGCCAAAAGCATCAACTCGTGTTAATCAAAAGATTCATTTAATTCTAATTATTTGCGATGATAAGTGAAACCAAAGTAAGGGTGAGCATGTCGGACCAACCAATTAAGAATCACTTGAACTAGAGGCGAACTAGCTAGTTTGATCTAGTTCTCGGGGCCAAATCCAGAACTTCGGTTTAAAAGGGAATTAGACTAGATCGACTTTTTTTCTAAAAATAGTAATAAACCTTAAAATAATAACACCGTGGTATTTTTTTTTGCTAGGTAATTGGTTTCATGGGATTGCGCCGGTCCAGTCCTTATTCCCAAAAATTGGGAGCTAGTCCTCTTAATCCGGTTCTTAATTCCTAAGATGGAATTGGACCAGAAAACTGATTATCCCTAGGCCAAACGACAAATAAAATTCTAACCAAAATCCCAAAATCAAGAAAGGGCGAGAGATGTCGAAACAAAATCTAAATCGAATGCAATGAAATTTAGTAGCAAGTTGAAATGAGCGAATTCCACTCGATTAATGATTATCTTGCTTAAATAATCAATGAAATATCTCAAATTTCTCTCATGTTCAAACCATTAAGTTAAGAATCGATCCACAACTTGCAACATGAAGGTTTAGCATTCCATATATCTTCGACAAA
This sequence comes from Angophora floribunda, assembly GCA_014182895.1. Lineage (NCBI taxonomy): Eukaryota > Viridiplantae > Streptophyta > Magnoliopsida > Myrtales > Myrtaceae > Angophora > Angophora floribunda. The sequence continues at coordinate 41,500,075 of CM024706.1, read as the reverse complement.
CCGATCATGTTAACGCATATTTTCAACCCTCGATGTAATTCAAGATGTCGCTATCTTATCATCGTTTTCTTGGCCTCGAGATATTATTAGGTGCTCCCCATTTAAATTATACGTATTCTGTACAGTAGACTATCAAAGATAGAAATTTATCCTATGTTAGAAATTTATCTCCCCATTAAGTCAGAAAATATCAAAGATAGAAATTTTGCTATGCTCAAGTGCTCATGGTGATCTCACCACCACCGTCATCATCAAGCCGGAGCTTAGAGGATCAGACAGCCGGGAGCATCGGCCCGGACCGGCGAGGCCAGTGCGCGGTCCCCACATAGGCCTGCAAGAAATCGTTGACCGTTGCGTCACCGGTCATAACAGAAGGAACTTTTTCGCACCGAGTTTTGATATTTTCTGACAGTTTTTTTGATTATACGTATTCTGTACAGTAGACTATACAGCAGTAAAGACTACCCCTCTCTCTAGACTCTCTCTCTTTCTCTCTCTCACGCAACAAAAGCCATGCCCAACAATGGTCAGACATTGCCGGGTACGAACCAAACCAAACCACCTCTACCTCTCTCTCTCTCCATCTTGCTTTTTCTCGTTTCTCATATATTTAATCTCACCAGAGCTTGTCATCTTCCCTCAGAATCATCCCCTCCTCTCAACCATCTGCCTCTCTCTCTGTGAAAGAAGAAACCATGCAACTGATGCCCAAGGAAGCCGCACGAATCCCGGTGCACAACGGCGTGATGCCGAGCAAGCCCGGGAGCTCCTACGAGGCGGTGAGGCGCCTCGCCGCCGGCAACGCGGTGGTGCTCTTCAGCATGAGCGGCTGCTGCATGTGCACCGTGGCCAAGACCCTCCTCTTCGGCCTCGGCGTCGGTCCCACGGTGGTCGAGCTCGACGAGCTCAACGGCGGCGGCCGCGACATCCACGCCGTGCTCCACCAGCTCGCCCGCGACCAGCAGGTGCTCCCGGCGGTCTTCGTGGGCGGCAAGTTCCTGGGCGACCTCGAGACCCTCATGGCCTACCACATCAACGGCACCCTCGTCCAGCTCCTCAAGGACGCCGGCGCTCTCTGGCTGTGAGCGTCTCGCGTGCCCTCGCCGGAACATATTCCGGACGCCGTCCCCGCTGAATATGCGCACTCTATATATAGATCTTAGTCAATACCTCTTCTTCTTCTCCTCCTTAGGTTTTAGCTATATTTCCCTTTTTACAGTGTTATATGGAAAATGAAAGTATCAAAGAAGATATACAGAAGGAATTACTCATGTTTTTCATATCGATTCCTAGTACTGTTGCCCCTTCTTGTTGGCTAATTTAAAATATCCGAACTTGAAATTTGGGGAAAAAGAAGAAGAAGAGAAAACTATAATTTTTTTTAATAAAATGTTTTTTTTGCCTTCTGATTTTTCTCGTTTTGAGAACAGACGAACCGCCACGTAGCAGCTGACACAGAGGGCGAGACGTCACGCCCTCAGACAACGTCTAACGCATGCAAATGCAAATATGCCAAAAACTTCTCCCAAAAGGTGAGGCGGTCAACGTGCAAAAACGGCATGCGGTTCTTGACCAACGGTTGTCCCATATTCCTTTTCTGCTTCTTAACCTTCCCAAGGAACGTGAACCTTCATCTCTTATATGTTAATAAAAAATAGGTCATAGGTATTTATGACGTCAGAAATCAGTTGCTTCTTTCAAAATCATCTCGCTCACTTCACTTAATCATTTTTTCTCACTTTTGAGTATTTTTCTCTTGCGCATATATATTTGAAATTACGATAATTGTGCCTAATTACTATGTACACAACATTGGTTCATTTTAATGCCAAGTCGATTGGAGGAGCAAAACATGGGATGGAGGAAACAAAGGAAAAGAGTGACAAATTTATAGTTGGCGGCATCCTAAACGTTTAGGACAATGGCATGCATGAATGCATTTTACCTGATTAAATTTATTACCATAGTTGTTAGTTACTATTAAGTAGATGGGCTCGTTTATGTTGTTGGAGTCATAAGGCTCTCAAATAAATTCCTCATGCCCTTAATCACAAAAAATAATATACATAAAAAGAACTTATTTATTAGATGCTCCTATTTATTCATTTAGGGATTGAGAATAGATGACCGGTGCAGCTATGCCCTTTGGGTCTTACTACAAGGACCACAAGTCGATCAAAGTACTACGGGTAGTCCATCTGAGTACTCAATCCACCTGTAGATGTACCGGCCATCACCGCAAGCCCATCAACATGCAAGAAGTAGAAAAGTCTTTTCACATGATCCTTAGTGGATATAAAGAAAAAATGCGCGGTGCTTGAATATTTTCTCGGTGGAGAGAGAAGGAGGAGAGAGATCACACGAGGGGAGGAGGGTGTGGTGGGACCCCCGGCGACACGTGGCGCCACGTGTCCTCCATTAAATGGGTCATCCCCATGGAGACGTGGAGGCCTTCCAAAGAATATCAAATTAGTGGCATTTTCCCTTTACTATTTTGAAGAACATGAGAAAATATTGTGCGAGATACTGTCTATTCACGTCATTCATAAAACAGTCCACTCATGATGCACCACATGAATCAACGGATCCATCGTGTCAAAACATTTTGAACTCCCCGTTTCTTCGCCGTTTATTTTTGAACGTTTTGACAAAATCGCCCCGCTCTTTCTCTGTTTGACATGTGAAAGAGCGACTAATACTCATTGGATAATGTTCAGCTCTTGTGTCTGTTTAATGGGCATCTGACTAGTTATTTTTACTAGATTGAGAATTTTGTTTGCTGGCGGTGTATTCCCTTAGCCAGCTAATTGGCATTGTAGTTTCAATTTGGCTTTGCTTCAATACCCTTTATACAGGGTCATCAAACTCTTTACAGCATCCTGGGATGCATGAATTGAATAAGGGTGATTCCAGCTGAATGCATTCAGCACTGCGGCTTATTTAAATTGTATGTATAGATAATATGCTCAGCACTATTGCACAGTTTATTTATTTGGTCTGCACAGTAAAGAAGAATGGGTAATTGATACAACTCCCATGCTACTCTGTGGCTACTTGGTTGAACGTGAATGCTTTGGTATTGAGTGTGCAGGAAAATTTTTGGCTGAGAAGGAGTACTGGCTTGCTTATAATGCTGGCATTGTTGGAAGTAACTGTTTTTCTTTCCTAGGCTGCGGAGGTTGATAATCAAGTTTTCGTTGTTATCTGATTGTACTACTAACTTGTCAGAATTGTTCGCAATTTAGCATATTTGTTATCTAATGTGCAGTGGGAGTGTGAAGGTTTGAGAATGTCAATGCCCTGAATGGGGATTTTGAATTCTTGTTCAGGCATGATTCTTGTATTATAAATGGGATTTACTTGGATTTCCACAGTATAGGAATATATCCTGATTTGAGCTCAACTTGTTTCAGCTTATTTAAGCTGTGGGTTGGCAAATTTTAAAAGCAATGCCATCCAACACGCGTATGCTTGGTTTGCTCCCTCATTATGTCATTCCTTTTTTCTCTTCCAAATGGTAATTCTGGATATAATTTTTGCCTCAGCAATGGGGAAACTTTTCTTGATTAGATTGTTTTCTGAATTCTATGCCAGCACTGAAAAACCAGTTTTAACATTGTAAAGAAGAATGGGTAATTGATAAGAACTTCCATGCTACTCTTTTACGCAGCATGTTAGGGATCGTGGTTTACAGCAAATTCTGTAAGACTAGAGAAGGTGCCATCGAGGCTATGAATTCATCTGGATTTGAAGAGAAGGTTTCTGAGGATGATTTTTATCTGCAGTATTCGTGGAAACGTTGCAATCTAGTACTGTTGACTTGAATTAATTTGGAAGTACGGCTGTGAAATGTGGGGTTCAAGTTGGCTGTAAGTGATAAGTGAACGATAGGGAAAAAGGTTGTTGCCATAGTTTTGCATCACCTTAGGTAGAAAGTGATTTAAGTTGATTTAATATGGAATTGTCTTCTGTAGTTGAGGCATAGAGAAAAGCTTACTTATGTGTTTGATTTGAAATGCAGAAGTGGAAATTTCCGTGGAATTTATGGACAAGCCAATGGATTCCTTGACGAAAACTACTCCTACTAATGGATGTGTTGAGAGGTATGTCATGTTTTTCTAACATGTTTTCTTGATTAAGTTAGTCCTTCTGAATGACGGATGTTTTTCTAACATGTTTTCTTGATTAAGTTAGTCCTTCTATCAACCGTGGACTTGAGAAATTAAGGTAAATGGGGAAAGGGCCATCCCGAGTGCTTATAAGCTATGTAATCTCTTTGATTCATTAATTTAATTCCCAGCACGGTATTTAAGAAATCAAGTGATGCAAGAAGAAAAAAGGACTTCCTATGCATTCTATATCTTCTACCTTTTTATCCAGTGAGATTGCCTTGGTGCAGTCCTCTTCACTTGTTGAAAACTGCAGAAAGTCAACAGTGGTTAGCAGGAAGACATATACATAAAGTGCCAGTCAATGTAGATAGCTGAGATATAACAAAAACAATCAGATACCATCCCAATTGCAAATATGCAGCAGCACGATTGCAATAGTAAGTGGCATTTGTCCCATTCAATTTGATAGCTTCACTATAGTAAGTTACAGCTTTAGTCCACTGGCGTCCCTTATATGCAGCTTTACCCTGCAAAACTATATCACAAATAAACCACACGAGACTTTAAATATATCCACTTTAAACATGTTGAATCAATGGTAAAGACAGAGAACAATGCAGACAACCCTAGAAAATGAATTAGCCACTCCATCTAAAAATAAAAATAAAAAAAGCAAAGAAATGTGTATGTGTGTGCATGTGTGTTTTTTTAGTTGCAGACAAATCTCCAGAAAAGCATCCTCATAATGTCCAAAAGTTTGGGAAGATCACTCAAAATATCAAGGGCAAGCACTATTTTGATACCAACACTAGGCACTGAGGTACGTGCTGCTGCAATAAGATAAATTGTATTGAAAGAACTCAACTTGCTGTCAACCAAAAATAACAAAACAAAATAGGAATAACCAAGTTATTCCTCAAAGCTATATGATAGATTAAACAAACCTTTTCTTTTAACAGTTCAGATGTATCCAGGTTACCATTTGTATCTGCAATGGTAATGAACTTGAAGCAACTGTAACTTGCTCTTGAAGAGATGAATACATATCTAAAACTGAATTGAGTAGAAATTTATCCCCTCCATGATATGAAATAAATGAGACAGAGGTGGCACAGCCCTCATCTTCCCCAGTGGAATGCTAACCTAGAAACCAGGAAGAGTATGAGTTGGACTCACCAAAGTAAGTTGAAAGAGGAAATCTATGTGGCATAGTAAAATCTAGGCTGCTTACCTGACAGCATCCAGACATGCTCGAGATACTTATCAAGGCAAGTGCTCTGTCAAAAAATTCAGCAGACAAGCACTTCTTTAAGTTCGTTGGCAAGGGAGGATCTGCTACTGTGGGAATTATCAATATACCATCATCCTGGAATGCAAAAAATACAATAGACATCATATAAGTGTTACTGAATTATGGAAGCAGCTAGATGATGGCATGTCAAACAAGCGTCATGGCAGAGCAAGCATAGAACAAGTAACAAGAATATTGTTTCACTTGTAAGTCAACCGATTTTGCATTTTTTTTCCTACACCGAAGTCTCATCTCATCTACTGCAAAATCCCAATAGTTCTGATGAACAAGAACAAGAAGATATAAAATCAATTAGAAAATTGTCAAAACAGTCCTTTCCCATCATGTAATTCTAGTTATCCTGGTGTACAATGTGAAACAAAGAGAAAGATAAATTTAAAAGTTGGTGAAAGAATAATTTAATAGAATGCAAATACGGCAACATCCATGGAGCTTAAAAAAGAAATAATATAAACCTGATTACCGACCACCACAGCAACCATAAAGAAAATGCTAAGCAAGAAAATTATGGAGCCCAGTATGCTTGCAACTGGAAACGCAGTACGAGAAATGCATAAATAAGATGGTGCCAAAGAACAGTATCAACTACCTTTAAGAGACTTTGAAGGGCTGCTCGCATCTCACTTCTGACTTTGTATAAAGTTTTCATGTTTTCAAGTGAAGTATTTGCTGCCGTACGAACACAATTAGCCGCCCAAGGTCCAAGCCTGGGACTGATTTGACCCACTCTTCATGGTTTGTTTTGAATTGACATCTGGGAAGCGATTGCACAGAAAACTAAAGATGGTCAGAATATGACACCACCTCAACCAAAATGAAACATACCAACAAGTATTCAACTATGCAATTGAGAAAGGGAACTAGTTAAATGCGCAACTGAGATATAATAATTGCTCTAGGAACAGTACAAAACGAATTTAGTGCAGGCAGGTAGGCTTACTGCCCCCATAAAAACCAAGACATCCAGAACCATGATTAGACCCCTGGTTCCGATTCTGTTTGCATTTTAGCCTTCAAGGAGCAATATAAATTGGCCTGCTAGGAAAATAATATTAATATTAATTCAAAGTTATGATAGAGAAACACCTTTGCAACGAAAGCAGAATTGATGTTGTCTGTGCTCTTATCAAAAGAATGATGTTTATGCAAACAGCAAGGTACAGCAGCCATTGAAACACAACCACAGATGACCCACCTAAAACCCTTAAGCCCATCCCAGTATCAACTAACGGAGGAGGCCAGGTCATGACGAAACTAAACAGGTGAACATCACAAACTAATCGACATGATGAAACTAGCAAAGCATGTCTGGGTGACTGGAACCAGAACATCACTAAACTAACCCCCGGCCAAAGCATATTGGAGTGCTGAACTACAAGAGAACGAATTACAACACTAGTAGTAAGTAAATGCACACAAGAACAATTCAATTCTCAGCAAACACGCACCTCTGCTATCCGAACCAAAGGCCGAAATACGACCCAATTCCGCCAGACCATCCGAACACACTTCCCTCCTACAGGAGCCCAACACAACATCCCTCAACGCACCACCGACCTCCTCACACAAGTTCACTTCATTCCTCCCATTAGCAGAGCAGGACCGCCTCCAGCGCCTCGATATCGGCACCTGGACTGCCACGAAATGCGCGACCGCCCCGCCATCCTGATCGAACACGGGGCTCATATGGAACAGCATCCACAGCGGCCTCCCGTCCTTGCGGTAGTTGAGCAGACTGATCTGTATCGGCCGCTCCTCGCGTATGGCCTCCCGAATCTCCATCACCGACCGCTGGTCCGTGCAGGGGCCCTGGAAGATCGTGCCGTTGCGGCCGACGACCTCGTCCCGGGCGCAGCCGGACATCTTGAGGAAGCCGCGGCTGGCGAAGACGATGGGGTGGCCGCCGATGCAAGGGTCGGTGATGGTGAAGTTGTCGGGCAAATCGTCGAGGGCGTCGCGTGCCGAGCGGGAGTAGCGGGCATCGAACGACTGCTCCATAAGAGCCGATTGCGACTCCATCTCAACAGCGCACGCGCTCCTTCAGCTCCGTCAATGCCTTGTCCTGAGCGTTTTGAGCTCAATCCCATGTACGCGTCCCCTCTGATTGCTCGAAAAAGAGAGAAATCGAGCGAGCGAGCGAAAGAAAGAGAGAGAGAGAGATGAATGGGGGTTAAAAAAGGAAAGCGAGGGAGGGACGACGCGGATCTGAGCAGCAGCAGCGATGACCGGCGGGGGCTTCGGGGGAGGCGGAGCGGAGGCGGACGCAGAGGCGGTGGGGGCGTGCTGGAGAAAAGCGAGAGAAGTGTCTTCGTCGTTCCTCCGCCGGAGGGGAGGTTGCAGATGGAGGAGCAAAAGAGAAAAAATTATTATTTTTATTTCCATGTCAATATCCATGTGTCAAAATCTAATTGGGTATTAGTACATAAACGCATATAATTTCATTTGTTGACGTGGCACTTGCAAATCAGTGAATATTTTCTTGGCGTGAGTTTATTTCTCGTTAACCAATCACAATTTGACACATGTGGTGACACGGAAATAGAGAAATTAATCAAAAATCCCCAAATCCAGTTGGACTTCTCTCTTCCTTCCCTTCCATCTGCAGCCAAGAACCCAACCTCCGTACCTCCTTCCGCCATTGCCACCGCCGGAGTCGCCAGCGTCGCATCTCTCCAACTTGGTTGTCTTCTCCGCCGGGTGCCTCACTTCCAGATCTGGAGCCTCGACCACAAGCGATAATGGCTCGTTCACACAAGACGATAGAGAGGGTGACGTGAAGGTCGGTGAAGTCCAGATCTGGAACCGTCGTCCGCCAAGGTTGGTGAAGTCCAGATCTAGAACCGTCGTCGCATCCGGCCATGGCTCCAGATCTAGATGATGGCATGTCAAACAAGCGTCATGGCAGAGCAAGCATAGAACAAGTAACAAGAATATTGTTTCACTTGTAAGTCAACCGATTTTGGCTGCAGCTCATGTGCCAGCGTGGCAAACGGGAGGCTGCTCCGGAGCGCAACTCGTGCCATCGTTGCTAGATCACAATGAGCAATCACCGAAGGCCAAAACCAAAAACAAGCATTACTAAAAATATTTTCCTTGGAAGATGCTTCATTTTACTAATGCTTCCTTTTTGTTTCTTTTAGTTTGTCTGGATACATCTAATGTTTTCCGGATCGCGTTTCGTGAGGAATTTAGATTTTAATTCTCCTTCCTTTGACTCGTGGCCTATCATGGACTTGCGTTTTGTTGGCGTTTGTCTTCGGTGAGAGAGAAATGCGTGGCGTAATTTAAATCTTGGTTTTATCCTGTGTATTTGGTTGTTTTCTTTTCAATTCGATTATACTTAATTAAGCGGAATTTATTTATGTCTGTGTTTTTTTGTTTTCTTTTGCTTACGTGGGAAGTCATTTGATTAGATGGCGATCTTTTGCCACAACATTTGTCCCTTTTGTTGATTATCTTCTTCAACTGTAGAGCGCATGGGATAGGGATATCATCTGATTTCTGATTTGTTCGATTGAATGGAGTTGGAGATACCAGACATGAACTGTGCTTGTTTTTGATGATGCTATCCTGCATTCCTGTTACTGATATGTATGTCGTGCTTTTTAGGAGTGCTTATTACCTTTCAGACCCGGTTTATGGTTTTACTACTAATTTTCGGAATCTGTATTAGCGATCCTGTATGCATCGAGTATGGAAATTTTGAAGCCTGAACTTACTTGTCTTTCCTAGGGATTGCTTTTCTTATTCTTGAGTCTTTGTCATGTGGTTGTATTCTCCAGGTCGCTAGGCTCGATACAAGTTATCCACGAGGCTTGGCATCATACATAAAAATCGCGAGGGAACTCTTAGCCGATTCAAAAGCAGGAAAGAACCCATTTGACGGCTTCACACCTTCAGTATGTATCGATAATTTGATATTTAGTACTACTTAATTATATTCCCTGAAGCAAAGAGCTGTAAAGAATGGATTTTGACTGAATGATGTGCTTAGAATTTTGTCTTGCAGGGTTTTCGTGCTGCAGGAGGCTATCTTTGATCGTTTTCGGCTAGGGCTTTCAGGATAAATTCAGTCACTGCGATTCGCATAAATTTTGACTTTCAGTGTAGTGGTTGGAGGAAGGGATGAAGAACTATGAGTGTAGTTAAGTGGTTTGATTTTTAGGATGATTATCTATAAAATTTTGAAGTTTATTGGTTGAACTAATGTACACGAGTGTCCATGATGTCCTTTCTTAAGTCTCTCTGTCTTCTCACTCTTGGTTTATACATATTCGTTATCTATTAAAGGATAGATTCAACTCTATGGTGCTCTATAAGTAGAAATTTTTTAATTATAGAAATTTTTTATCCTTAAAAAGTAATCCCCTGTCATATCTTTTTGAAAAGCCCGAGAGGAAGTGCTTACTATGTGCTTTTTGGAGCAATTCCACAAGTTATTGCTGCTTCTGTGCTTGTTGTCCTTATTCAATGTCTTTGATGCAGAATCCCAAATTAGTAGGTAACACATGCGCACAGCCTGGTTCGGTTAAATCAAACTAGAAGATCCGGTGTCATCAGTACAGTTCAATTCAATTTGCGGTTTGAATGGTCTTTATAACTTTTCAACAAATAACGACGACAAGCAAGCCCAGGAGGTATATTTTTACAGTAGTGACGCAAAGGCATTGCGATATTCACCATCCATGGAAAAGCAAGACCCTTTAGGGAGCCATCGCGGCCTTCACCGAGTCCTCCTCTTTTCTTATTTGTGTTATTCCTTATCCATGCGAATAAATTGTCTTCGGTAGGAAGAAAATTGACAATGATAAGCGAACACGGACAGGACAGAGTTGCATGATTAGGCTTCAGGCAATGCCCACCCATTAGAATAACTTATAGAGAAAAACGCTGGATAGAGTAGAGCCAGGCAACAAGCTCCTCCGATGCAATTGGCAGCTTGACTCTGAGTTAAAAAACTAGCCATTTGCAGTATATGATAGATGATATAAGGAAATCTATTCTTGATAGAACTTGTTTTGCACAATCCATCTCATATATCATAAGAATGTGAAAGGCAAAAGTTCGATTGTCGGCTATAAACAAGTACATTATTTACATCAGTGTAGAGATGCCCTGTGAAAATACACAACAAACTCATCAAGAAAATGGGAGCGATGAACCCCATCAGACTCCCCAAAAACCAGAATAATACCTGCCGACAAGGTGATATTCAGCAGAGACAATGGCTGTCGTAATTCCATTTGACCACTTCTCAAGTTACAAATAGGACCTCGAATATGACCCAAATATCACCCATGGCATATATGCTTACCAGAGATCAACACCAACTATAGAAGTTAAGATCTGCAGTTGGGTAGAGTGATGCCTCCACAACAAGCAGCAATAATAACATAAAGAAGCACAAGAATCAAGCATGTTAGCAGTGCCCTGCCACAAAGAGAAGCATAAAGTTAATGACAATCCAAGCAATCCAGGATAAAGATCTTAAGTGCTTTACTAAAACCATTGCCACTAGTCCCACATTCCCATTTGGGAATAGGGAGGTGGGGTGTCCCATCCCCACCTCTGAAACTCGCGCAGAGAAAGCAGTATAATTTTGGTGCAGCTGCCGATGAATGAGAGCATTTATATTATTTGAAAGCAAACCTATACAACCTGCATCTCACCTAGCCCAGGCACCCAGTCCAGCATAACTATTACTTGAGAATGCTGTCAGTGCAGCAATTAATAAATTGAGTTGGACTTGCATTTGCAGTTTTATTCCCAACCTTAAATTTGAAAACTTTCTTCTTTTGTAATGAACAGGATTTAAAAATTTCAACAGTTTAGAGTTGGCACAATCATCTGTCCAAATATAATACGCTAGGTGAATGTGGACATTCCTTCTGCTAACTTTCCCCATCATAAATCTAATATAGAAAGTGAAAGTCCCCAGAGTATCTACTTGGACAGCAACCAGAGAGGAAAATATTGTTGAATGCATATCAAAGAAGTCATCATTTGACATATGGAGCACAGCCGAGTACTCAGATGGCATTCTTAGGACTCTTGTACTTGGTTCATATTGATGCAACGCAATTACAGAGACAATCCAGTCTTATATCAACTTCAGCACAGACTACTTATGTTGCGATAGAGACAGTAGAAGGTAGGGCTAGAGGTAGAGGTGATCATTTTCAAAGTGTGTCAGTTTAGAGACCAAAGCTTGGGACCTACCCTGTAAGACCAATTCCAAAAACTTCAAACTAGGAACTGAACCAGTAATACTAGGAACAGGCCTGGAACCAAACTGGTTGGTTTAGGCTGGTTCCTGGTTCTACTTGAGAAAAAGTTTTGCTTTGTAAAAATCAAACAATTGATGATATGTACTATAGCCCTTGACAAATGACGTCATGTTAGTTAGTGGTCTCATATGCATACGTCCAACGCAAGGTTGCGGATTTCATTCTTTATGGTTGTGCCTTACCATTTATTCTAATAAGGCACACAAAATCAGTTCTAAACAGGATCAACTGTGGAACCAGCCCAGTTGGTCTGATCCAAAGTTGAATCCATGGTTCTGACAAAAGAACAGCGAATTGAGTTGTATAAAGGCCAGTTTTAGGATTTTGAAACTGAGAAGTGGACCAATTCAGCCTAAATTCGACCTGGGTCATAACCGACTGGGCCATTCCCAAGTTATTCCACAAACTGCACAAGGACACAAACAACCTATCATCCTGCACTCAAGGCAATACAAGCCAAAAAAACAAAGGCCAACCTTTAACTAAATTCAGACAGATTCCCACCAGGCAACCCAGCGGACATCTACTGGCCATTATCTGTAGCCATATGCATCCTGTAAACCATGCAATATGTTACGAGAAATTGATTCTAGATGCTCAAGAGTTATTAACACCTAAATCTCACCAACTACACTACAAACCAAGGTTCATTTCAAGAAACATTTCCCAATTCTTAGAAAGCAAAACACCCCCTGACCCAAATATGGGATCTTTACCTTTTATATTTTCTTTTTGTCCTTTCTCAATTTCTTATCTTGATCAGTACCGCATAAAATTCATGTCAGCTTCCAGAAAATTCTATATCCAGAGTGACAAGACACTAAACAAGTATCAAAGCCCTATATGCAGGAACACAATTTACTTACAAAAGCTTTGCATTTTTCATCCACAGCACTCAACAAAGGCGCTTGGACTGTTTCTTGAAGTGAAAGGCACCATCTTGCATTGTAGCAGTCTTGTCAACAAGTTGCTCAATTCGGTCACCTCTGTCCAGTATCTTCTCGATGTTATCCACCATTCTAGTACACATCTGAATGCAAAATTGCAGATATTTATTAAAACCCAAACCAATCCACCCACCTACCCATATGCTAACCCCAAGAGCTACTAGGCACATGAGCACACAAAAGAAACAGCCCCAACCCCAACTCCCCAAAAACTGCCTGTGGTGCAGGCAACACCAACAGCCACGGGCACGCATTGGCACATGGATATTTTGACCAATTAGCATCAATTGATGGAACATGAAGAATGCATCTTATATATTCAACAGTCAAATTATGCTCCTCGCTACAAAGCAGCCTCCCATTCTAATACAAAGAACAGTTAAAAGGAATCATGTTTAGCTAGAAATTGTATCATAAGTTTTGTCAATAGAAATGAATGGTACTTGCCTTGCTAACTTCACCTTGGACCCAATTCAGAGTGTCTGCACTGGGGTTACCAGAGAAGAATTCAATTTGCTGATGCAAAACCCTCAAAAACTCATCACTCATTGCCTACGCAGGTGCATAGTGTGCAACTCTACCATAATTTTTCATGAATCTGATGTGAATATCTTACAAGTATGAAAAAGGAATCCTCCCTGAATTAGTACCCATTGCAAGCATCAGAAATTCATGCATATGTGAATAATGCAAACCGATAATACCTAAAATAAATGACAGCACACCTATAAGTAAATTCAATATTCAGACTCGCATGATGCCAACGAAGAGATTACTGCAGTTTGCAGCAGTTCAGAAGATGGAAAAGAGATGATGGCTATGTAAATCAGAACTACAGACAAGCAACCGGATTCTCCAATTTAATATGCTCAACTTTGCAATTACAATTTCAACAGAGCCGCTTCGGGTTCTTCAACCCACAAAAAAGAAAGCCATTGCAACCTAGCCTGGACAAAAATAAGTACAATATTACAGATATGCATTGTTCCTCACACGTGCTACAACCTGCAATGCTAAAATTATAAATCTTGTGGTAGCCAGCTCGAGAAAGCCATATTCATACCACATACTACCAGCAGAAGAGGAAGAGCCTTTTCTTATAATGACTTGGAAATAATTAATGAATCATCTTAAGTTAGGGGCTTAGAGCTCTTAAGATCAGTTGGAATAGGAAGATGGAAGAAGTCATTAAACAGGTTAAGCTGGCAAAACACGCCTGACCAAAATCGCGTCACTGGACATATTCAGGCACAAACAAAGAAGAGAAAGGCATCTCCTCTTAAAGTTCTAATTGAACGGAAAAATATAAATCTAAAAACTGTGAGATCGAATAGTAGCCTCTAAATGAAGGTGATTGTTTTCCTTGGAGTTTTTTCAGCAACTTTGGACTGATTAAGCTCAGCATGAGCAACGCGAAAACTACAATTCATTAGTCACCATATCCCCTACCATTGCATATTTCAAGTCTCCTTGAATGATCATTGCTTTAGATGTCTAAGATGGTAAATTTTCCCCAAAGAGGAGAAACAGCAAGATTAATATGACTATTTCGGTAATCACGTTCAGCAAAACAATTAACCAAACAGATAAACGGAGCCCCAATTTTCACAAGAGCCGTAAGGACTGAAACGTTCAATCATCCCGGAGGTTTAACTCTTTTCCAGCAAATCATCATAAAAACCGCATTTTTATGAAAGACCGTTGCACATCATCTTAATTCTTCTCCAGCTTCTCAAACATCAATAAGCCAAAAACCCTCCTCTATTTCCAGTTCAGACAACCGGCAACTCGTCAAGATTCCCCAATCGGACTCTCTACGCTAACCTCAACGATCTCGAAATCGAACACTCTAGCTAACCTCAACGATCTCGAAATCGAACAAAGACAAAGGATCATCGAAACGCGAAAATGGCGGCGCACGAAATCCAGAATCCTGTAGGATCATCTAAGACCGAAGAGCACGACCACAACAGCGAATCAAACGAGGAGAAAGACACATATCGGATCACATAGGAACGCACTTCCGAAGGTGTCGTTGGCCATGCACAGGAAGGTGAGGCCATCCGATCTCCGGATGTGGAAGATGTAGCGGTCCTGCGAGAAGCAGAGCCTGGAGTCCGCCTCCGAGGGTAGCTTTTCGATGATCGGCGCGCCACCGCGCCGGTGTTGCCGGTGACGGCGCTGAACTCCGCCAGAACGACGGTCCCCTTGGCGACCACCGCGCACAGAATCCCCATCGCCGACGGTCGCTCAGTCTCGGAGGAAACCTCATGCCGCGATCGGGGGGACCGGTCGTCGCTTCGATGGTCGGCGGAACATGGGCAAGAAGAACGACGAGGGAGAAGATCGCGTGGGGGTGCGGGGGACCTTGGTGCACGTGAGGAGCACGTGCTTCTTATTTTCCGTAATTTCCGGTGAAATTGGAAACAAAAGAAATGCACTTGCCATTTACAGTTATTAGTTGCTTTTGGATATACTTATATTCATTTAAGTATTATATTTTTTCATAGGATCTTAATTTTTATAGGAGAATTCATTTAACTAAAACAAATAATTTACCTTATTGGGGATACATAATATCAATTAATTTCATGAGATTTCAAACCGTTTAAAAAAAATCATTTATTACAATACAAATGAAATATTTTATATACCCAATATTTTATCCGGATAGATCTTTGATAAAGGGTATCTTTGTTCTTTTTCTTCTTTGAGGATGAGGGCCTGTCATCTTCATCTTCAAATGGTGTACAGGATGGACAAGCACACTCTGGATCCCAAAAGCAATGCCCAGCAGGGTCTTTGAACAGATGAATTGGTTGTCCCTGAGAGTCAAAAGAGTGGACAAATCGTTTGTCATCTGGTTTGCTTGAAACAGGGTCAGCAGGGCAGGGTGTGAAGTGGAGGATGGTGGGAAAAATGGAGGAAGGTTCCTCTTTGGTTTTGTTAAACTTGATGGCAACAGTGCCATCTTTTTTCCTGGTGAACTGTGGTTCACTTGACTGGATCGGCTTACAACTTTGATGGAGTTTTTCATAGTTGGTTACCCAACTATCAGGGAGGAGCTTTACTAGCTCGCTTCGTGGGATCTGTCGAGGAACATGGATGCAAGATGTCCGGTCATGATCAACGGATATAACAAGAGCGTCTTCGAGTTTGGAATATTGAGATCGATGGCATGGTTTTGGACACGGTAGATCATCCGGTAATGTAAGGTAACGGCGATAGATCCGGGAGTTTGAGGAGCTCCGGTGATTTGTAGGCTGAACCTTAAGAGCGAGTAAACGAGGTTGGGATCTGCAAGAGCAATGTTGAAATTTGGGAAAAGCGTGACAAAAACAGTTCCGCATTCATGGTAGTCGGATGGTGCCAACACAAGCTTGCTGATATTCCAAGAATCGGTGTCTAGTAATGCTATTCGAGCGTGGCCGGGAGGCCTTTCCGACCATGGAAGGTTAAGGCAAGGCGGATGGCTCCAAAATGGAGATGAGTATAGCCTTGTTGGATCCATTGAGTAGGAAATTCTGGTGGTATCTGGAGAGTGACAAACTGTTCTTATTCAGTTGCCTGAATGGGATGCTGATCAAAGCTAGAGGACTGGACATACTCTTTAACAGTTCGAGGGGTATGCCTGATGAGGTGTCTAATGGATCGAGAGGTGAAAATGATGGTGGTTTAGCAAACGCGATATATGGGTTCATCATGGGAAGGCGAGTCTCGAGATCTTACTATCCTCGGTGAGGTATGATACCTCATAAAGATAGTCTATCTTGGAACATGAAGATTTCCGAAGCTCGGGTGGAGGCTGAAGAGAAAGAGTAGAAGTATAAGAAATAGGAAATGAGACGGAGGGAGAGTCTGTGGTTTCCATTGGATGAGAGTTTTCTTTTCTAGAAACAGAACGTAGTTAAAACCAAACTAAAAGAATAGCTGCCCAATATTTGTCACTGGCATCAGTCTGGAGGACTCTTTATTGTATCAGAGCCACCTCTAGGAGAAGACGGTGGTAAATACCAGTTCATTGTCTCCTATGGACCACCTAAACCTCATAAGGTAACCTTACCTCCACCTCCCTGCAAACCAATTACTCCTCCTCCTCAACCTCCAACCAAACCCATGATCACTTCCCCTTTCTACAAGCCCATCCAAAAATGGGTCAAGAAGAATCCTTCCTGTCCTCTAAACCTACCAAGACCAAGCACCTGTATACCCCACCCAGTTCCACCTCCTGTTTTACCCAGCATATGCATGTTCCATCCTGATGACTTCCCTCCACTCGAGGCTACCGAATCATCTGGAAACAACACTCAGCCCCGGAAATTTCCTCCACTGGAGAAGTTCTCCGACCCCCACCAAAGATTCCAGCACTCTCCAAAGATACCAAATCCCACTGGTCTTGATGCACAAGGACAACGGAGCGGCCCTCTGGCTGCTTTGGCCGGCCTTGAATTGGCAAACGAAAATGCTTTGGCCCAAAATGAGCTCCTTGGCGGTGTTGCTACACGTCTTGAACGGGTAGACAAGACTACGACTTATCTTGCCGTATCTTTGAAAGACTTCCGAAAAAGGCTTCATTTGCTAGAAACCAAGCAAGCACCTCCTAGCCATTATTTGGAAGACCAAACGCCAGAAATTGAGAAACTCAAAAGGCAAATCCAAATTCTCAAAGGTCAGCAGTCCTTCACTCCGATTGACCCACCTTTTTTCCCCTCTCCTTCTTTACCACCCAAACCAGAATCATCACTAGGATCATCATCCTCTTTTGCTGCTGTTCTCAGCTCAGCTGCTCCTCCACCTCAGAACAATTTTTTGATTCTCAGAGAAAAGCTCCGCAAGCTTAAACAAAAGCAAAAGGAATCCTTTACTCCTACAGAATCACCATCTCCTCCTGGTACACCTGAACACCCACCCAGCGATCATCCTCCCAACAACCCACCCGCTACCATGACCATTTCTAATCCCATTGAGACTTTTCTTCGACAGCAGATTCCTTCAATTGCTGTCATCAAACCATCCACAGCTACACAGGTTGAGACTTCGTCTGAATCCAATTTCGATGTCTTTACCGAATCAGTCTCTTCGGAAGCCGATTTGTTTATGGCAAATAGTGTCAAAGACGAAGATATATTTTCTGAACCTGAAATACATCACCCAAACCAACCCGATGCAACCCAGACTTTTACTGCCTCGTCCTCCAAAGTTTACTTTACCTTGGATGACATTCCATATCATAAGTGGCCCGATCGACTCCAAGAATTTCATGCTTGGCTCACCACCAGGCACATTTCGAACCCAAGACCTATGATATTCTCCTGGAATTTACTAGTCGCTTTACGGGAGCACTTAAAGATTGGTGGCATACGCCTCGAACAAGACCGGATGTACTTTTTGACTCGGCCATTGGATAATGCTATCCAGTTATCCACATGTATTTCATTGGCAAACCCGAAGACTCCAAAGAACTCAAAAGAAAGGAGTTTTTTGACCGGAAATGTTGCTCATTAAGGCGCAAAGATCTTGACCGACACTTCTAAGCCATGATCAAGTTATTTTATTTACTTGGTGCAGATTGGAATCTCAAGCCTATTTTCTTGGCATCCATTCCAAGAGAATTAAGTCAAGCTGCAGAAAAAACCCTCCAACAGAGACAAAAAAGCCTCACAGAAGCCACTCTTGGTGAAATCCAACAGGCTGTTCATATCGCCATCGAAGAACTCTGTCTCTCCAGAAGAAGCCTTCCGGAACTTCCTCAAAGAAGACCAGAGACATCTTGATAAGGCATGCTTCAAACCCGGCTTGAAGATAAAGTGTCCTAAGGATTGCTCCGATCCCTCTTGCACAGGCTGCAAAAAGAAAAGACACTTTAGAAAGTTTTCCTTCAAAAAGACCCGTAAAGGAAAAAGAAAAGGTAAATGGAAATTCTTGCGAAAAAGCCATCATCGCTCCTCCAAAAAACGAAGCAAAGACAGATGCTATGTTTGCAACAAAAAAGGACATTTTGCAAAAAATTGTCCAAAGGCCAAGAGTCGTGGGAGCCATTTGATTGATAAAATCGCTAAGAGCACTGGCATCTAGCTTGATGATTCTGACATCGAGTCTGTCTTCTCCTTAGACGACCAACCCTCAGAAAATACCCTCTGTGCTATTCAAACATATAGCTCAGACTCAGCTTCGGATTCTGAAAATGATGTCTTCACCTTCTTCCCTGATATTCCAGATTACATTCACACCATTGAAACAATACACCATCCATATATCCCCATCCATATCCTTTTGTCCAAATATCATAAACCAATCCCCTTGGTAGCACTCATCGATACTGGAGCCAGTTCCTCCATTCTAGACACTAAGATTCTCCTAGAAGAATTTTGGAACCCCTACACCAGGTATTTCAATTCAGCTTCTGGTGATACATTTGCTACTAAGTATCGTAGTAAGCCAATTACCATTCAATTTTTCCCCAATGTTCTATCACCACCAGGGTCCTTGGTTCCAGATCTCCAGACAAAGATATTATCATTGGCTGGGATATTCTGACCCAACTCCCCAAGCTCAGAATACTTTCCCGTGGTTTACGTTTCAAAAATCAGTTCAGGGAATTTGTAGAAACCAAACGGTTCTATGCACTTGAACCCGCCTTGTTTGACCCAATCATCCAGAGTTTAATTTCCTCTTGTGCTTGAGTCACATTCTCGAGTTTTCCCAGACCTGCACCCAACCCTTATGGAAAAACTCCCGGTTTTATGTCAAACTCCCATTCAAGAAGAATGAAGACATTAATCCGACGAGAGCAAGTCATTCTGGAATGAGCCCACAACACCTTGCACTTGCACAGCAAGAATGTGCAAAACTATTGGCACAGGGTCTCATTGAACCATCTGACTCTCAATGGGCATGTGAAGCATTTTATGTCAACAAGCGAGCTGAACAAAATCGTGGAAAGATGAGGTTAGTAATTAATTATCAACCTCTGAATGAATTCCTCCAGGATGATAAATTCCCATTACCCCATCGAAATTCCCTCTTTCTTAGCCTTGCTCGAGCAAAGATTTACTCAAAATTCGATCTTAAGGCGGGATTTTGGCGGTTGGGAATTGACCCACCGAGGCATGCACCCAAGACGGGGTTACGTATCCCAAACCAAGACTTTCAATGGACGGTTGTTCCTTTTGGCCTTAAGATCGCACCTTCCCTTTTCCAAAAGGCTATGTGCAAAATCTTTGAACCAATTCTTCCAAACTCCCAAATCTATATTGATGACATCCTTTTGTCCACGATGAACAATCTCATTGCCAACTCTTGACACAATTTGCGATATTGTAAAAAGGCATGGCATTATGCTTTCTCGAAGAAAATGATTATTGCCCAAACAGAAATTGAATTCCTTGGCATGCACTTGAAAGAATGAACTTATTGCCCGGAACCCCATATTGCGAAGAACTCCAAAAATTTCACGAGAAGGATCTCAATACCGCATGTTCAAGCAATTCCTTGGCATTGTAAATTACTTGCGAGATTTTATTCCTCATATTTCTACATATCTCAGACCTCTCCAAAAGATGCTCAAAAAGAATCCTCCCTCATGGGGACCCAAGCAAACTCAAGCTGTTTTTCAGCTTAAGCAACTTTTATAGCATCTTCCTCCCTTAAAGATCCCATCTACTGGCAAAAGAGTCCTCCCGGATCGATGCCGGCGACAAATATTGGGCAGCTATTCTTTTAGAAGAAATTGATGGGAATAGGCATATTTGTGCCTACAAAAGTGGTCGATTCTCTCAAGCAGAAATCCATTACCATTCCACTTTCAAGGAAATACTTGCAGTCAAATATTGCATCAAGAAGTTTGAGTTTCATCTCATTGGACACCATTTTCTTGTTGAAATGGATATGTCCTCCTTTCCCCATATGCTCAAGTTTAAACAAAAGCAAGTCCCGCACCCACAATTACTTCGATGGGCTGAATGGTTTTCAAAATACTCCTTCGAAGTCAAACACATTCCAGGAACAAAGAATGTCCTAGCTGACTTCTTATCCAGACCAAAAGAACCAGTTCAAGCAGTTCACATGTATGTCAAGAAGGAGCCCCTCTTAGAAACATACCGCACCACTGACATGCAGTGTGGATGGCCGAAACTTAAATACCCTCCTGAGATTCCATTGGCCATTCGACATAATGTCTTGAAAGAAAGACTTCCGGAATTAATGTGGGAATATCAGTTCCGAATTTTTCGTGAACATGGCGGCCTAATGCTCAGACCAGATGGACTCCATCCACAATATCCATTCATCCATCCCCTTCGATGGTCTCCAAATGAGGCATTCCCCGAAGATGTGAAATGGTTACTTTGGTACATGTTCAACCTGTACACAATAGCCATTGAATTTCCTACTTGAACAAATTTTGCGGTTTTTCATCAAAGATGCGGCCGGACGTGACCATAACCGAGAAATATCTCCTAGATGTTTTTGCATGGTTCAAACCACTCCAAAAGTATTGGAAGGAACTCTTCAAAATCCAGAATCGTCAAGGAAGGCCTGAACCAGAACGTCATACTATTGTCCTATTCCACCGCCCATGGACATATTGTCATCCCACTGGATGGATCTCTGACACACCTTCTGTTGTAGGAACGTCAAGTTACAAGCCTCAGGTTTTTCAAGAATCTGCACAAATTCATCAGACACTACCCTACTCCATCACCACCAGCAGATCATCATCAAGAGAACTCCAGAGAATCCTATGCCAGGAGAATCGCACCATCCCACCAGAAGCATGGCCATCCGCCTGCAGTCCCTCACATTTCCCGGGACCACCTCGACGCTTGGATCGATGAAAGAAAAGATCCTAGCCCCTCCGGATCTTTCAAAGAAACAATCCAAACTCCTCCACCCCCTATGATCCGTGGGGGGGACCACTTTCCCAAGATCCATGGGAGACACCCCAAATTACGCCCCTTTTTTCCGGCACTTTCGGTCTAGCTCCTCTCGTCCGCCGGACCTATCGGCGAAGAAATCGAGAATCTCATTCGCGCCTTTAAAAGAGAAAAGATGGAAGCTCCAGTCCATCGATATGGATGAGGACGCGCCGCTCGAGAATGCGAGATAGCTCATCATAGTTCTGATGATTCAGACTATGACTACAATGCTAAAGACGGAAGAGACAAATAAAAAACGTCCTGAAAACACTGTACACCGGTACTGTAGCACACTGTTCACTGTTCATCCAGCCTATTTTATTGTAGCACCTAGCGAAAATCGAAAATCCACTGTTCATGGCTAGTGTCACGGGTTTTCCTCTTATGTTTGTAGCCTATTAGTGGCTAGTATGCTTTCATAATTGTGTCTGAACATGGCTAGTCAGCCATCCCTTGTCGTTTGTATCCTCCTTTGCCTATATAAGAGCAAGGAGTCCCCATTGTAAGATCCATCGAGTGAAATAAGAAGTGTGTTGTGTACTCTACTTCCAACATGATCTTCTAAAACACTCACATTCTCTTCTAGTCCAGGATGATGGTTCTGAACAAACACTATGATTGAGAAAAATCACGGGTATGCTGCCGCACTTACCCTTAGGGGATCCCGTGCATCGAATTTCCGATATTCGAAAGATCACTATGATCTAAGCTCATGACTTGAGAAGCAACTTGGTGGCTAACAGGCAGTCCCTTTAAGGCCTGGAGAGCCGTGTGTGGGATAGCATACCTGCCACAAGTTTGCAACTTAGTTTATGGATTTAGTTTCATAGGACTCTTTATGGTATCAATGCATCCATAAAGGCAACGGATTACAATTCACAACATACAACATGTTAAATCATACGATTAGCGACTCAAAAATCAAACTTTATGAATCGGTGATTGTAAATTACAAAATGACTTACAGGAAAAAATTCATTTTCAACCTTACTCTACTCGAGCATGACTAAGAAAAAGAGTGGAGATTTTTTGGTAGTGAACGCGCTTGACAAGCAAGATCGCAATCGAGACTTGAATTCGATTTTATTCTATTCAATGATTTCGTGAAGATAAGAAGATTTCATGTCACTTAATAGGACATGACCTCTCTATGGATAAAAAAGCATCAAAAGCAAGTGACAAATGGAGGCAAACAACAAGAGGGGGGAAGAACTAAACCCCGAACGGGAATAGCACAAACCCAGCAAACAAACACGAGAGCAGCGACGACTCGCGCATCCACCGAAACGAACGACTTCATTGTAAGAAGTCTCGAAATGGCGATGGGGAAGGAGAAAAAATGGTACCTTGTACGAACCTCTGAACTTCTCCTGCCACGACTCTCTGTCTGTCTGTCTGTCTGTCTGTCTCTCTCTCTCTCTCTCTCTCTCTGTTTTATCTTTAGTCCCTCTGGGTTTCTCGTGAATCCCTCGTTGTTTCAGCTTCTTATTAGCTCCTCGAACCTGCAAATTTTGCCCTATGAGCTTAAAAAGACAGAAGAAATCTGGGTTTCAATCTGCTTCGGTAGGATTGTAGCAGCCTTGGTGATGGCTGATGGGTTATCCGTTTCATGGGTTTTAAGAAGGCGATCTTAAATTTAACCAGCATGCGCAGCTGACTCAGAGGATCTTGGGTTATTCGGATTGGTGATGAAAGGAATGCCTGAGGGTGGGAGAGGGGGTACTGTTTCGGGCCGAAAGTTCTGCTTTTTCGAAACTTTGATAGCTCGAGGCAGAGGCTACGCAACTTTTCCCGACTCAGAAGGACTGCTTCTTTCGCGTGAAGACTGTGATGCGTAGATTTATTTCTGGTGATGAGAGAAGTTCGAATCTCTTGAGGATTAATCATGGGTTTGTTGAAAAAAGTAGATAGGATTACACGAAGTATGCAGACTCCCAGCAGAAGCTTATGCATGTCAAGCTCGAATTTTCCTTAACGACTTTCTTGCTCGGCTTCGTCACTGATGGCGTTAGCTGACGTCTTCCGTGACATCTCCCTCATCCTTGTGTCATGCACTCTTTGCATTGAGGTTACTGGTTAGCGAGTGACTTCCGCGCATTAATGGCCTCCAGAAGGCCACACACCTCCTATGGACTAATGAGTTTGGCGACGATGACGGTCGAGATACGGCATTCATCTTGTCAGCCCTCGTTCAATTTTCACATGAATAGCAGGATTTTGGATTCTTTGGAAACGTGGACGTCTAAATTGTGAGAGATCCGACCCATATGAGTTTCATACTTTGAATTTTCTGCAGCAGCTCGGATTAAAGAAGCAGCAAATTGACCTATTCTAGTGGCGTCTCGGATAGAAGTTTACTCGAAGGTTAACGTGATCTCCAAGCACCCCATTTTCTTCTTTTTTTATCGATCGAAAGAGTTTCGGTTGCCATGTCAAACTAAGCAATCGCTCTTTTGCATGCAAACAAGTCAAATTGCGCCTAAAATCTTGATTTGACCTTCTTGATTTAATCAACTGACAGGGGGAAGAGAGGAGAGAAGACCAGTTCTACTGTCAAGTAGTGGCTTAGATCCTAAACGCGGCCCGGTCGTTTTTCAAAATCCAGCTACTAACATGAAGAATTTCTACAGCTATCAAGTCAAAACAAGAGCACGTCCAACGTCTGAATTTTCAATCCCTAGTACAAAGAATTTCTACAATTTGCAAGTCAAAACAAAAAGGATGTCCTACGCCTTTCAGCCTCAGTTATTATTCGCCATCTGCCCACCGAAAAGGATGGAAGGCAGAAAAATTAGTCTTGCTGCTGTTTGAAGCCGAGCCACGAATTCGCCTACTTGTCATGCCCTCTTCCTTGGGACACCTAGCCGAGTTCCTAGCAGTTGGGCCGCCCCGCCTTGCGCGGCCTTTTGTCATGGCCAATTCAGGTGCTCCCACCCCCACAGCGGCGGTTGTGGTGTTCCGCTTTCGGGTCCCGTGCGTTCGTTGGGTTGAGCCTGAGCTTCATCCGGCAAATTGCGGTTGCTAGGCCCTGCAGACCTATCCACTGCCTCGAGCGGGCGGCGATCAAATGCACGGAAACTTCCCGATATCACATACACTCGGCACAGGGTGAATTCGTGCCGCAGCTGTGGACGGAAAGAAACAGGCAAGGAGTCATTTAAATTGAAAGCTATAGATCTTGCCTGGAAGATGTCCTCCTATGAGAGACCCTACTCTGTTTTTTTCGAAGTGAAAGCAATAAAGTATTCTTTAAAAGAGTGTTTTCTGTTCACTAATCCGTTCCCACTCTGTTTTTTTCGAAGTGAAAGCGATGCAATAAACAAAAGCACTTCCGCCTTTTTTAAAAAAGGAAAAAACCGGAGAACTACTTTCACATTCATTCATTCTCAAAGTCAGTTTTTTTAAGGAAAGAAATTCAAGAACGCTGTCACTCGGGCCATCTTCGAGAGAAACAGAGCACAAACAAACTGCACAGACCTTAGGAATGGCAATGTTCGAAGCGTTGGGTTCCTCTTGAATGGCCCTGTACTCGTTCATCTTCCATTTCGTCTTCCTCCCCGTCGGAGCTTTCCCCCTGTAGAACACCATGGTCTTCTTCACCCC
The DNA here is from genome assembly GCA_014182895.1 of Angophora floribunda. Taxonomy (NCBI): domain Eukaryota; kingdom Viridiplantae; phylum Streptophyta; class Magnoliopsida; order Myrtales; family Myrtaceae; genus Angophora; species Angophora floribunda. Next base: position 41,474,899 of record CM024706.1, on the reverse strand, counting down.
GATCACCCTGTTGTCCGACGAGTACACGTACCCGGGGACCCCGTGGCCTTCCAGTACCCGGACGCCGTGGTCCGGTTCGGCCTCCCTCCGCGCGCTTCCCTCTCCTGCCTCGGCGCGAAGAAGAACCACTGCTCGGTGTCCCCGTGGCAGAGCCGCCCCGCCTGCCCTGCAATCACCATCACCACCACCACGAAAACCAAAAATGAGCAACCCATTAAAAAGGCTCCACCATTAAGACCAAAAAAGACCCCGAAGCAGGGGAGAGATCGCACGCACTCGGGAGCTGCCACGGGTCGATGTCGTAGACGTCGAGGACGGGGACCGCGCGGTGCATGTCCTGCCTCCGCCCCTCCAGCTGGTTCCGCAGGTAGAACGACACCAGCTCCTCCTCCGTCGGGTAGAACCGGTAGCCCCGGGGGAGCTCCTCCATCTCCGGCGGGTCCCGCTCCATCTCCGTCCCCCCACTATCTCCGTCGTACGCCGATCGATGTCCTTGCATGAACGGAAGAGGGAATGGTTTACTATTCGAAAAGGGTTTGCTTTCTTGCTGCTGCTGCTGCTGCCAGAGATAGAGGGGCACGTATGTGAGTTGATAAAGGGTAAGACTGCAGGAGATTATATAGAGGAAGGACACGGATGGTGCGAGTTGACAAGACTTCGGGCAAAGGGGCGTTTCCACGCGGTTTATGTGGAGAAAAAGGAGCAAACTTTCTGTCCAATAGGCGCAGCGCCTTGCCTGTTCCCGTCGTTCATTTATCCTGCCTTAGGCCCCAAAAAAGGTAAAGTGGAAGTGTTGTCCATATGCATCACACCTGTGTCCCTTCCCCTCCCTCCTTTTGAACCAGTCAGCTTTCTAGTCCTTCGGCCGGTGCTGTGCTGTGTACCATGCTCTGCCTCCGCCGCGGCTTCCCTTTCTTTTCTTCGCTTGTACGGTCGGTCGGAAGGATGGACGGCAGGGAAAGCTCGATGAGTACTCAGGTGCTCTCGAAGCACGGCGATGTCGCCCGCACGAGAGAATTGCCGAGAGATATGGATTCTCTTGCTTTGTCTGATGATGCAATGCTTCGGGGTCAATGTAGGCAACCGATTCGGTTCAGGGCATTCTTGCCCTGTGGTGGAATTATAGGTCCAATCTCGATACATACTTAGGCTCGACTTTAATGTTCCGAGTTAGGCTTTTGTCATAGGGATGTGTGAATTAAAAATCTTAAAACTTATTATGAAAGTACAATTAAGTGTTAAAACTTTCAAAAAAATGTAATTAAATTTAAAATTTGTCATGAAAGTACAATTGATTCATAAAACTTTTAAAATGTACAATTAAGTTCTAAAAGCTATCAAATTACTCCAATCAAATCTTTTCGTAATTGCAATTTTTGAAAAAATTAGGATCAATTGCGTTTTCATGATAAGTTGTAAGATTTGATTATACTTTTTGAAAGTTTTATGATTTGATCACACTTACTTAATTTAATTATATTTATTAAAAAATTTAAAATTCAATTATACTTTCATAACAAGTTTTGGGATTTTCATTACATATATCCCTCTGCAGTATGGAGGATGTCTCGTGGGGGAAGAGGCTTTACCATGTAGAGTAGTTATTTTCCTGATCTTCCTTTCTTGCTTTTTCTGTTTTGCTCCATTTTAGTTGATTCCTTAAGAAAGCGAAAGCGACCAAAATGGTAATTTCCAAATGCAAACCCGCTCTCGAGCATTTTAATCAGATACAATTTTTAGGGAAACCATTGCTCTTTTATGAAATGCATTAGGATATCCGTCTAACCCAAAAAGGGAATTGATAGGTGAAGGGAATCTCGTAATCAAACTACACCTGCAAAATTAATCAAGGCGGAACTTCGCTTCGATACAATATTATAAAATTCGATCCCAAAAGCTCAAATCAATAGAAAGAGGGAGATTGCTAATCCCGTAACCGAGCAATAGGTGAAACAAATATCAAGCACCGATAATGATATAAATTTCATTTTCAAGCTCTAGAGAAATAACAATTAGGATTTGCCCAACTTTTCAAAGGATTGGAATACGAGTAATTTAATTTCAGATATGAATTTCGATTCTTATATTTTACAAAAAGATAAGACAAAAGTTCAAGAATAAGAATTATATTAAGATTAAGGGAAGATCGGAAAAAGAAAAAAAAAAAGTTGGAGAGGGGGGAGGGGGAAAGGCAAGGACGCGGAATCGGAGGTGAACTCAATTTATAAAATGATTTTAATTTTTCTCGTGGGAGGCCGTACAAACGCACCCCCGGAAAAGTCAGAGCACGTGGGGAGGGGGTAAGGCCAAATCATCTCCCCCAAGCGCCAAAAAGAAAAAGAAAATCTCGATTCCAATTTTGCCCCCTCGTCTTTTAATTCTCTTTGTTTTCGTAGGAATTGCGAAAGCAGGAGCTCTCCTTCTTTCTTCATTTTTCCAAATAAATCGTTAGAATTATTAGAATAATTGAAATATTAAACAATGCATTTATTTAACAGTTAAAGTAATTAAAATTACATTGCGCCTTTAGCTAACGGTTTAAATTTTAATAATAGTTGACAATGGTCTTGCTAAATTCTCATATGGTATCGGAACAGGAGACCTTAAGTTTGGATTATTATATATTTCCATTTTTTTACATGTAAGGAAGTGTGTTAGAGTAATTAAAATATTAAACAATATCTTCATTTACCAGCTTATAAAAAAGTTGGTAACAATCCTATAAAATTCTCACGGAATTGCACAATTGAGTTACATAACACGTAAACAACACTATAACAACGATGATAATTTGATTACAGATCTAGAGCAATTCCTATCGTACCCTCTTTAAAATTCTACCAATTCGCCCGTCCTTACTTCATCGAGACCATCGTGAACAATGTCATCGCCTACTTGTGGCACAGTACCGGTAATCAAGGAGAGTTCTGAGGGGGGAGGGGGGCGAATTTGGAAAAATTGAGGAATGTGGAGAATCTTGTAGAAATTGTGTGTTTGTAATCATGACGAGAGCGAGCGAAGACAAGAAAGAAAATGCAATACGGTGGGGGGGAAAGACTCAAAAAGGATTGAACAACATCCACCAAATCCTCCCAAAATATTCTCCGAATCCATGGAGGATGGTAATCATCACCATTGTCCACTCGCCAAGACGGCACTAAATACTGCGCTTAGATGGAGACATGCCCCCCCTAGCCCTCCTTCTTGAACAAGTCCCTAGTTCAAAGCCGGCTAGGTCTTCACGAGTCGCATGTCTCGTTCAGGCTCTGTTTATCTATTGAAAAATAGGTTGAAAAGCCGTCAAAGATTCTCGATTATATCCACTGAAAAAAAATTTGTGACACTAAAGATCTCAAAGTCGTATGTGTGCGACAAATTTACCTTTTTCGTCCATGTGAATCACTAAAATCTGCTTGCATGGATGTCGGAATGCAAATGATGTTGACATGATGTGTGACGACATAGTTTTAGATTCAAGAAAATGTGCCATAGTGGACATAGCATGAAATTTTTTCTATCGAAAAATTAATGATTTTAAAAATATTTTGCATGTATCTCTTAAAATAATTCGTCGATAAAATATGTTTCTATTTTCAATAACTACTCACATGCACAATGATAATAATCTTTATTTTATAAACGGTACAAATTATCATTTAAAAAAAACCTTTTTTTAGATTATTTATTTTTTTGTAAAATAAACCGAACTTTATATCTATTTTGGATAATGAACTCGGGCTGGGTCGTCCTCAGGATCCACGGCGATGAGACCGAGTCTCGGGGAACCGAAATACTAAAAAAAAGAAAAAAAAGAAAAAAAAGAAAAAAAAATGGGGGCCGCAGAAAAACGACATTGCCAGCTGTTCGTCTTTTTTTGTCTTGATATGAGGACGCGCATGCGCTAGGAATCGTGCGTTGCGTCGAAAATCCTCCTCTTTATTTTATTATTTTATCATATTATTTTTGGCTGGCTTCTTTTTTGTCCTTATTATTTAATGGGTTGTTAAAATGAAATCGCGACCAAAAAAAAGAGAGAGAATATTAGTGGGGTTTTTACTCGTTCCTGTCCGCGTTTACTCCGTTTGCAGACAGTGGGAGGGAATCTTTTCATTTATTTGATATTTCTTTATTGACCTGTGTCTTTTTTAATTATATTTTTAATTTTTTTTTCTTTTCAAGGAACTTGTCCACGATTGAAAGTCGCTTGACCTCAGATGACAAGAGGGGCCGGGGGATGATGTACGTGGATTTTTTGGATGCCGAAGATTCTGTGCTGTCCTACCTAAGAAAAAGTCTTTTTTTTTTATTTTTATATCACAACAAATCCGTATTTAGATATGGCTTCTTTTTTAATTTATTATTAATGTATAATTTTGAATTTAAATGGAGTGAAACTAAGGAAACAAACTCTCGTATAAGAACGATAAATGGATATATTCAAACATGATCGAATTTAGTTGGATACCCCATTATCTATATAGTCTCGATGGAAAAGCTAATGATATATTTTTGTGTTTATTTAGTTTTATTTTGAATTTCTCGCTTTTTTCCCTTTCGCTTTTCAAAGAAGACGAGCTTCACTTCTTTCCCCTTTTTCTCTACAGAAAAATAAGAACTCATCTGAGAATATCAAATTGACTTTCTCATTAAGGCGATGTTTCATCGTGATTTGAGATTATGGACTGTGTAACCCGAATTAGAAATTACCTACTTTGAGTAGCATACAAACTTGGGTACTTAAAATTTTCGACCCCATGACTTCAAACCATTCATTTTTCTATATTCGAAGCTCTGTCTCGTTTCGTGATTTGATAAGCCGTGATTATTATCCTTTTTGTCAAACTGTTTTTTTTTTTTCCTTTGATTGTATACATTGCCCTTAAATATACCCTTTTAAGGATAATCACGTTGGTACACACACGATTTGTCGATGAGAAATGTACTTGACAATCCCTTTTTCAAAGAGGAGGCGGACGAGCTCTACATGGAAATGTGTCTTTGGGGGATTAATCAATCAGTTTTAAGCAAAAACGTGAGAAGGGTTTGGTCTTTTTCTTGGCCTTTGTTATTAATTTTTAATTTTTGAATTTAAATGGAGTGAAATTGAGAAAACAAATTCTCGCGTAGAAAGATAAATGAACCTGTTCACGCATGATCAAATTTAGTCGGATATCCCGTCATTTATATAGTCTCGATGAAAAAGCTTATGATCTGTTTTTACGTTTATTTACTTCTTCTTTGTTGAATTTCTCGCTTTTTTTTCCTTTCCTCTTTTCGAGGAAGACGAGAGCCTCAATCCTTTCCTTTTTTCTCTACAAAAATACAAAAACCCATTTGAGAATTCCAAATTGAGCTTCTCGATTAAAGTGATGTTTCGTCGTGATTTGGATTACAGACTACTATTCTTAAAACCCATTCAATTTTCTATATTCGGAGCTCTTTTTCATTTGGTGGCTCGGCAAGCTGTGACTACCGCTACCCTTTTTACATCAAACTTTTTCTTCTTGTTTTTCCCTCATCGATTGTATAAGTTGCCCCCAAATTTACCCTTTTGAGGATGATCACGTTGACACACGCACGTTATGTCAATGAGAAATGTGTCTCCGGGGGATCAATCCATCGATTTGGAGCAAAAACGTGACCGGGGTTTTGGTCTTTCCTTGGGCCCTCCGTGGCGGTCAATCTTGTGTCCACCCCGCCATCGAATGCGTGTGCAAGAAACAGAGCTCGCCATCATCATCTCTTTTCTGGACGGGAACCGGGTCAATCTCGACACCCCTCCCGCCCGGTCTCTTACATAGCTGGATCCACGCGAGTATTGAACGTTGATTTCAAGCATCTCTCTCCCATTCTTTCTTTCTTTCTTTCTTTCCTGTAGGGACACTCCTTATCACGGAAAGAGAGGGATGGCGATGCTCGCCTAGATTCGAAACCCGGCCCCTGTCGCGACGTGCGAGGTCCACGTGGTTGATGGCTAAGATGGACCTGATTCGGGAAATTTTTTTTTTTTTGGGGTACTTGCTCGAGAAAGAGACCGTTCTCAACCACACCGTGGCTATGTCGGGACAAAATGTGGGTAGAGACGTGACGGGAGATAGCATACATGAACGTGGCCTACACGGGAAGAATTAAAGGTAGAGGCAAAAGCTTTAAACACATACTATTCCATCATATGGGTCTAGATGCTTTCATACAAACACTAGTACATACGCAAAACATACACACATCCATATATGAAGATATATGTATATATAAACTATAGATATATAGATTTATATATATTTATGTAGGCTATAGGATTATGTGGGGGGGATTTAGTGGAACTGGCCCTGACTATGGTATGCCAATGATGGGGATGAAGGGGACGTAGTAGCTGGATGGCGCCAGGCCCCACTCTTTAGGGAGGGGGAGATCGACGGTCTTGGATGACCCCACCATGTTGTACGCCGCGCACTCCTTGGTCGGAGGGCATGCGGTGGACACGGCGAGAGGAGCGGCGAGGGCGTAGGAGGCGGTGGTGGCGGCGGTTCCGTCGTGGCCCTCCGCCTTCACAACCTTGGCGACCATGTGATTTCTCGAGGCGAACAGCTGGTCGGGCCCTCCGAGGACCTTGGCTAGGCAGTTCAGCGGAGTGGCGGCGCGGCGGTGGCCTTGGCAGAGGGAAGCTCCGCCTCGAATGAGCCGTCGTCCTCCGTGGTGGCAACGGACGCTTTCTTCACTCCATCACACTTCACCATGACTTTGATCCCTGAACACAGGAGATGAAAAATAAAAATTAAAAAAATCACGCTTGCAGATTAGGACACGCGGTGCGAGTTCGTCTCCTCACAACATTAAGCGTTAAAAAGTTTCTACTTTCAGGGCCATTTAATTTATATATTCGGCTCATGTTTGATCTGATCCATAAAATTAGTGGGTATTTTATTCGACTCGGGAAGTTATCCTCTTATAATTCAGAGTTTTCTTATTATTAAAAAAAAGGAAAAAAGATTAGGGAATCCTTTGGAGGTTGTTGTGCTTTTTGTATGGCTCTTCGGACTTTTGCCGTTAGTGCTCTTTTGATCTGCTTGTGGAAGCAGTTGTAGTCTCTGGGAAAAACGTTGTTCCGCTTGGATCTTTTACATATCATACCATTGGGTTTTGGAAGGGGTGAAAAAGGATCCGTACAAGTAAGTTCCGCATGGTTACTATATTTAGCAGGCTGCTATACGGTCAAGTGATATCTCGAGTCACCTCTGGCGGTATCGCCGAGCAGGACTTGGAACCTTATGGTTTTCGAGGCAGAAATCACGGGTCCGTGTGCCTCGCCAGCTCCACGAAAGGGGGTGACAATTCGAAACGATATATTAAGTGTCATGTCGTGCCGTATACGCAAAGATTTCTTATTTAAGGACCCGTCGTCTATATCGTTACACTATATATAAGACGGGTCGTCGAATAGAGAGACTACGACTGGGTTTTTAAAAGGATACGGCACCTGGTCGAGCGCTTAAAGATGACCTGCTCGTCTAAATATTTGGTTTCTCGTTTCGTCGTGGTGGCTAATTAAGACAAACACCTCAATTAAAAAGGCCAGAGTCTTTCCCCCTCAACAGCACGACTCCAATTCTGGCCCGAAGTTCCTTTAAGATGTAGTGAACGAACGCCGCAAAGGGAGAAAAAACCCAAGAGAGGGAACATTCATGCAGCATGAAAAACATGGCCGAAACGAGAGAAGACCTGATAAGTCATGGCCTTGCTTGCAGTCGAGGCAGGACAGTTTCCCCCTGACAACATGGCAGTCCGAGACGTCGAGGCTCGCCAGTGTGAATGCGACGAAGAGGGCTGCTGGAATCATCAGCCGAAACCCGGCCGTGAAGGATGTGGCGACCATGTCTCTTCTTTTGCACCTGCAGCCTGCAACGCGAGAGAGGGGTGATTGGATGAAGCAAAGTTGTCATGGTGTGGAGAAGAGCGAGCAGCGTATAAATGAAGAGGAAGGTGCGCGACAATTTCGTCGCCCATTAATGGAGGAGGGTCCTCAGTTTCGGCTGGTGGTTGAAGGCTCGTGAAGAGGCAGTGAATTCTTGTTTCAGCAGGGTCTTTAATGAGAACGCCCGACAGAGGACTTTCTCGCCTCTCTTTTGTTTTCACGGTTTCATCATCGGCCATTGGCATTCAATGACGAGAGAGGGCAGCCGGAACTGATTGATATTATAGAAACCATAATGGTTTTCTTGGAATTACTGGGTTCCCGCCGTATGTACTTACCAACGTATGTACTTACGTTTGACCATCGGCAGCTGATGCTGGATGGCGAGCTCTGTCATTGGCTTATGCTCCTCGACCTTTATCTTCCTAAGATGAATACGTATGTACTTATGAATCACCTGCAAAGACCGGGAGATTGTTATCTGAAGAGGCAAACACTATAGAGATACTAAAATCGTAACTCAAAAAGGGTTGAGATAAAGATGGCTTTCGTAATATCGAGAAGCGTCGATTGTCGGTCGATACAAATCATAGCTAGTTTTTTTTTTTTTTTCTTTGGTCGAACAAATCACAGCTAGTTAACAGCGGCGCACATCACTTGGAGACCCTGACTTTTAAGAATATAGATATGCCCATCTTTCATTGCAGTGTCATCCCATCTCATGTACGGATCTAAGCAGAGTTCGCTCAGACTTTTACTCCTCGAGAAATGCACAGCCTGAGAAGCATTTACAGAATCACAGGCTTAAAGTTTACTCGGTACATATCTTCTGGCGTAGAGGAACCGGGGTCCTACCAGTTTCATTCAAAGTAGAGATTCATCGCAACAACCAGGTTATTAGGTCCACAGGAATAAATTAACAGATTATACAGTAGATTATACAGTCACCACGGGAGAAACTAACCTCAAAAAACACACTTCATTCGAACACAGCCATGACTGCCTTTTCCGCGTCAACGAACCTAGTAAAGAATCCTTGTATGGGTCATTTGCTCACGATGATGTCGATCGGAGTTTCCAGATTCTAGAACCACACCGGAAGGAGCTCTACGCTACATTGCTGGGATCTTCTCATTCTCCCAAAACCAGTTTTCATTGCATGATACAAGGAAAAATCTATGACCCCATGGAGGACAAAGCAAGTGCAGGGAACATTGCTAAGTCATTCTGTTCTATGTTACGCATAACAGAAGGATAATGTACCGAAAGCAGTCCACTAGTCAAAACTTTTAGGCGGATCATAGCAAAGACCCTTCGTTTGGATCGCGTGGGGGCAAACATTTCAGGGAGAATGGCTAAGTACAAGGAAATAGTACAAAATAGAGCAAGTTAAGAAAGACAACTTATTACAGAGTCAGAGTAGGTGATGGACCTGCTGCTGGGGCTCGGGACCTGCAAGGTATTTAAGAAGATACAATAAAAGCTCAGATTCACTTGTTACCCCACAAGTTTGAGAGGCAATCTTTTGCATGTACTTAAAAAATAATGGAAATGGATGCAAGCTAGAGTATACTTGTCCAAGAAACAGTTCGAATCTGGTTCGGTGAGTCGCATTATCAACAGTCCATGTTATGTATAAAGGTTTAATTTTCAAAATATTGATTTCACATAACATGATTAAGAAAAATCGACTAGTGCTGGAAAACTCAATAACAAAATCACAATTAAGACAGAGAAATTGATCTTTGTGGGCCTGACCCGAATTTGTATATCCCATATCCGGTGGCATTATTCTAACATACTCAATGTGAATGAGAAAGAAAGTAAAGATGAGTGGTTGATGGAACAACATCTGGTCAAGCTTGAACCAAGGAATGACAGTGCCAGCTCCCTAAGCTATCGGGCGTGGGGGTATGCACCCGAGCCTTAAAAATGGTGTTTGTCATAGCACAGCCTACTTGTCAGCCATTCACAAGTGCCCAGATTCACTGTCTCCTCTGCACATAATCGCGAATCCTTGTCCTATAAGCAAATTATCCAATCTGAGTATCAATTGCATCACATCTATTTCATCTTTTCAACTTCTCTCTGTTTCCCTAATGTCAAGACCATATAGTATTATCTAATTGATTCACATGCAAATTTCTGGAGTTTCCTCTGCAAGGAAATTCTCGGGTTTTAATCTGCATATGTTCAGGATTGATTTCTTTAACACAATGGCACGGGTTAAACAAGCAGATAATATTTGCAGAGAAGTCATATCTCATGTAGGATCCATATTTACGCTGGTATTGAATGCACATGCATTCGTCCTTGTCACCATCGGTATGAAAGGATATCAAAGCTCTTTATTTGAAATTTATCTCCAAGATGCACTTTAGGGTACGTTTGATAATTTTTCTACAATAAATAGTTCTTTAATATTTCCACTCTCTAAAATAATTTTTGAATAAAATAATACGTTTGGTTATTATAAAAATTTCTAATTTTCGGAATAGAAAAAAAATAGGAATTTATTTGGTACCGACAAAAAATTTTTATTTCTTTTTTCTTCAATGGCGGTGGTGGTCGACAAGCGACGGGCGACGGGCGACGGGCGGCAAACTACGAACAATAGGCGGCGATTAGTCATGAGTAACGACGACATAAGAAATATATTTATAGAAATTGTTCTCATGAATAAGAAGTTACTTTTTCTTTTTTTCATTTATATTCCAAATCTATTTCCTAGAATAACTTTGTATTTTGGGGAATAGAAACACTATTACGAAATATATATATTTTTTCTATTTTATGGAATAAAAGAAAAAAATAAAGAAATTGGAGTGTTACCAAACACAGACAAGACAACGATGGCTAAGAGGATCTGATAACGACCACCGGAGATAAAAATTCATTAAAGCCGCCAAAATGGAGGAGAAATTTATAGAAGAATGCATGCCCACCTTCTTTCTATGGCTCAGCGAATCAAGAAGTCACATTCCCGGCTGGTTATCAAATCCGCTTTACGTATCAAGTGCTTCACTCTTTCCAATGAATGGCCTGCAAGGAGATAATCGAAAGGGTACACATTCCAACAGAAATTTATATAGGTAAACATGCTCCTATACGCTTGCGTGTCATGACCACAAGGACACTGTGTAAGCTAAACACAATTTAGCAGCTGTGCCCGGTCCTCGTTCTCCATGAGTTCAAGATAGGACCCACGCACGTGCAATATGATTTTTTCATACGGAATAAACATCATCTCTGGTCCAGCTCAAGTGGAACATGGTCTGGATATTTGAAATCAAATAATGAGTTGTTCAACTCAATTCAGTCGGTCCAATCAGACAACATATAGCTTATGGTCCATGAACCTCCATCAAGCATCCTGTAAATCACTCTATATGGAAGGTTTGCACAACATCATCAAATGGCTCATAAAACCCGACATCTCATGTTCCTCTTTCATCATTTGCTCGTACATAAGACTGTTGTTAACCGTGTGTTCCAGTAGTAATCAGCATTTGGTTAAACTGAGGACTAGGACATATCATGTTTGATGGCGATGTTATGGCCAATGCTGATCTTTGCTTTTAAAAAAATCTATCATCAAATGGCTCATAAAACCCGACAATCTCATGTTCCTCTTACATCATTTGCTCGTACATAAAGACTCTGGTTCACCGTGTTCCAGAAGTAATCAGCATTAGGTTAAACTGAGGACTAGGACATCATATTTGATGGCGATGTTAGGGCCAATGCTGATATTTGCTTAAAAAAAGAAAAAAATCTATCTTAACACAGCATTAATGAGCAAGGATATGGAAAAGATCTGCCTGAAAAAGCAGATTGAACCAGCAAAACTTTTCCTACTGACCAAGAGTAGCAACTTTAACATTAAAATCTTAATTTGAAAGTTCTACAACAGCTTCACAACCTGGGTGAAGTAACACCCATTCAAGTGACATGTATGTTTAGGCATGGCTAGTGGGATGCCAATATGCAGGGAAAATATCCACCTGATCAAAGGAAATTCGAGCACCCAGCGATCAAGGTCAGATATATAAGAACCAAGAATGATCTGCAAAAGGAAAGCTGGCAAATTCTTGCCTTTCACAAGATATTTACATCATGCTAGATAACGAGAAAGGATAGAAAAAAGTGAAGCACAGCATACCTTGTTCAGTGCAACCAAAGAGTTAAGCCATCACCACCTACCATAAGGATAACAAGTGAGGGAGATTTTCTCAGAAAATATGCTAAGATCTGGACAAAAACTCTAAGGCAGCAAACAAAAGCGACAAGATAGATGAATGGACATCATCATACAAAAGTTTCAACATATGACCCAATAAGCCCGTATAATTGAACATAGACAAGAGAATAAATTGGAAACACATCAGGCCCCAACAAAAATTTGGAAGTAATCCTTCGTCTACCTTAGTCAGGACTATGAAATTGTCACAACTACATCATTCAATGTATTATCTAATACACTCAGGGAGACATACATTAAGAACTAAATTTTCCACTTGCAGCTTTATTTTCTTATGTGACTAAAACTAAAAGCAGAGCCAATGATTGTTGTACCTATGAATTTCCCAACAAACTGAGCTTGCTCATATATCAATATCCACAGTTTTTTGTGAAGAAACAAAATCTAATATATGATGACCCGGGCATTTAAGTCAAATTTCAGTGGTACAACCTCACGACATAGCCAGATTCAGTCAAGCATGGAAGCATGATGATGAATATCAAGAATGGATGATATGAGTTTAAAGATATCAGTAGACTTCATAAAAGGTATCGGATTAAGGAATTCTGATCAAAATGGAATTATCACATAAGTCTTTTTTTTGGTCGACGAATTATCACATAACTTGAAAGGGCCGATAACACAGCAGATATGACTTCAGAGACACTCAGTACCACTCTCATTTGGTGTATGTCTTTTATCCCTCTCAAATAGTGACAGGTCACGTTGAATACAGAAATTTGTGTTGTATGGAATAAAGTTGCACGAGATATCTAGAAGAAGAGTCAATAGGTAAGCGAAACAGAGAAATAGGAGATAGAGGAGGGAAGAACTATTTGTGAAGAGGGAACTTGAAGTTCTCTTTACTATAATGCATTTAGATCACAAAACAATGGCTTACACACTTGAGTTCACTAATAAGATCAGCAGATGAAATAGTTCATAAGCCAGATGCTCTACCTCTCTATAAGTAATGACTTCCTAAAACACTATACAGCTCATATTGTGCACTTCATTTCTCCCAGATCAGATATCTCCTTTGACATCACAACAAATCCCCATGTGTTTCCAAAAGAAATATACTCGACAGACTGCAACGAATCTTCCTTGCATTTTAGGGTGCTGAAATTTGTGATGTGCTCGAGCAAACTAGAATGATAGCAATTTATGTAAAGATAAAGAAAAATGGTTTGCTTCTCGTACAAGCCTTTGTTCTATCATGCTTGAAGTTGTGAGGATCAACCCGCAAAATATTAATGTGCATAAACTCACCTGAGCTCACTTCCTCAACCCAAACAAATAGATTAGAATCCAGAAAACACATAAAGAAACTCAATTTAAGGCCCATAATGAAGCTCCTCACAGCCCATGATATTCGAGATCCTTTCAATCTTAACAAACAGTTGACAAGCCAATTGATTAGGTTGAAGTACAGTACACATAACATCCATTTTGTTTACTAAAAAAGGAAACGTCCACCATATTGTGTGACATTAACTTCTGCTGCAGTGGATTCCATTTACCCAGTAATAGCCCCAGAAAACCAAAGTGCTCTAATGCAGAGCTGAAACTTGCCGGCAGTACGCCATCACCGAACCAGAACAAATCGAATGGTATTAGATCATCATAAGGTCAATGTATGTACTGGTCATGAACAAAACGAAGCCCACCAACTCGCTCACAGTCACCGTCTTGTCCTCTAACTAGTGCCGCTCCTGTGACCCACAAAGTCAGCATACCCTATCTCAGACGTATGTTGATAGGTGGCCCACAAGGGAGAAGCTTATTAGCTCAATTATCTACCTGGTAATGAAAGTGAAGTTTACTGGTTATAATTTTCTAGTTGAATCCAAGTAGTCACTACAGATACTTCCTCCTTGAACATACAGATTGATGAGAACCTTAACTTGGCTTATTCGACCATAAAATCAAAGCACCGAATCATACGTATTCTAGCATGCCTGTTCCATAATACCAAATCAACCAGACATCTGAATCTCTTAGCTGCAGAGCTTGTTAGAGTTTTCAAAGAATCACAACTTTATAATAATCATCTAACCCGTACAAATTCTCACAAGAGTTGGAATAGAGAAATAAAAAAGCCAGAACGGGGACGATTTCGACATAATAATAGTTGAATACGTCCCTATTACTAACCTATAATCAAATTTAATGAATGCCAAATTCTAATACACCAAACATCACAGTATTCCCTCAGCTCAGTTCCAGAGGCGTTCTCAATCTAGAAAACCTGTTTGCCGCAACACTGCATTGCGGACCTGATGCAGATCCCTCCCCTTGAGCGTCCGCCCAGCTCCTTCGAGCACCGAGCAGGCGACGCTCTGCGAGCGGGACAACCGCCTCGCCACTATCTCGTGCGGCGGCAACATCTCTTCCCCATCCAAATCCTTCTCATTCTCATCATCGCCATCCTCGTCCCCAACTTCGACGAACTCGCGGTTCCTCCTCGCCATCAACACAGGCACGTTCACCGGCGCCGATTGGTGGTACTTCTCCGCTAACGAAAAAGAAGCCAGCGGAAACCTGTCCTGCGGGGGTCGTGGAATTGCAGGGATCATCCGCGAGGACGAGATGGGCGCCGTCCCCGCCGTCGCGGCAAGAGACGAAGAAGGAGAGACCGAGCCCTTGCGGCCGAAGACGGAGCCAGCCTCGCGTTCGGGGAGCGCGGCGAGTATGCCGAATCCATCCGGCGGGCCGAAGGGGGAGCTCCTGTGCGGGCCGAGGTGGCGATCGCGGAGTCGAGGGGACGAGGCCGGGCGGCGGCCGCGGCCGGATCCTGGCCGCCGAGGTCGCCGCCGCGATGATGCTGCTGGCTGTGGCGGTGGTGATCGGCGGCGGCGACGGAGAAGTCGACGGCGGAGAAGATGTCGTCCTCGCTGAGGTCGTCGTCGGCGGCGGTGCTGGAGGAGGGGCTAGGGTTTTGGGGGGAGAAGATGCCGAGGAGGCGGTGGTGGGCGGCGGCGGAAGAGGAGGAGGACGAGTCGGAGGTGCGGAACGGGATCGGCCCTCGGACGTCCATGTCGAACCGGTCGGTCGAATCCGATTGGGGGAATTCTCCCTTTTTCGCGGACCTTCTTTAATGATCAGGGAAGCGCGCCCGATGGAGAGAGAAAGGAGAGGAGAGAGAGATTCGCGATGGTGACGGAAGAAAAGCGAGTGGTCGAATGGGAGTCGCTTCACCGTGGAAAACTGAAGAGAGAGAGAGAGAGAGAGAGAGAGAGAGAGAGTTGACGGCGGAGTTGATTGTAAGCCTTTGCAATGGAGGGTCAGGATCGGTGGGAAATGCACGTGCATCCGCATAAAACAAAAAATCCAACTTTAACTTTTCTCTCAATTTTATCTTTTATCTCATAAAAAAATCTTTAACTTTTTATTTCACATCTCAATTTCACCCTACACATTTTTTCGCTCAATAAAAAAACCTCCAATTTTAAATTCAGTCTCAATTCTATCCAAAGGATTAGTAACAATTTTATCATATTTTTTTTTTATCTCATAAAGAAATCATAGCTTTAGGTCTAATTTCAATTCCATTATAACTTTTTGTCTCGTAAAATATCACAAACTTTTATTTGAGTAATGAATCTACTCTCCATTAACCTTATGTCTTAGTGATTTTGCACTTGGTCTTTGATCTCTTGTGCTTGGAACTAATCTATCTCTCACGATCAAAGAGCTCATGCTTAGGATGCTCTAATAGCTCTTGCTTAGGAGTTTTCTATCTCTCAGTTGTTAACAAGGAATTTTGGATGAAGGGTTAATGGAGGTAGATTTGTGACTCAAGTAAAAGTTTGCGATTTAATTTAAAATATAAAATTTTTAGGGTAAATAAAACAAGACAAAAAAAATTATTGTAGAATTAAGACACGACCTAAAGTTGAAGTTTATGGTTGAATTGGGATTGAACTTAAAGTTAGAGGTTTTTTATGAGACATGTGTATAAAGGAAAGGTATATGTACTCTCTACTCTGATACAATGAAAGTTGATTAGATAAAAAGATATTTTCTTCTTCTTCTTTTTATTATGAAAAAGGGTAAAACCTGAAAATTACATCTTTACTCCCCTAATAAAGCATGATCCAATCTAATCCATTAATAATAAATAGAACAAATATGTTGATGGCCTATCTAATATATGATTTTCACTCACATTATTAGGTTGGATAACTTAATTTGCTGTCTAATTTGCACATGCATTTCGCTGCCTAAAACTATGGAGAATCTTAACCCATTAAAAGTACTTGAAGCATATTTCCAATTTGAAAAATGAGCATGCCGCCATCATGAAGCGAAGTTGATTTCTAAAGTAATGGCTACTAGCAAGTTTGCCTCCATAATAAGTTTGGCGATACAACAAAATTGCCAAATTGAAGCCAAAAAAAAATGCTCCTCATTTTTGCTTTGAGTGAAGAATACACTCCTATTATTTGCGTGATTCCAGCAAGTCAATTGGCCGAGTCATCACCGATAGGTTTGTCTACTCAAGCTAGACCTTGGTTGCCCTTAGATGCCCCTTTGAGGGTCCAACCCACAAACTTATCTCTTTTCTCCCATTCAATAGACAATCTATTTTCTACTAATTGAGTAGACAAAATATTATTAGCATATCCTAAGATTAGATCCACAAAAAAAGTTTATATATAATATTTAATCCTCCAATTCCACAAGTGCCAACAAGTTTACACCAAATACCAATGGCCACTTATATTCATTTATTTGGACTGTTGTGGTAGATAGGTTTGCAAACAACCACTTATGCAACTCAAGAGTAAAGAAATGCTTCCTTAAACTTGAAGGCAAAATCTTCTACTAAATAGCCTTTGCACACTTACGATTCCGGAGTAATGTAAAGTGGCCTCAAGGGCAAGAAGTGCAAAAGGGATATGTTGAGATTTTATAATGGAATATTTTATGATTAGTAAGTAGATGCTGATGTGAAACCAGTCAAATGAAACTTTAGATCCTTTGTGGTCCCCATTTCAATAATAAGCTCTAGACTTTATTTGTAGGCAAATGTGGTTCCAGTTAGATTAATTCATAAGCTTCCTTAATGGAGAAATTCCCATTGCTATTGCTACCCCAAAGTAGCAAGTCATTATAATCATAGAGTGTACGAGGAGGCATAGACTAGAGTCTTAGCAAAATTGACTGAGGCAGGATACCAACTAGATGGGTGAAGTTCCACTGATTTTGACAAACAAAATCATGAACGATACAATCAAGATCTTGAACAGGAGCAGATGGCAAAATCCAATGGTAAGGGGACCGATTCCATCAAGTCAATCATCAGTCCAGAACTTAACTATTCTCCTATTAACCACCACCCATCTCGTACCTCCCACAACGTCATCCCGTACTTCACTAAGAGCTTTCCAAAGTGAAGAATGGGTGCGATGAGTTGGAAGAACAAAGCAATGCACAAGTATTTGTCTATGATAAAAGTTACCCCCAAGGACTTTGGTTTCAAAACCCTAATCATCCATAATTCTTCTGTTGGCAAAGTTTATCACTTCGCAATTTTGTCATAAACATCACTCCAAACAAAAATCGACAATCGTGTTCAACTACTTCAAAAGTTATACCAGGCAATTTCACCAATTGCGTCACTTATAAAGGCGTGGTCATAGCAACAGATTGAAACAAAGTTATTCTCCCCCAAGAGACAAATTTTCATATTTCCATCCATTTAATTTACCAAGCACTTCATCAATAATAGGTTAGTAAGTTTTACAAGTAACTCGTTCGTTGAGCATAGGCACTCATAAATACGTGCCATAATACTTGTAAAAGGAAAGCCTCCAGTAGAACTAATATGGAGCATTTTGTGTCGAGGGACGTTTTAGAACAAAAAAGTTCAGACTTAGTGGCATTTAGCTTCAAAGTTCATTATTCACAAATGTTTTATGCAGCGGTTTCGAGACCCATATACAAATTTGATATTCAATTTCATTAGCCGATGCCACATGACATAAATTCTCAAAGGAAATACGAGAAACAGAAAAGCCGACAGAGCGTAAAATCAAACGTCATTAGAGAACATGATAGCAAGACCATCATAGCCAGTCTTGAATTCAATCCGAAGATCCACGCTTATGAATCGACAGGGCTCTCAGGTCGTCGCCGCTGCCCCGCCACGTCCGGCCTGTCCAGTCCTCTGCTCCTCTTTGGAAGGAGGCAGCTTACGAGCCGTGTTGATAGCTCTGCAGGATTGCCTGATCTCCCCCGGAGAGCCATTCTGGAGCGCGCCCAACTTGACCATGGCTTGGCCAAACCTAGCCGAGAAGTCGAAACTCCCAGCGATCGCTCCCACAAGGTCCTTGGTCTGCTTGTCCAGCGCGATCTCCTGATCGATCTGCAGAATCCCTCTACGGGCAAGTATCTGCTTGTAGAAGGAGTTGTCGACGATCGACGAGCTCCCTGGGTTCTGGTCGAGGTTGACGATGTTGTCGACGCTAGTCTGCTGGTTGGGGCACGTTGACCTCAGGACCGAAGCCAAGGAAGAGTCCATGGTCGGGTCGGGTTTCCCGGTGTTCTGGAAATTGTACAGCCGGTCTTGGAAGAGCGAGCAGTGGGCAACGCCAATCGTGTGGCCACCTGAGAAACCACCGGCAGCAGCTCTTTCAAGAACAAACTCTATACACCACACTACAAACTTTCAAGCTTATTTACATGAATCTAGGCTTTTCAGCAGATTGGCGACGACAATGCTGCATATATGTACCTAGAAGAAGGACCATGTCGGAAACGGTGAGTCCCTTTCGAGCAAACGCCGCGATCGAGTCGTTGACCGAGATGGAGGGAGCAGGGAGATCGACGTTGGACGCGAGCGATACGAGCCCGTCTTTCCGTCCCGTTTCTACCTTGTACCGACCTCCTCCGCTCTGCAATATTTGACCATAAGTCTCACGCATACGTCGTGAAATTTACTAAAGTTAATATGTATATAAGTAGATCGTATGAGAAGAGCAAAATGTCACCAGATTGAGACACTTGGTGTATACATCTCATTATGCATTGTGCGGAAAGTCGAATTTAATTACCAGGGACACGGCGTCTCTAGTGGCCATGATAATAATATCAGCGCAGGAAACGACCCCGGGGCATATGGCCTCCACGGCGGCCTTCGCGGCGTCAATGACATCATAGCCTCTGACGCTCAAATTTGGCGGCGCGGTCTTCTCGCTAGATTTTCCATCCAAAAGAATGGAGGCGTCACATCCCTAATTTTGTCATATCAAAGTAAAATCCAATGATATCTATTTAGTCATCCTAACATTTTAACATACAAAACGAGCCGATATTACACAGTCCCGTCCATCTAAATAACTTCATTATTACTCCATAGACTAGTTCTAAAGCACGTGTGTGGGAACCAAATTGAACATTTAAGTAGCTTATTATGAAGTAATTTAGGCTAATTAGCTTACCGTGACGAAGCAATCATGAAATTGCATGCGAAGGAGAGCCGGGGCAATGGTAGGGTCCTTCCCGAACCAGGCCGCCACGACGCCGGCCACGATGGCCTCACGTCCGTGACCCTGCATTTGCCATTGTAGAACCCAACCTGAAGCGCGCCGTGGCACGACCCGCTCAAGCCCGCCAACACAAGGCCGACCAGGGCCAGTCCCAAAGCAGCACCTGCTCGCGGCGTCGCCATCTTCTTCCTTAAGACAGAGAAGGAAAACTCGCAACCGGAGGGACTATGAAAAGATGGTGATGCCGGATCATCATGCTCTGGTTCGTTTTTATAGTGAAGTTGGCCGAGACAGGGTGGTTGGCCGTGGCGGACATGAAGATAAAGAGAGAGAGAGATGATGATGAGTACCATTGCCACCGACAAGGAGAAGGATGTTGATGCCCTGCACGTCGAGACCAGCTCCGACGTGCATGGAGTCATCTACGGTTCCTGTCTTGTGTCCGTCGACGATGACTTCACGTTTTCAGATTCAATCTTATACCACTACGTCAATAATCATAGTCGGTCTGATTAGTGCTTAGAATAATCATTTCATGTTGCTTTAGGCCTCTGTTGAGATTAAGGATAGTGACCGTTGATTCTATCTTTCTCAATTGGTATCTAAGAAATATTGTGGACCATGAATCATGCTCATGCTCGTGATCTTATTAAATTAGTGTGACATCGATTGCTTAGGATCGTGCAATTGGTCAATGTTTGATCGAAATTATGAATTTGAAGTTTTACTTTTTATACTCCGACTTTTGTAGTGACTACTGTCGGACCATTTTGTATTACCAAACATCTCAATATTGGAATAAAAACCATTCAAATGATCCAATTCAGTGTATAGCACTTTTGGGAAAATCTTCTATACATCGATGATGCACTAACTCATTCACCAAAAGAAAAATTGTTCAAAATGTCATAAACATATTGCACTTTTACCAATCCATATCTAAAAATTCCAACTTTGTTAATTTAGTCCTAAACCTTTTTACATTTTGCCAATTAAGTCCATTTAACTAAATTTAGCCGGAAATCGCTGACGTGAAAGCAGTAGTCATACTAGCATCATCGGCATTAATGTGGACAATTTTTAATAATATAATTTTTAAAAATTTTAGTTAATTATGTTTTCTTTTTCCTTTTTTTTCCTAATCCTAACCCAACGAGATCACCAGCTAACCCTCACTGGCCACAAGTGAGAGCTAGTGACCCTCATCTAGTCTAGGCAAAGGCCACGATGCCCTTGCCTAGATTTGAGTGAGGGCGTAAAGGCCCTCGCTCGTGGCCGACAGGGGCAATGGCACCGTTGCCTAGACCAAGCAAGGGGTTGCTGGCCTCAAGTTAGGGGAGAAAATAGAAAAGAAAAAAGGAAAAAGAAAATAAATAAATAAATAATTCAAAAAAATATTAGCATATTGCCACGTAAGACGGTCATAATCCATATTAGCGTTTTCCGCCTAAAATTGAACGGATGGATTCAATTAACAAAACGTAAAAATGTTTATAATTTAATTAGTAAAATTGAAATGTTTCATATTGAATTGGCAAAAAATGCAACAAGGTTACGACTCTTTAGACAATTTTCTTCATCCACAAGCAAGCCCATGTAACCACATTTTTAATTTTTTTTGGTTAATCATGGTTATTCTAGCATATTAATAACAAATTTTCTTAAAGGACTAATTGATTTTAAAAAAGGCAATTGCCAATGATTGTTAAACTTTCACTGCACGAAATCATTCGAATCACCCTAGGGGTTACTCTAGTGACCATCCTTCTCATAAGGAAAGGGAGAGGTGGGGAGTTCAATTCCTCACTTTCTTAGGGAGGATTGGAGGTTGGGACGTTTAGTTTCAAGAGTAGATTTCAGCTCCCATACTTTGTAAAGAGGTAGTATAAAAGTTGGAAAGTGAGTTGAAAGTTAAAATAAGATAGATATAAAAAAATCATTAAAATATCTTTTAAGTCGGAAAGTGAGTTGAAAGCTAAAGTAAGATAGATAAAAAAATCATTCGAATCTCTTCTTTTTGATCATTTTGTCAACCTATCTAATTATAATTAAATCAATCTTTTAATGAATTGAAAAGCATATTATCTCAATATAGTAACCTAAAATAATGATTAATTTCTAAAAACAGTGAAGTGCATTTTTCAATATTTTCTACCTGCATTCTAGGCGTGATTGGTTTTAGAGCAAGCGGTTTCTACCATGAAATTAGGAACTATCCATTGAGGACTAGTTCCAAAAAATTAGAACTACGGACTAGATTGCTAGTCCAATCCTAGGTGGGTCCATAGAACTGGTCAAAATGTCCCCACTTCAGAATAGGCGTGAGACTTGAGAGTGAGCAATAAGTGGGAGGCTGGAAGCAACCAAGAGCAAGAGTGACAAAGGGAGCGAAGAAGTTGGAGGCGATCGAGAGCAAGAGTGAGGGATTGACAAGGCTGGAGGCCACCAAGAGCGAGAATAAGGGGGAGGTGAGGCCGTAAGACGAGTGATGTGAGAGACCGAGAGAGACAAAAAGGAAACTAGGGTTTTAATGTGAAAAGTTAAAACATATAAATTGAAAAAAAAATTATATATATGTACCAATCTAGTTCGAGTAAGTGGTTTTATATTTGGAATTAGTAACCAGGCCAATTCTCATTAGTTCCAGTAAATTGGAATCGGGAATTGAACTGGTCTCCATGGAAACCACTGATTTTGGCCGTTTGATCAGTTTAAGGTGATTTCCAATTCTTTTGCACGTCATTCGATCTAGTTTCATTGCCAAAGTGATGGAACGATGGTGAAACCTTTTTTGTTTTTATTTTTTTTCAGCAGTCCTAGAGAACTTCATTTGCTTTTACGAAGGAAGCAAGTGAGATTCAATGAAATAGGGAACATACGCTTGCTAATAGCTTTTACATAATTCTCACATAAACCTAATTATGCATCCAACGATGTACTTCTTTTGGAAGTGTATTAGGTGCTTATAAAAATATTTTAACAAAGAACAAATTTTTTCTCTGATTGCATTTTAAATTTTTTTTCGATAATATATTGGTAAGTTTTATGAGTATCTCGTTCATGGAGCAGAGACACTCCTAAATACTTGCCAAGATTGCTTATAAGACGAAAGCCTACAACGAAACTGATATGGAGCATTTTGTGTCGAGGGACTTTTTTAGAACAAAAAAGTTTAGACTTAGTGACATTTACCTTCAAAGATTAGTATTCAAATATGTTTTAAGCAGCGGTTTCGAGATCCATATAAAAATTTGATGTTCAATTTCATCATAGCACATGACATAAATTCTCAAATGAAATACGAGAAACAGAAAAGCCGACATAGCGTAAAATCAAACGTCATTAGAGAACGTCATAGCAAGACCATCATAGCCAGTCTTGAATTCAATCCAAAGATCCACGCTTATGAATCGAAAGGGCTCTCAGGTCGCCGCCGCCCCGCTGCGTCCGGTCCGTCCAGCCCATCTGGCCGGTCCTCTGCTCCTCTTTGGAAGTAGGCAGCTTACGAGCCGTGTTGATAGCTCTGCAGGATTGCCTGATCTCTCCCGGAGAGCCACTCTGGAGCGCGCCCAACTTGACCATGGCCTGGCCAAACCTAGCTGAGAAGTCGAAACTACCGGCGATCGCTCCCACAAGGTCCTTGGTCTGCTTGTCCAGCGCAATCTCCTGATCGATCTGCAGAATCCCTCTACCGGCGAGTATCTGCTTGTAGAAGGAGTTGTCGACGATCGACGAGCTCGCCGGGTTCTGGTCGAGATTGACGATGTTGTCGACGCTAGTCTGCTGGTTGGGGCACGTCGACCTCAGGGCGGAAGCCAAGGAAGGGTCCATGGTCGGGTCGGGTTTCCCGGTGTTCTGGAAATTGTACAGCCGGTCTTGGAAGAGGGAGCAGTGAGCAACGCCGATCGTGTGGCCACCTGAGAAACCAAAGGCAGCAGCTCTTTCAAGAACAAACTCTATTTACATGAATCTAGAGGCTTTTCAACTGATTGATCGGCGACCACAATGGTGCATATGCATACCTAGAAGAAGGACCATGTCGGAAACGGTGAGTCCCTTTCGAGCGAACGCCGCGATCGAGTCGTTGACGGAGATGGATGGACCGGGGAGATTGACGTTGGACGCGAGCGACACGAGCCCGTCTTGCCGTCCCGTTTCTACCTTGTACCAACCTCCTCTGCTCTGCAATGTTTGAGCATACGTCTCATGCGGGTGTATATGAGTATAGCATATAGGAAGAGCGAAAACGTCACTGGATTGAGACACTTGGTGTATGCATCTCATTATGCATTATGCGGAAAGCACGGTTTAATTACCAGGGACACGACATCTCTAGTGGCCATGACAATGATATCAGCGCAGGACACAACCCCGGGGCATATGGCCTCCACGGCGGCCTTTGCGGCGTCGATGACATCATAGCCCCTGACGCTCAAATTTGGCGGCGCAGTCTTCTCGGTCAATTTTCCATCCAGAAGAATGGAGGCATCGCATCCCTAATTTTTCATCATATCAATATAAAATTAAATGATATCTATTTAGTTGTCGAAACACTTTAACATACAAAACGAGCTGGTATTACACAATCCCGTCCATCTAAATAATGAATTATTAGTCAATGGACTAGTTCTAACGCACCTGCGTGGGAACCAAATCAAACATTTAAGTAGCTTGTTATGAAGCAATTTAGGCTTAATTAGCTTACGGTGACGAAGCAATCATGAAACTGCATGCGGAGGAGAGCGGGGGCGATGGTACGGTCCTTCCTGAACTGGGCCTTCACGACGCCTGTCACGATGGCCTCGACGTCCGATACCCCGCATTTACCATTGTAGAACCCGACCTGAAGCGCGCCGTGGCACGACCGGCTCAAGCTCGCCAGCACAAGGCCGATCAGGGCCAGTCCCAAAGCGGCACCTGCTCGCATCGCCATCTTCTTCCTTAAGACACAGAAGGCAAACTCGCAGCCGGAGGGATTATGAAAAGATGGCGAGCTTGTGTGTTTGCGGATGCCGGAACGTCGTGCTCTGGTTCGTTTTTATAGTGAAGTAAGCCGAGACAGGGTGGTTGGCCGTGGCGAACATGAAGTACCATCTTCACCGACAAGGGGAAGAAGGATGATGATGCTCTGCACGTCGAGACCAGCTCCGACGTGCATGGAGTCCTAGACAGCTCCTGTCTAGTGTCCGATGACTTCATGTTTTCAGATACAATTATATCTCGTTGATTTAGGCCTTTGTTGAGGTTAAGAACGATGACCATTGATTCTATCTTTCTCAATTGGGTATCTTTCGAAATAGTTTGGACCGTGAATCTTGCTCGTGATCTCATTAAATTAGTGCGACATCAATTGCTTAGGATCGTGCAGTTGGTCAGCGTTTGATTAGCGATATTTATCCTTTTGACATTCAAATTTATGTGTTTGAAGTTTTATTTCTTATCCTCCGACTTTCGTAGCGTGTGCAGTTGGATGTTTTTGTATTACCAAACACCTCGATATTGGAATGACAAACCCTTCAAATGATTCAATTTAACATTTCTAGAAAATGCGTTTTCACAATTTTTTTCATTATTTGGTTGAAAACTGAAAATGAATTGGAAAATGTTTTTTGTTATTTAATATAAAAAATTGATTTAATTTTTCTAAATAAACATAGTCTTTGTGCATCAATAACTTGCACAATGATATTTAGGGAACCTAATATGGGTACTAGAGTCCTGGGTCCGAGTGCAATGGACCCTAACCTAAGCACCGGGGATGGAGACAAGGGCTCTTGGGTCTTAGGCCCAACCTCAATGGACCTAAGTGCAAGTACTAGGGTCTTGGGTTCAACCTCGATGGACTAGGTCATGACCTTTGTGAACCAAAACTCGAGTATTGGGGATCCAATCTCGAGTACTAGGATCTCACCCTTGGCATTAGTGGACTTAGGCCTAAGTGTGGGGCATCGGGCACAAGCAATTGAGCTTTGAGCACAACCTTAATGGACCAAGGTGCTAGTGCCAGGGGCTCAGGTGTGGGCATCGGGATCCCAAGCTCTGCCTCGATGGACCAAAGTGTGGCCACTAGGGTGATGGCCTAGCCTTGATGGACTAGGGCTCGGGCACCGAAGACCTGGTCTTGGACGTTGGGGACCCAAGAACTAGTATTAGGGTTTCCGTGCCTGAGCATAAAGTTTTGGACTAGATAAATATTTTTTGTTGACTTATTTTCCTAAGAAAATCTATCATCGCAAAATGAAGAAAATATTTTTCCGAAGCAAAGCCAGGATATTGATAAGGGGCTAAGTTTTCGGCTTCTTAGGTATGGTACTTCTTTGACTCTTTGGGAAAATCTTCCATGCACCGATCATATAGAAACTTATCCACAAGCGAACCCACTTAATCACATTTTGTAATTTTTATTTTGTCAATCACAATTATTTTTAAGGAAAATTTCAGATAATGTCTTGAAATGCTCTCATTTTTTCAAAAAAACTCAAAATAGACTTAATTTCAACTAAGAACCTAAAGTGGCCATAATTGTTTTAAATAAGAACTTGACCTTACCAGTCACGAGCCAGCTAAACATTTCAATTGGTTAAAGGACGTCTTTGTTCAAATAAAATTTCAATTTTAAATTATTTTTATTCTTTTCTTTCTAGCAAGTGCTAGCAAGGGCTAGGTGACCTATGTCGACCACGGGCGAGGGCAACCTCACCCAAGGCGAGAAGGTTGTTGGCGAGGCAACTCTCGCCCAAATTTGGCGAGGGCCAACCTCACTAATGGCCATGAGGGCGGCCTCCCTTAGGGCGAGGGTTATCTCACCCAAGCAAGGTCGCCCCTTGTTGGCCTTCTAGCAAGGCGACCCTTGCCCAAATTTGATAGTGAGGCCAGCCTCCCATAGGGCAAAGCCATTCCTCGTCTATGGCTGACGAGGGTCATCCTTGCTTGGCCCTCTTTGGGCATCACCGATAACTGACCAACCATCAGCAAAGAAGAAAGAAAAACCAGAAAAAAAGGAAAAATGAAAGAAAAAAGGAATACTTTTTTTAAAAAAAGACAAATGATGAAAATACTCTTAACCAGCCAAAAGCTAGACTTTTATTTGAAATAAATATAGCCACTTCTCCTTGTGGTTAAGGTCATGACTTCGGGCATGGCCAGCTCCCATAATGTGACGGGTGGTGTGTACAAGGCCTGGGAACGAATTCACTGTCGTATGGCTAACCGGCGATTACTAATGATTCCGGCTTCATGCAAGCGAGTTGTAACCTGCAATCCAAACTAAGAACGGGTTTTTGGAGTTAACTCACCATCGCAGGATCGCAACCTTTGTCCTAGCCATTGTAGCACGTGTGTCACCTAGGGCATAAGGGGCATGATGACTTGACGTCATCCTCACCTTCCTCCGGCTTATCATCGGGAAGGTGCTCCAAGTCATTATTTAGAATTATCCCTTTCTTTGGTCAAAATAATTTTCCCTTTTTTTAGCATATTAATAACAAATTTTCTTAAACAACCAATTGGTACAAAAAAGACAACCACCGACAATTATTAAACTTTCACCGCGTGAAAATCATTCGAATCTCTTCTTTTTGTCCATGTGTCAATCTATCTAATTATAATTAAATCAATCTTTATATGAATTGGAAAGCATAGTTTTTCAGAATAATTTCCTGAAACAATGATTCATTTCTGAAAATGGGGAAGTGCATTTTTCGATGTTTACTACCTGCACTCTTTTGCATTGGGAATTATGTCACTTTGTTTTATTCATTGCCAAAGTGTCGACACTAAGGGAATTGTCTTGCATGAACAATACATTTATGTTTTATAAACCATTGATTTGAGAAGATGAGAGGCTATAGCTTTCCAAAGCAAGGATAGGTAAGGTCATTTGTGTATAATTTCTTTTAATTCGACAGGAAATGCTCTATTTTTTTTAAAATATTTTTATATAAGCGTCCGATACTCTTCCAAAAGAAGTACATCCTTTTGATTAAGTTTACATGAGGATTAGTGTATATGCACTCTTGCATTGAATCTGACTTGGTACTTTCATCAAAGCAAAAGAAGCTCATGAAGATTATTAGAAAAATGGGTAGTTGTATCATCCATGGGCGGTGTAAAAAAAGTTTTAAACTTTGTATCAAAATAATTGAAAAGAGAAGATGATTATAATTTTTAAATCGAATGTAAATGAAATCGCTTGTGTAAAATTTTCTTCACGTTATCTGTACATATTCTATGTTCTTCACACCTACCAAACATTGCATGTTCACTTTCGATTATCATTTAGATTTCCTACCAAACAAATCCTACATTAATTAATTGGAAACCGACAAAAGCTGCAGATTTCTTAACTAAAGTTTCCCCCCTGCATCATCAATTTCCCACCAAAAACCTCCTCTCTCTCTCTCTCTCTCTCTGCTACCTTGCTTCCTCATCCCTCAAAAGCCAAAATCAAACCTTTAGCTCACTGAACTCTTAACTCCCCGCAAAACGCGGGGCAAAGGCGAAAACCCGAAAGGGAATTTCGGTTCATGATGATTCTCGAGTCCATCTCGAACCTTTACTTCGACCCAACTTAACGTAAAGTTGGAACCTTTCTTCTCCAAAACACAATCTTTCCAATCATCTCTGTTGCCGTAAGCGCATGAAAGGCGCGCAACACGCCCCCGCTCGCACTTTTCGATGTGCCCATTTCGTTATTCCCCAAAACAAGAGAGGCCCTTCTCGTCGCCGGCCATGACGGAGTTCCTCCGCTTCGCTGCGTCTCCAAGCACCGACCCTTCTTCAGCTTCCTTGTCCCGGGTAGCAGCACCAGCGGATGATGAGGAGGGGGAAGAGGAGTCGTCGGTGGAGGAGGACGTCGAGAGCGAGGGAGAGAACGGAGAGCAACAGCAGCAGCAGCTGTCTTTGTTGGCGCTGTTGATGGCGATCTTTAGGAAGTCTTTGGTGGCTTGCAAGAGCGACGGGAGCGAGCTCTCCTATAGCATGGAGATTGGAGGGCCAACTAACGTCCGCCATGTCGCGCACGTGACATTCGACAGGTTCGATGGGTTCTTGGGCTTGCCCGTGGAGTTTGAACCCGAAGTGCCCAGGGGAGCCCCCAGTGCAAGGTAAAACATTGCTGTTTTTGCACCCGTGATCGTCTTCGGTTGGAGATGTTAGGTTTGTGGTAGTGTTTCAGGGTTCAGAGATTTTGTGTGGTTGAGTTCCTCATGGTGTGATTTGATTTCTTATGCTACTAGTCCTACAGATGAGAATGACGTTTTGTAGTATCTTAAACTGTTGGGTCAGGGTGTCAGGTGACTAAAATGGAATTGTCTGGGTTCTGAATTATGATCTTGCAGTGACGTGTCGAGTCATTTGAGTGTTGGGTCAAATGAAGTTCCGAGGTAGAGGACCTGTGCAAATGAAAGAAATTTCTGTGTTCTTGAAATGTTTCATTTCTGAGATTAGCTTGGTACGTATTTATTTAAATCATGCAATATTTCAGTTAGTCAAAAACATCCGAATCCTGGTAGTTGAGTAGTGTGTTGTCAATTACATGACAAAAAGCGGAATCTTGTGCTCGTCAAATTATGTCTTATTACAAGAAATTCAATGCTAGTTAAACTGTTTCTATGGCACAACAAATTAAAGCTCCTCGTAGCTTACAATAATAACTCAAGATCATTGGCTGACACCTTTTTAATTGTATTTCTTAAAAGGTTTGCAATGTATATTATTTGCAGCACCTCTGCCTTTATGTTGATTTTGGTGTTTAAACATTGCCTGTGTAGTACTCATGTTTTTGGAGTCTCGACGGAGTCCATGCAGCTATCATATGACTCCAGAGGTAACAGCATTCCCACCATACTCTTGCTTATGCAAAGACGCTTGTATGCACAAGGAGGATTACAGGTACGTTATTATTTTGATTCTTGGTTGACTTTGGACAAGATGCAAGGATTACAAAGTAGAGGCTTTTTCATGATTGCTTGCGACTTTGGCTTTGGAGAAGCATGATGCTTTTCTAGCAACTAACCAATTAAGCGGACTTCTATTCCAAAGTTGTTTGACTTCTTTATTTATTCATGCAGGCAGAGGGGATATTCAGAATTAATGCAGAAAATAGTCAAGAAGAGCATGTGAGGGACCAGTTAAACAGGGGAATTATACCAGAATGTATTGATGTGCATTGCTTGGCTGGATTAATCAAGGTATTATGTTAAGCTTGGTTGATCATCTGTATTTAGGTCTCCAGTCGACTGTATGTTAGCTAATGTATTCTTTGAAGCTACGTCACTGCTAAGCCATGCCATAATGCACATCCTTGAGATCCAGTATAGATGGCACAAGTTATTAACAGAGAGGCTGAAAGGACGTGTAGCTTATTTTGGAGTTGCAACACCTATATAAGTAACAGCATGAACCCTGATGTTTAGTGCAGCATCTGCAATTAAGTTAGCAAACTTTCAAAGTCAGATATTGCAGCTCAATTTTGAAGGAGTAATATCTTGTTGAAGGATTGTTGGATGACTCTAAGAGCCGGAGCAGCTGCTTTTCGCATGTTTCTGATGGAGTCAAATCAGGCTAATCATAAGTTCTGGAACAGTGTGGTGTCTACACAGTGTCATCGGTTCACAGCTTAGTGGAGATTGACATATATATCTCATAACACATGACCCTGAAACTTTTTGTATAGAAAATTATAAAAAAAATTTAAGTAAATACCATGTGTGTTCTATCAACTTTTGGTTTATTAGGTAGAGGTCCTATTCTTGGAGGAAGCAAGATGACACTTCTAATATGAACTAAAATATCACTGCTTCCTTTTTTGACTGAATCACCTTATCAAATTCTTGCTTTCTTTCCCCTTCAAGATGGAAGTTGCTGAGGATTAAATCATTCTTGTAAAAAAAAAATTTAGGCATGGTTTAGAGAACTCCCACGAGGTGTTCTGGATTCTCTGTCGCCGGAGCAAGTGATGCAGTGCCAGACTGAAGAAGATTGTGCTGAGCTTTTGAGGCTTCTACCCCCAACAGAAGCTGCCCTATTAGATTGGGCAATTAACCTGATGTGCGATGTTGCCCAGATGGAACATCTAAACAAAATGAATGCACGCAATATCGCCATGGTTTTTGCTCCAAATATGACTCAGGTAAGGTTTGTATAGTGCACCTAAAGATTTTTCAACTCTTATCTAGAGAGATGAACTATATTGAGGCCTTATTTTCCTATGGATTTATCCTGCTAATCTTAATTCATATCAGAAGCCTTCTAAACAAATGAATGTCAAAGATTTTGCCAGCAGAAGTATATTCAAAATGCTCCTGATAGAACTGTTTAAAAAGAATGCTATAGCTTTTCCTTTTTTTTTCTTTTTCTTTGGCCAGAATGCCATCGGTTAGTTGTCATTTTGTTTTTCACTTTTCCTTTATTGATAATACAGATCTTCCAAACTCTGTTCATGTGAACAGCTCTCGTGTAGGTATAGTCTGCAATGACCTTTTAATTGTTCAAAATCATTGCAGATGGCAGATCCTTTGACTGCATTAATGTATGCAGTGCAAGTAATGAACTTCCTTAAAATACTTATCACGAGGATGCTGCGAGAAAGAGTGGATTGCAAATTAGAGTCGCCACCAACTTCCTATCCAGAGCCTCCTGATGATGATGGACACCAGAGTCCACAGATTTGCGTTGAATTTACTCCACAAGTAAATGAACTTTCTGTCTGCTCTGACAAGAATGACGACACAGTAGGAGAAGGAACTCCAAGATGCGAAACCAAAGCTGATGATTTTGATGGTCTTATGGCCGGAGCTCAAGTGAGCAAAGGGAAATTTGGACTTGGCCAAACCAGCAAATCAAATATTAAAAGCTTTAATAGAAAAATATATGTGTGGGAACCTGCGGTTCAGGTATCAGGTCCTGTTGAGAAGACGGGGGAATCAGCAATTTGAACGGGATAAATTCATGGATAGACTGGATAGAAGCCTGGCGATGATGGAAGCTACCAAGTGGCCAAGTCTGCAGAGATTTAACAACTGATGATTACATTATTTGTTTAGGTCTAGGTTTGCGAAGGTTGGTTTTTCTTATCAATCATGTCAATCTTTTCACGATTGGTGCTTGCTTGCTAATATTCTTCATTAGAAGATGCTATTAACGGATCCTGCATAACAACTCGTTTGTACTCTTTTTATTTTTATTTTTATTTTTCTTTATGCTAATCTGGGTTGCTGGCTTTGGATGCTATAAATAACATGTGTTTGGATTCATCTAACATGGTTTCTTCTGTTTCTTGTTCCATCTGCGAATAATATCATATTCTACACTGGCATTCAATTCATTGGATCATGGTTATAATTGCGACTTAGGTGTCATGATTTTCTGCCCCACTTTTCTCCTATCCCTCGTCCTTCGAAAGATGGGAGAATCATTCATGTCGTCTGCACAAAGGATCTCTTCTTCGAACATGTTGAAATTGTTCTAGTTGCTATGCATGTTATAAGTTAAACCTATACTTCCTAAAATTGTGATGCAAAGGACTTCAGAAAGAAGGATATTTGGCATATCTCCCTTGTGTCCCTGGCAATGACAAGTATAACACACTAAAGGCACATGATGGGGTGGCTATGAATCTCTCCATTGATAGATCCTCACAATCATGTACCAGATAAAACAGGGCAATGCTCCAGAAAAAGGACATTGCTAAGAAAAGATCACTCAGCATACATATGCAGATTCCAGAATAATGCTAGGGATCTTCCTTTTTCCTATTGTCATGGATGGTGACATCAGTCTGTAATCTAGGCATGCATCTGAATAATGACATTTAAGACCCTGATCCCAGAATCCTTTTTGGGTGAGGGCGGTGAGATTATGGACTATTGAAATGGCAATGTTGTCGCCAAAGGTCAATGAGACAAGATCTTTTTGTGGCACCTATGAAAGAGTGTTCTAGATCAGGAAGTGCATGAGGAGGTGGGAGCTGGAGAGATGACGAGAGTGAGGGTGTGAGCCTTTTGGTGGCCATTAATTTTCCACACAGTCACATGTGAATGGTCTAGGAAGCACCATGGCACGAAGCCCACGTGGCTTGTTGTCAATGGGAACAAGTGAAATTCCAGTTGGATAAGCTGGAAAAAAAAATCCCAGCTTTCTTCATTTTCTACCTTCAGTAGAGAAAAGAATAAAATCCTAATCTCAGGACTGGGGTAATCCATTTTCATCAGTTGAATATCTGAATTCTTGGGATATTTTGCATCCCTGGAGCTGGAAAACAGAGTCAATCATCTGGATTCAATAGTATCGAACCCGCGACATGATACGAAATTAGCCAAAATTATCCCTCGATCCGGTTCAT
Source organism: Angophora floribunda (assembly GCA_014182895.1). Lineage (NCBI taxonomy): Eukaryota > Viridiplantae > Streptophyta > Magnoliopsida > Myrtales > Myrtaceae > Angophora > Angophora floribunda. Next base: position 41,441,906 of record CM024706.1, on the reverse strand, counting down.
TCACGAAACTCAAAAAAAGGGGGCCAGAAGAGACGATATAGACCATCCAGCGACTATCGTCCCTATTCTACCGTTATCCGGCGCCATGACGGATGAGCATTTGACCGAGCCAGAGTGTCTATCCAAGAAATTAGGACGACCAATAATCCTGAATACGAAAAAAGAGCAGCAAAATCACAGAGACCCACAAAGCTGGACTTGATTCACAACCACAACCACCCATCCCTATTCCACTGCTCAAAATCAGCACCACCCCAATTAATAACTCCACACCCTTCTCCCCTTTGATCTTTTCAACCCCCTCACCCACACAAAAATCAATATTGCAAACCCGTGCAACGCCCCAACCCTTTCTCTTTCCACCATTCAACAACCCAAATGTTCCTTCTTTTTCTCACTGAGAAACTGAGATAGAGAGAGAGAGAGAGAGAGAGAGAGAGAGAGAGAGAGAGAGACAGAGACAGAAAGCTTGAGACTTGTAGGGCTAAATTAGGAACCACTTCTTCTACACAGCTATGGCTGCCTGTGGGAGCCTCCAACACATCTTCGACAGCACATTACCCGATAACCCGTCCATTCTTGAATCCCTTTCCTCATGGAAGAACCACCATCATCATCATCGCCAAATCATGCCCTCGCACAGAAACGATGACGGCGGCAAACACAACCCCATTGATCACCCATCCTCCTCCTTCACTGAGATGTTCGGCGAGCTCCACTTCGAGGATCGAGATCCTGCACCATTGCCGCGGTCAACAATGGAGTCGGAGAACAAAGGCGGCAGCGAGGAGAACGCAAAGAGCCCTTCTTCGATGAGCCCTCAGGGCGGCAGTGGACACGGGCACCACAAGAGCAGCGAGAGCTTCTCGTCAATGAACTCGGAGAGCCTGCAGCTGTGCACGGAGGGGCTGGGGTTCGAGAGCTTCGTCGACGTGGAGGACTACAAGCCGGCTGAGGCGTGGCAGGCCAAGGAAGAGAAAGAAAGCGCCGGCGCGCGCATGACCAGGAGGAACTTTTACTCGTCTTCCTCGTCGTTCAAGCATCGTCCTCAGTATCATCCTCATAACTATCATCATCGCCTCCACGAGTTCCGGAGATCAAAATCGATAGGGAGCGGGTTCCCGCCCCCGATATCGAGCTTGAGCATGAGCGGGAAGCCCTGGGTGTGCTTCAAGTCGTACCGCAACGACGGGCGGTTCGTGTTGAAGGAGATCAGGTTTCCAACGCAGGAGTTCCTTCATGCGTCGAGGGAAGGCGGGCGCCTGACGTTGCAGTTCGTCCATCCAGGCGACGAGATCGAGGAAGACGACGGGTTTCTTGAAGACGGCAACGACGAAGAAGGCGACAAAGATAGAGAGGGAGAGGATGGAGGCGGCGGCGGCGGCGGCGGCGACGTCGAGCGCAACAAGGAGGAGAAGCGCGAGGAAGCATGCAGAGGGGACGTCGGCCACGGCGGCGATTCATGTTGAATCAGTAAAAAAGAAAAGAAAAGAATGTGTTCTTTTAGCCCCAGTTTTTCTTTCTTCAAAAATTTGTTCTTTTAGCCCCAGTTTTTCTTTCTTCTTTCTTGGGTCCCGGTTGTAGTTCGAAGTCTCGAAGATCACCCATCCGGGAAAATGAAAACGGAAAGCGGAAAAAAATGCTAAAACGTTGGCATCTTGCCAAATCCATGCCGAAGTTCTGAATAATCCTTCGTTTTCTCCTTGGTTTCTTCGTTTTCTCTGTGAGTTCTCTCTCTCTTCCTCTCTATTGATCAATCTTTTCTGCCCATGCGAAAGTCTTGATTTGCGAAACGTTGTACAACAAAATCATGGTTAGTGCCACCATTGATGAAGAAGCACAAGAAGAAGGAAGAAGAAGAAGAAGAAGAAGCAAGAACGACGGTGATTCGACGGTTCTATCCAATAATTCACAGAGAAAAATTCTAGAACACTCTGCTTTCGGTGCTGTTCACGTCGAGGGGCCTATTTTAGAAGGGCGTGCGAGCAATCATCGGCCATAATCATGTCAGGAAACGATGACGAACGCCATGCAGCAACAAGTCGTAATCAAAAGACAGGGACGCCGGGAAGTCTCGCGGCCCTGCTCATGCGTTGAAGCAAAGGTCTGCTCATCAAGAACGGAACACATCCCATCAAGATTTGGGAAAACGAAAAAGAAAAAAAGAAAAAAAAGATCTCTGCTTTCTATCTTTTGGGCGAGACCCATCATCTGCTCGTTTCGACTTGACATGGAAGAAACTCCAAAGCCTAGACGAGTGGCCAATCCAGAGTCCAAACCGGATTTCGTGAAGTTTGCTTTCTGCTCACGTCCTGCGATTGATGGAACTGTTTGCGGGCGCCAATTTTTCTGCTCTTCCCCCTTCTCTCTTTTTCTGGTCCACAATGGAAGTAAACGAAAAAACAGTATTTTACGTGAAAGAAGACAGAACACTGTTGTCAGCATGGCCTTTTCTAGATTGTCTTTGAAAAGAGTGAGTGGATGTTCTTTCCTTTTTCAGGGTGGAAATTTCCACGAAGCTCAGCAGGCTGTGATGACATCTTATCTTGACATAGAAAAGAGGAAGGAGAATAACTTAAAAGAGTCTTAATAGATTTGTCATATGTCGAGTTGTTTATCATATACCATTTCCATGCATCAATGCTTAAGTAGCATAATTCTATCATTTCGTGTAAAAAATAATACAGGTTTTTTCTGTTTTCCATATTGATAAATTTCAACAAGTGAAAGTGAGCAAAAAATAATTGAGCGGTTGACCTTTTTATGGCTAGCTCGTTGGTAGCTCACTAGTACTTCTTTTAGAATAACCAAAGTTTTTTAGGTCGGCAAATTAGTGATTTCCGTATTACTTAGACTTTTATTAATATATAACTAACTAGCGCTTCTATTTCACTAGGTCTTGTATGAAATTATTAACTTAATTAGAGTGACTTACTAATATTTCTTAAATTAAATTACAGATGTGAGTTACCTACCAACGCCTAATTGATTTTTTTATTTTTAATTTGCCAACTTTCATTTATCTTGGTTAGCAAACTCTTTCATTCACAAACTAACCCGAACCGGCGTGATTCACCCTTTTTTCTTTCATCAAATTATCATTTACTAAATCACCATCGGTTTTGTCTTTTAAGTTACCAATTGATGTTTACTCTTTTTTTCTTTATTTACTCACTTTTGCGATCATTTACAAACTTTTAATTTTACTAACTCTTTCTAAAAATTACCGATCTTAATTAGAGTTAACTTACCGACTTCTCTTTCGTGTCTATCGTTTGGATTACTTAAACAACTTTCTTTTCCTTTATATTGTCAATTTTCCTTTTACCAACACTCGTTCGCTAAAGAAGCGAATTGCTCTTACTGCTTTCTATATCTTGTTTTGGCTGTAATGGAATACAGAGCAAACTCTCCTACGTCGACGTCACAGCTTGAGTCCCGCCTCCTCACCTTCGAAGCTGGACACGTTGTCGCAACGTGTCAACTCAGCAGCATCGCCAGATGAATAGATGATGACCCCCCCTCTTCCCTTGAATCCGTCATGCATTATCTTATCTCCGTTCGTCCCCTTTCTTCGCTCGCTCTCGTCTGTTCTTGAGCTTTTTCGGCGATTCGATCAAAACCCGTCTCAGAGAAAACGCGCGAGAAGCCATGTCGAACGCAGAGGACATCGACTCGACCTACGAGCGCCTCGACGAGGCGTTCCCAGCGCCGGAAGCTGACGAATTGGCGGCACCGATTTCGGAGCCACCGCGGTACGTCACGTCTAAGCAGCTCAAGGTGAGGCTATTGCAATGGATTCCCCCTGGTCATCCTAATTTTTCTCTGGTTTTTCCTGTTTTGTTCGATAAATCATGGCGACGACCTCAAATTAGACGGTGGTACTACGAGCAGGAAGGAGCGGACGAAGCGGGGAAGGAAGCGAAGGACGAAGCGGGGGCGGAGGAGAGGAAAGAGAGGAAGGGTAGAGATTCGATGCCGGAGAGCTTGAGCTCGACGATCGTGTTCTCCGTGGCGGTCGTGGCTGTGGTCGGAGCAATAATCGCCATCGCTAAGAAACTGAGAGAAACCTGAGAATCCGATGCGGAACTCGGGTAGTTCGTCAGTTCCCTCTTCTCTGTGTCTTTTTGCGAAGCATCACATCATGACTTGGTGCAATGTTGGTTACATTACAAATGTTGAGCCCTCTGAAATAATTGAAGTTCATATATGTTGGGATATACATTGGTGGTCCTTAATTGCAATTGAAATCGAAAGAGAAGATGGAGACGTCGTGGAAGAGAGCTCAGCGACATGATGGACTCGTTCCATCTTCGAAGGGACTGCTTTCGCACTCAGAGTCGTGGCGACACGACTAACAAAAACCACATCATTAACATGCGCAATCACCACACATCGCCAGTTGCCGATAAATTCCGGTAGCCAAACGATTACTCGAACACTAACCCACCAAATATTCGATATCATCAGCCTCATGATTGTATGCACCTACCGCGAAAAGAGAGTCAGAGTCAGCTTATAAAGTTATAGCCAGAACTGACGTCACAGGCAAATGGGATCTGCGTGAAGAAAAATGGAAACTTGAAAACAAGTATTTATTATAACTGCCGCAGTCCGGCGGTTTGGGGGTTGCACAGCGAAACATCAATGCCGCCGGTGGCGGGTGAGGTGGGGTGCGGGGCTATCGGCGCGACTCAGTCCTGGACTTCTTCGGGCTTCTTGGACCTGCCTTTGAGATACCATCCCAGAGCACCGAGAGCTGTTATAGTACCAGCTAGGACCGCGCGTAGTTCCTGTCCTTGTCGGTCGACACTTTCTCGGTCGTCGAGGAACCGGATGCTGAAGTCGCGCCTGGTGCGGCGTTGGTAGCTGAACCCCAGATGTTTCTCCCGGATTTGGGCCCTGAGCACAGGAGTCGGTAACGGTTGAAGCAGGACGAGAGTATGGGGAGTAAGCGTCAATGTGCGTGCTTTAAACGGCAACAGTATACAAGTCAAAAAGGAAAAGAAAAAAGAAAAAACATGCGTAGAGCATGAAATTCATGCTGCTATGCAACTAGCAACATGACCAATGAGTATAAATCGACACAAGATTTCGTCATAGCAAGAACACCGAATTACTTCACGACCCAAAAATCTGTGCTTGAATGTGGGTGCTCTGATGAAATGCACGTCTAAGTGTCCTCAACTTATCCAATGATAGAATTGTATCGAATTAAACATGACTACCCATCAGCTAAGCTGAAAACAAAAGAAGAAGAAATCTATATGTTGAAGCTTTTACCAAGGGAAGTCGAATGTCAGAAACTCAAAGAGTCAAAATATCCAATACCTTGCGTGCCATCTTCTCCAGCTTCTCTTGTTCCATTTTCTGTGGAGACGAATTTCATGAAAGAATTAGTACAGCAGTGATTCAGCAAAACAGGGACAATAATTAAAATCTCGCAGATATTTAAGACAACGAAGACAGAGAGGAAATGTTATCCAATTCAAAACTAGAATGCTGGAAATGCTAGAGGCCGCCAGAAGAATCGAATCAGCATCAGTTTCTGTGACAAAACATCGGTAAAGCATGAACCGATGTGGATTTTATTTAAGCTCTGCTCTACTGACCCCAAGTAGAATAAAGAATACAAGGGAAACTCACATCACTTGTATATCCAGAACTGAACCATGAAAGCTAATTCTCCGTTCACTCTGACAAGCCGATTCAGAAATTCAAAATGTAAACGAGGGTCACAGCTTCACCCACCTCATCGATGGTGGTCGACTCATGGAAGCCAAGCACCTCATAAGAACAAAGGCAACAAGCATAATACTCAAGGTTCTGCTCGGAGCCCATGAACCATGCTACCTAGGCCCCAACACTAGCATCGACAGGCAATTCTCCAACAGCCAGCGCTTGGAGAGAAATGGTGGGCACGAAGATCCCATTCGCCTCAGGAAGCATCAAGCAGAAAAGTTCCACAAACTTCATTTTCTTATTTCATTTCAAACCACTATACGCATATTTGGTTTGGGCAATTCCAAAAATAAATGCGAACATCCAGGCATGATTCTTCACAAAAGCTATTTATAATCCTCTCTCTCTCTCTCTCTCTCTCTCTCTCTCTCTCTCTACAGAAGACACTACCAAAACTACACCACCCGCATCAGGCCTAGGCACAGAACATGTAAATCACAAAGTAATTAGAGTCACATTCAATCCTAATGCGGATAATGTCAGACACAATAATTTGGCATTCCAATTTCAGCTTACTATCGAATATCTAAATTCTAAGGTTTCTGTACTACCTCCCATGTATATAACATAACAAACGCAACATAAGGCCTCCATAGTTACCTTGATGTAGACATTCTCCGCAGCCTTTTCCTCCTCGCTGAGAATCTTGCCGCTGCTCGAGAACCTACGAGGGACGTATCTTGCAGCAATCCTCACCGCCGCCATTGGGACAGAAGAACCAGTTTCCTATCGATCGAGATCATCAAAATCCAAGATAAATTGGACGGATCAAAGAGAATCACATTATTTCGGCATTGCCGGAGAAGGAATACAGTATAAAGATTGGAAACGACTCGTCAACGAAATCGAGAACAATTTCCCAAGCAGATGCTCAGTCAAACGAAATACCAGAAGATTCCCGACCTGCACAACCTATTCAATAATCCGAGCGAACGCAAACACGATTCAGCGATTCAGCAACCAAGACCGAGCTCCGTGCGAGCACACCGCAAGGTCCACCGTGTCAACCGATTCGAAATATCATTTTTCACGGATATTCAGCTCAAATAGCTCATGCAGAGCCACCGGAACCCTAGAAAAGCTCACGCATTGGACAGAAAGAAAGAAAATCCGCACGCAAGGCGACCGGGCTCATTCCGGAGCGCGCAGAACACCGAAATCCAAGACTCTACCGTCGGGAGTCTCTACAATCGAACGAGCACGGCGCACACCATTCCGAAATCGGGATACGCGAGCGCCGCCGCCGGCACACGCGCCGCCGCTTAATGCTTACGGACGAATCGGAGTGCGGCTTACCGGAGAGATGCGGGGAGCGTCCGGGAAGACTGCTTGAGCTCTTTCTGCGACTGGAGAGAGAGAACCGAGAGAGGAGAGGAGACGAGAGAGGCGTGGAAAGCGAACTATGTGGAACACGGAGACTCTGTAATCACCATGGATGGGCTGGGCTGAGCTGGGATGGGCTGGGCTTGGGGAGAGTTGGATTGGGCCGATTCGTCAGGAGGAAAAGCGACAGGCAAGCGAAGGACTTATTCCGTGCTTTTTTCTTTTCATCAATCAATCTTTTCCTTTTCTTTTTAGTGAAGGATTTATTCCTTGCTTAATTCCTAAACACACTATTCGCGAGATTGATTTTTATTTTTATTATTATTATTCCAAGGGTTGGAGTAGATATCGCGCTTCTCTTTGTTTATCTTTATTATTTACTTGGTAAAGTTTAATTTAAAAAAGCAAATGAAATAATCATATCTTTATCAATGACATGTAAATATTCAATGATCCTACGTCAACAAATCACTTTAAATTTAAATAGAACTTAAAAAAGAAAATGCACAGAGAGATGCAACAGACAACATGAAGCCGAGTGAGCATCAATGAGATTTTATGAAAAATAATGCACAATTATTCTATTCGAAGTCCAATTTCATCGTCACCATCTCAGCAAAATCCAAATCGAGACGCAGCTACCAGAAAAGACACAGCAAATTCCACATCGTTACACAGCTACCGGAAAAGGCTGATGCAGCATTCCGGACACAATTCAATAAAATTAAATTAAAAAGATCAAAGTTCAGAATCTTGATTGATCGATTCTTATTTTGTCACAGTTGAAGACGATGTTTACCATAAAAAGGTCATGAATAAACACCACCAGATTCTTCTCTGTGAATGAATAATTACCGTATCCCTGTAATTATCACGACTTAAGTTCAAAAAAATGAGAACTCCCAGGCACAACTCAAATAAAATGACAGACTTTAAAAAGTACTCCCTTTAGATGAGAGAAAAAGCAACTATATCCACAAACTGTGATTTTCTGAAAACTGCCGAGATTGCTCTCCCACATTGTATTGCTGCACAAAGAGCACTGTCTAAAAGAAACAGGCAAGCAGGCGACGAGATGATTTGACTCTTTCGATAGTGATCTGCATAAACATCTCAAAGCCCCTTTAGCCAGAAGTTTGAGCTCTCGTTTGCTGTCCGATCTATAGCTGCTTGTTAGGGGAAAAAGCTGGGCATTGATGTTCTCTGGTTGGTGCAAAGTTCTGGAGGTCCATCGACTGCTGCATCTTTTTCACTTCAGGTACTCTAGCACGCCCTGAGTGATGTGCTCGAGGAAGGAAACAAACCCCATGTTGCTAGTGAGGCCATTTCCATCGACGTCCTGCTCCTCGATGAGATAGTTCTCGAAAGCCGACGCATCCTCCTGCCCTCCCCTGATAAAGAGGAGTTTGGGAGTAATGCTTCTGTCTTGCTTCAATTTGTTGATTGCAGTCCGTAATAAGCCTGAGGTGAAAAGTTTAGGCAGCAAATGAAATCAGACAAATTATTGGTATAATATGATTAGGAAAAGAAATGAAGGGAAGAAACGTACAATCATGCGGTGGAGGAAAAGGAAGTGAAGGGTCTGCCGTTGAAGAATAGAACACGATAAGAGTAGTAAATGCATCAAGGAAAAATATTGGACTGCCGCTGGTAATTAGGGCTGCACGGCTTAATGAGTGGCGTGGATATGCTTGCTTGTCAGGCGTAGAATAGGATGTTAGCCTAGGATAGACAGCACGGTGAAGGGAGCTTGGCTCCAGTGCACTGTACCACAAAATCAAAAGATATTGACTTCGTTAGTTTCTGTTATGACTTTATAGCAAGATATTGTAACTTCTGCCAACTAAGTACCATTATTTTCAATGAAAAAGATATAAAGGAGCAATTGTATGAGATTTGAAGCGGTCTGCAAGAAAGATAATCCTCCAAGATCTAAGTGCAAATAATAACTTTCCTGAACAGCTGATGTAAAAAGTTGATAAAGAGCAGAAACAATTTGGTCCATCCCATTGAGGAACCAACAATGACAGATTCATCTTGTTTTATCCACTGCAAACATCCCACTTTGGCACTATCCAATTATATTAGGATCAATGCAGGTTAGCTTCTTTTAGAAACACAGAGATGAGATACCTAGTTTAACACCCACAGCACAGTGCCATTAATATGAAAGTACGAGCCAAAACCAATATAACTCATAGTCTCCCACATTAACCCAGAAGCACCACTATCCTAGTTTAAATTCAATATCCGTGCATAAGTTTCTATACCAGATGAAATGGCCTACAATTGTCACATGTGTTACTTAAATGGCCTTCACACTTGTCACTCTTCATAATCTTCAACATAAGTGGTTTGTAAATTTTTTAGGTAACTTTTTTCAGTACCAAAGCACCAGTTACCTGAAAAGGCATTGCAAATAAATCCGGTAGTCTGGGTGGACACCTTCCTCATGGAAGCGGAGAAGAGGATTCCGCAGTAGAGCAAAAATGAGGTGCGGTAACGTTTGCAATTGTGGGCATTGTGAGAATGCAACGTCAACCTGAGAGTTTACTGGACTCCCATTCTTGGGCTGAATGAGCTTGTAAGCATCATTATACTGAGCTGTGAGGATTACGAGCCAATCATGAAGCAGCATCCTTCCCTCCCGAACTCCTTGCTCCAAAGATGCTGATATAACCTGCAATTTAATTGTATTTGTAAGTCGTGACTAACATTAAAATTGTCAAGTCTTAGGAAGCTGATATGCAGCTTTTTACAAACATAAATATAATTTGTCTTTCAACAAGTTCATACATCAACAACCTTTAAGTAGAAAAATGCAAAAGGGAGATTCCTTGTCAAGCACTGCATACAACAAATGACTCACGCGATTTCAATGTCAGGAATAAGGATGTCCAAATCAGTCCCCGATCTTCTTAGTATCTCAGTCAATTTTATCATCCATAGTCAGTGAAACACTCATGCAGAAAAAAACAAAGGTTCATGCAATGACATGTGCACATGAGGAAACACCTACCCTCCCATCACTAAAGGCTGGAGACAACCCTTGTATTGAGAGAGAACCATTGAGATGGGTTGAAGGAAAAACTAAAATCCAACTAAGATATTATTTAGGTGATAATATGTCCAAAAACAAGAAAGCCATTGTTCAATGGAGAATAGAACTTATTGGAGCATCTCCAGTTAAACACTTGGAGAGCAAGGGAGAAAGGAATATTCATCATGAAATTCTCTGGTTGACAACTTGAAGGCTTTAGCTTTTTCAATAGATGTGTAAAATAACCTAGACCAGTGTCTCTCTGACTGACTGCAATCATTCTGAAGGACAGTCCTACAACATAAGGGCTGGAAAGATAATGCATTAAAAAACACTTAGATATCTATGTCCAAGAGGTCATTTGTTGCATTTGAATCACACAAACATGCAACATCATCCAACAGGGAAATGGCAATCACCTTGTGAACAAGTAAAGATAGAACCACTTCAGGATCAACACTGTCATAGACTTCATTCATATTATGGGCAGCAGTGTATTGCAAAGTCCGTATTCTTAGGCGACGTTTGAGGGAGTAACTGGACCTGCAGATAAATGAGTGGAATGCAATGTCAAGAACATTCACAATCCCATGAAATAGGTCACAGTTAGAAGGTAATGAACGCTCTAGAAATTTTTTACAACCAGTGCAAACTATATTTTGTTATTTAAAAGTATGTTTAAAGCAACAAGATATTTGTGACTCAAGGAAAACAGTAAAGAAATAATGCAATACCAATGAGCCCCCAACTTCTCTCACTGAAAAGTCCTACATCTACATCTTTCTCTACATAATCATTCGTGCAACTAGCAACATAATATCATAAGAAAATCTCATTTACGATAAATACATGTGTTTCATGGATTATTCTGGAAGGGGCCACATGCGAAAGAACGTATTCTTCTACTTCAGAGAACAATGTCAGGATGGAAAAGGAGATTGACCTAGAAAGAAATCAATTCCACAGATTTCATAGTAGATATGTTTCTAGCAGGCCACTGTATGCAAACCAAACTGAGTAATGCAAAGTTATGATGATCAAAACCATCAAGAGATTCTCTCACGAAATTGGTACCATGAAAATATCAGACAACTATATATACAGCACACGAAATTCACAGTAGCAGTTTCTAAAGAAATGCCATAACAAGCATTGCTCAATGTGGCTAAGTACAATTTAAATACACGCTCCCAAGGGCAACAATTAAACAGTACATGAGTAGATGTGTCACGTCAACAACAAAGTTGCTTCTAGAAAGGCAATGCTGTTCCTCTTAGCTTTGTCAAATTTAATGAACTTTTAAAGTGAACCATCATGAAGGATTGGCCATACCTATTACCTGAACCATTTGATGAATCTGTGAGCTCCTGTGGTGGTACTACGACAGTGTAACGAAAAGCAATCTGTAAGACAGGAGGCTCCGACGTATGTCTGGAATAGATAATGCCATGCAATTAGACAATGTCAATATCAACAAAATAGCAGGGATTTGTTATAAATAACAATGGAGTACTTGAAGGAAGCAGCTCAAAATTAGAAAAAAATCATTCCACAATAAAGGAGAACTATTCTAACAAGCACACAATTAGGAGAAACACAAAAAATAAAAAAAAGACCAGAATCTACTGAAGAAGAATGCTAAAGAAAGTGAATAAACCATAGGAAAAGGTTTTTTCCTAAACAAAAAAACTCATAGACTTAAAGGCTACAAGCACCTACCACAATTCAATTAGTGGCACTTAGTACTCAATTAGACATATAGGGTAATTCCTGGAAATTCACTTGCATATAACACCTTTTACTAAATAAACCAAGAACTGTCTGGCAAAAATGACAATATCAGGTCTCACAGACTGAACCACTTCAAAGGAACTGTTAGTGACCCCATGTTTGTTTAATAATTCTTTTCCAGTAAAGAAGAGATTCCTCTTTCTTTTGTTAGATCCATATTCCTTAAGATAATCTTCAAAGTAGTTCATGATAATTCAAATACTGTTCCGCTTGAAAGACCAAGACCTGACCAGCTAAAAGCACACGTTCAATGAATAACACAATAGCTTAGCAAGCTAAAAAAACACTATGCAATTCAGACATGGACAGTGTGCTTGAAGAAAACGAAAAACAAAGTGAAATCCGGCAGATGTCTAAAGTGAACTTATGTTATGCATGTATCAAGCTAAGGAGTTCCTGAGGTATATTATATTAGAGGTCTATTTTGGCATACATCTGTCTCTGGATTAATAAGAAAAACAAATAAAGGGGAACAGAAAGGATGATTTCCATCAGAAACTAAGAAAGATGACAACCCTAATATGGAGATTAGACAAACCTGGAAAAGCCAATAGTATTTGCAAATTCAAAGTCATAGGCATATGTGGCATAGGAATCACAACAAATTATGCGCTGCACGTTTTCATATTGCGGATCCGGAGAGAAATGACCATACTGCCACAGAAAATAGTGCGGATTGTAAGGAGACAGAAAGAAGAATTTCAATTATTTTTTTTTAAACAGCATAATACAATCACTCACTGAGTGGCCTTGTCTAAATTCTGAAGATGTTCTCAATCGCATTATACAACCAAAAGCATATGGCCTGCTCAACATCCGGTACCTGATGAAGGATTGGTTTATTAAAACTAATGTGTAGCAGAAAATAAATCGGGATTCAGCTCCCACAAAGGCCACGACACACAAGTGATAAATAAAGTTAAGTGTCTGCATCCTACAGTAGCTCTTATGAAAAAGGTAAGATCAGGTCACTGTACCAATTTAACAGCCACTGACATGCAAGAGTTTAATGAAGGAAGAAACTTAAGTAAGGATTTTTAGGTGCTCAGTTCCAGAACATTTAACCCTATTACATGATTAATCTTATCACTCCACAGTGAAGTGTATAAATCAAAGTACTTTCCAATATCTGATACTCACATGTCCTGAGGAAGAGTTGAATCGTCTGTACTTGTATACAAGAGCAATGAGCCTCCACTTTCAATACTAAGAAACTTTAGGGATGCCAGATCCGTATATTCGTTGGTTACAGCAAATATGTCAACACAAACACCTGCTTGAACAGCAACAGCTGCCTATAGAAGTGATGTTAAAGCTGAAACTGTTTCCATAAACATGAAGAAAAGAGAAATGATTGGACGAGCAAAATGAGAGAGCACAAAAAATTTACCAGTTCCTTATAAAATGGGGTCTGCTCAGGTAATAAAGCCCGATCAGCATCCTCTCCTCTGCTGGCGTATTGCTCTCCATACCTCCTCGTATCCAGCTGCCCAGCTCCATAATCAGGAGGACCAGATAGAAAGGCAAAGACCCTCGCTGCAGTTTTGAGAGAAAGAAAGAGATCATTCTCAGAACCAAAGGGATTTGGAAGATGTCCTTAAAGATGGGAATGCAGTTTCCCTCATCAAAGACATTAAAGCAACAAGCCCCCTGTTTATCAAGTGAATCCTAACTAAGATTTTGACAATCCTATCATTGAATAAGATGTAAAGATGAAAGCTCATCAATTGTCAGATTAGTTAATCACATGTGTAACTTTGAGATAAATTTCTGCTCACAAATGCTGATAGGTACAGCCAATTTTTGTGAAGAGGTGTTATATATAAATTTCCATTTGTCTTGTCTGCAATTTAAGGAGCTGTGAACAATGTGTCTGAGTTGCCAATGGGATAAAACTATTGCCCCGTGAAGTACTCATGATCTTATTGGCAAAATGTATATGCCTTATAACCTGTGGGAATTCCCAAAAATGATTACAATAAAGATAAACTTGAACAGTTGTCAGTATTAGAGTGGAACAGGGATACATTGCATTTGTCTGAGAAATAAGGAGCTCAGACTTTGCATATGATCCATCAATCGGTTATTATTGCCCATGAAATGTCATTGTTTTACTGGATTTGGAATGCATGTCTTACTGTTGAGGAAGATGATAGGAGATGGAACATAGAACGGCAAAGGCTTCTCTCAGCATGCAGATAGCAAAAAGAAACAGTATGAAACTCATTCTCTAACCCCTTAGTCAATGTTGGCCTTGCCACCTATTTCTTTTTCTTCCTTTATTATCTTTTCATCAATCCTCTCTGATATGAATTTTAGGAATTCGAGTTCCTCTACCGCCCCTAGCTTCAAGCTATGGAGATATAGCACCTACCTAAGGCAAAGGTACTTCCATATTCCGATCCAAGGTAGTTGAAAAGAGATTCCATTGCCACCCCAAATCCTCTTCCACCCATCAAAACACCATCAAGTCCTTGACCAGCTGCTGTACTCCTTTCCCATGAAGTAGTTGGTCTAAGTGTTTCAAGAGCAGATGCAATGCGATCCTTACAGGTTTCCACCTATAACCAGAAGACTTGCATCACTGTAAATTTAACCTAGTCATCACTTAACAACACTAAGAAACCAAAGAAAGAAATCTCTAATTTCACAAATGGCATACTGGTGCTAGAAACTGTAGCAAAGGCATGACATCTTCAAGCTCCAACGAGAGTCTGTCTTCAGAATCAGGAGAAATGAAAACATTTTTCACAACTGGTACAGGCCCTTGGACATCATACAATCCGATCTTATGGCAGAAGGTAACAAGCCCAAACAACGAACCAGGCCCAAGAGCTGCACCAGACAATGAAAAATTAGTTTCTCCATAATGACAACTTTGGCTGGATAAGGGAGTTTTCAAGATCAAGATTTATTTTGGACCAGGCACACACTACCTTCTAGAGCTGCTAGTAGCGCGCTTTTTGTAAGTTCCAAAAATTCTTCTGAAGCTGCAAAAAGAAAAGTGCAAGACAAAAATTAGTACTTCTTTTAAAAATGACATATCCAAAAACAAGTAACTCCAAGTAAAAATAATGATGTTAAACCCAAACTACCTATTTTTTCTCTCTGAAGATTTAAAAGAAGAGAGAAGCAGCACACCTATAAACTAAAATAGTTGATAAAGGGGCTCGTCACAAGAAGCTAATTCTGACAGAAACCTGGCTTCAGCCCAAACACAGCAGATAAAATCAAATGTACCATTACCTACATCTGAGCACAAGTACTGTGCTAAATTATCTGAACAACAAAAGCTGAAGCTTCTCAAGCATGAGCATACAGTCTGTAACAAAGAATCCTCCTTGAAAAATACGTAAACTTCAAGTGCTAAGTTACTGCCGCACAAACACAGTGGCTACTGTCATCGACAGCTTCTAAGACTACATTATTTTTATGACTAAGCTTGTATTTCAAAGATATGCCAGCCAAGGTCCGATTTGGCACCTATTATGTTTTGCATCAGTAAGTGGTGAGCTCCATATACTTACTAATGTATTTATCACCAGCATTCTCTTGAACAAAACCAAAGGTGTGAATGTCTTTTGTTTTGGGGCAATGTAAGAGTCTTTCCAGCAAGTGATAGTTTATCAAGTCTTTTAGAAATAGCACCTGAGTCAATGGAAGTCAAATAGTTATTCGTGTAGAAGGCTCAGGGCATTTTTCCTTAAACAGAACAGACTTGTTTTTCTCAGTCTAGGTGGTGAAGACTCTAAACAAGATGATCTATAATTGTTGACCAACACAAATATCCATCCAAGCCTTTGAATCATCAGATTAATTGTAAAAAGACCCGCCATTCCCAGATACCATTTACAGGCCTTGATCAGCACCTGGACCAATTTGAGCTATTCATTGACAAATTCCTCAAGCACAGACTAGTTCAAGATAGGAACTTTAACTTGTTCCTTCTCCCCTTACAAAATCCTCTGCAATGGTACTTTGTCACTGCTTGTTGGAAATTTCCAAATGAAAAAAGAGAATGTTCTCATTAATTACAATTCTCTTTTTATGATTATGTTACAGAAAACGTATGAAAGAAATTGAGTGTTCGACATTTCGACACATGACTCTTTTAATTATCACAAAATAAAGTCTCTTCAGAAACTCTTCAATATTGCTCCATTTAAACTAAAACAATTCTCAGGTTACACCATGCCAAATCTCTATTCAAAATGCATTCATGTTTTCTCTTTGGACCAGAGACATTTTTCAAGCAAGTTCCTCAGAACATTTCCCTCGGCCACCATGTTTAAACTTTGACCATCAAAACCACCAGATAACACCAGATGAGTAGGCAAACTCAACAGGTGTGCGCATCTCCTTAAGCACATCCATTCCAATCCATTATCAGCAACAAGATCATCCTCAGTTCTTGCGCATTACTCATGTTCATCACTTATGGTCAGGTAAATTGGTAGTCGATATCATTCGTGACATCGACAAGAACACCCCCATGACAACCAAGCTTTGGAGGAGCGAACACATTTCACTTAAGCACATAGCAAAAACCGGCCAAATTAAATAAAGGCATTTGCCACAACCAGTTCCATCTAGATGGCTTTTCCAAGACCTCCAGCAGCAGAAATTAAAAAACTCCACTGTCTTCAATTCGGTAATAATTCTTTCCTAGTCGATATAAAGAACTCTAAGCTTGGCCTTTTGGCTCGAACTGTCACTCTCTCAGTGAAGCGAGTAAAACGTCAAATATTTGCTGCAGTCTGCGGTTGCAGGTGCTGCAATTCTCCACATCTCATCCATTTAACGTAGAATTGAGAATTTCAGAATGGAGCACGGGACATTGACAAAACACATTTCCTTAAGTCAAAGTAAAACTTACACGACAGATCAACAGCAGCGACATAGACGGGCCGAGCTTCCATAGGCTCCTCCAATCCCTCCGCTGCAACATAACACCAAAACTAACAACGATCAACACTTCAATCAGAGAACCTCACCGCACGGAGCAGAGAACCTCAAACTCCATCAGCGGAGCCTCACCGGGGAGTTCGAGATCTATGAAGGAGGACGACATCTCGGGGCAGGACTGCGGGCGGGAGTACTTCTCGATGCACTCGGAGGAGAGGCCGTTGAGAGTGCCGCAGAGCGAGCAGTTCCACGCCCATTGGTCGAGCTCGCAGTAGGTGTTGAAGTAGGCCCAGCAATTCTCGCACCGGGGGAGCAGGTGGCCGCCCGATCCGTACGCCGGCGGGTTGCCGTTCTCGTCCTTGGCGGCGAAGGGAGTGACCGTGATCCCCCACGGCAGGCCGGAGCCCTCCTGCGCGTCCGGATCGATCGGGAACCTCGAGACGGTGGCGCGAACTGCCATCGCTTTTCTTCTCCTTTTCCCTTCCGCGAGCGTCTGCTTTCTCGAGAAAATTGAAGTGGGAAAATGGGGATTGCCGGAGGAAGGAGGGGAGGGGAGGCGCGGCGCGGCGCGGGTTAGCAGCCTTCTCGTCTTAGGGAAGAGCGCTCCACATACGGCCGCCCCGTGGTGTGATGCCACGTCAGATTGGTGATGAGGTGGCATTTCCACGTCAGCCGGAGCCCGTTTCCTCCCGTCGGGCATCGGGCGGTTACCGAAATTACGCAGCGCGCCGTTCTTCGGGAGCTGAACGGATTGGGATTGGGAAAGTCTCTCCTTTTCTCGAATTTTTTTCATTTTTCTTTGAAATCGAACATCATTTCCAAATGCAAGTACTGCGTTTGAATTAATTATCAGGTGAAATGACCACACAAACGACTGTGCAATAAATTAGAAAAAAAAAGTTGTATTAATTTGTTAGTGTAATTACAAATTGAATCTCTTAAAAGATTCTGTAATAAAGTTAGGAGAGGGATAATTCATCATTTTTTATGCACGTAAGTTGAACATTCTAATCTAAGTTAAGATATTAGAAGATGGAGTAAGTGGATGTTCCTATCTCTGTAGATATGCACGTTTTTTCTTATTCTTGAGCAAATTTATCTTAGTTAGTATTGTAATTTCTTATCATATATAGTTTTCTGGCTCAATTTCTTGTATGCTTTGTTAAAACTCAAGCGAAATTTTGTTATCACCTAGACTTTATGCGACAATAAAAACTTAATTTTAATTATCATGATAGCGACACCTTAATGGAATATGAAGGGAATGTCGAGTTAAAAATAAGTGAAAAACACAATTTGAAGTTTCCAAATATTATTCTAAAGATTTACTAGAAAGAAGGCCTCGCACCCACAATGTTTAATGGAAATAATTGTCCAGAATTTTTTTAATTTATTGCACTATTGTTAATTCAATTATAATCTTTCAATTTTGCCAATTCAATCACAAACATTTTCACTTCTTATCAATTGAGTTAATTTGGTTAATTTTGGCTAAAATTCATTGACATGGACACTAATAGTACCATGTGGCATGGTTGGCGATAATATGAATAAAATTTAATAATATTTTTTATTATTTGAATTTGTTAATATTTTGTATGTTTTCTAAATTTTTTCTTTTTTTATTCTTTCTTTCCTTTTCCCTTTCTGCTTCATTTTGCTAGTGGCTAGCATTGGTTGTGGCTGATTGGGCTTGCCCTCTCTTAGCTGCACCTCACTTGAGGCAAGAGAGGCTAGCCGACCCAACCATGACTAGTGGTCGACCAACGACAAAAGGAAGAAGAAAGCCAAAAAGAAAAGAAAAAAATAAAAAAACAATAAAAAACTCAAAAACATTAAATATTTATTAAAAAATATCCATGTAACCAATCGTCTTATATGGCATCGCTAAATCCACATAAATGAATTATGACCAAAATCACTCGGATGGACTCGATTGACAATTGGTGAAAATGTTTATAACTAATTGGCAAAATCACAATAAATTTATGATTTTTTCGATAATTTTCCCATGTTTGACATGACCATTTTCATATCGTTTTACCAAGAAAGGCAAGATCTTTTAAAAGTGTAATGGGATATGTTCATTAGAAGTCATAAACTTGTTGTGAAAGTGTAATTGAATCATAAAACTTATAAAAGTGTAATCAAATTCTAAAACTTATCTAATTTATATAATCGAATTGTAAAATTAACACCGTTAATTTCACTAACGGAAAAAAAGCTAACATTTAATTTTTAAATTATTTTTAATGCCACATCAGCATTTTTCAATTTTATTTTATTCGATTCTTATTTTAATTCGATTAAAAATTGGAAAAGAAAACCTAAAATTTTACTAAAAACTAAAAACTAAAAAAAAAAAAAAAAAAAAAAAAGCGAGAGAGAGAGGGTAGGGGCTTCAATCGCCGCCCTTGCTAGAAGGATTGGCATCGACAGCCTTGGACAAGGGTGGTTAGCCCTCGCCCAGCCCCAAGAAGGCAGGCAAGGCCTCACAGGCCCGTGAAGGTCGACATGCCCAAATTTGGGCACCCTCATGCTTGTCACAAAGGTCGTCGGGCAATGGTCGTCGACCCCCTATGAGGGCCGACCCCGCCCTCTTGACATGGGCGGCGACGACTAAAGAACCAAAAGCACCCTAGGCATTCTTTTTTTCAGTTTTGTTTTTTTTGTTTTTTTTATTTTTAATACAATTTAGAAAATTGAATAAAAAATAATTTTAAATGCCACATAGAAAATAAAAAATAATAATTTAAAAATGCCATGTTGAAAACAAAATATAATTAAGATGCCACGTCAGCATTTTCCTTTAGTCAAATCGATAGTGTTAATTTTAAAATTTGATTGCATTTTTTATAAATTTTATGACTCAATTGTACTTTCGTGACAATGTTATGACTTCTAGTGGACATATCCCACATGTAATCAATCAATGATGCTGTGAAATTGTCCTTTGTATCCTGGATAGGAAAGAAAATGGCTTGAAACATACTAAATTTAAAGTGCAAAAGTTAAATATATATTGAAAGGTTGTTGATAAAAATTAGAGCTCAAGATTTTAGAATAGAATGAGGAATAGGAGAACCGGACCAATTCTTATTGATTCAATTTCAGGTTCCAAAATATATAGGATATATTATAAGTTGAAAAAATCGAGAAATTAATTCCAATTAATGGGTATAGATTTAAGGTGGAATCTATGACTTGAAACATCCACTTGAAACCTAAATCTAAACCCACTAGTGCGAGCTTCTATTTTAGGCATATTCATGACCAAGACATTATTACATGTGTTTAAATATGAGTTGTGGTTACTAAGGGATGTCAACTATTTGGTTTAGTTTGGGTTTTCAGAAAATCCGAATTTCTAACTTGAACTAAATCTGACCCGAATCAAACTGAAAACCTAATTCGATTCGATTTTTTGATTTTCCTTTTTTTGCCTTACTTATTTGAACCGAATTGAATAAGGGATTAAATTTTAAGTCGAGTGTTCAATTTTGAAGACAATTTTTGTTCAACTGAAGCGAACCGAGAAAAATAACAATTATTTTTTAGTTATCCAAACATAAACCGAACATAATTGAAAATGTATGAAATTTTTGTTCGGTCTGATTTTGACATCCCTAGTGGTTAGTGGATTGTAGCGGCGAATTATAATTATTGGAGGTGAGGATTTATCATAATCGTTTAAGAATATAGTTGGAACTTGTATAGATTACGAAAGTCGTGAGAGTAAGTTTTAGATTTCAAAATACGCATAATACATTCCCAATTCCACATTTTGGGAATCAATTTGGATAGTTCAGATTCTATTCAGAATTGCTTACCCTAATAATCGGTCATGCTATCATTAATCATGTTTATTTGTTAGGAAACTTACGACGTAAGCTTTAATATTATATCAACGACATTTATCATAAACAGTCATAGATTCAAAATCCATAAATAGTTCCCAATCCTATTTGCAGTTATTAATAATAATTTATAAATCCCAAGACACGATCTTTTATTATCCGCGGGAGATAAAGAACTATTTTATTCTTTTTTTTTCTGCAAGCAACACAAATCATCATTTCTCAGAGTTTTCCATGAAATAAATTAAAGAAAAAGGCATCCCTTGCAATAGTAATCATCATGATTATGTCCATGTTCATTTCATGATCCATCGCAAGATCCTTTTCTCGAAATAGCTGATAGGGCCGAAAAAAAGGAAAATTATTATATCGGACGGAAAACAACACGGCGAGAGAAGAGAGAGAGAGAGAGAGAGTCGATGCTCGTTGTTGTCTCGAACTTGAAGAGAGAGAGAGAGAAAGAGAGAGAGAGAGGATCAGGGTTGAACTCCAGCTTCCCCACTCGCGTTCGCCTTACCTCGAACCCTAATCTCCCTCAGCTTCGGCTCTACGGTATACTCTCTCTCTCTCCCTCTCTCCCTCTCTCCCTCTCTCTCTGTATCTCTCTGTGTCTCTCTGTGTCTGTTCGCAAAGATGTTGCGGAGTCTCTGAATCGCGTGCGTAAGATGTGGCGTTGCTTTCCTCCATTAGAGAACGCGGCCCTCGCGGTTTTGCTTTCCGATTCGCGGATCAAGGGGAAATGCAAACCCAGCTGAGCTTGATTTCGGCGCGAGTCGGAGTATATGGGGGATTTTGCCGTGCGGATTTTGTTATGAATCATGCTTGGCCCTAACTTTTAGATCTTGGGTGAGGGTCGTTTTTCTGGTTGGGAAGAACTCGGTTTCCCTCGACAGTGACGCTTGGGTCAGTTCAATTCGAGGGTTTTTTCGTTAGGGAAATGGGATGTCGGTGTCTTTTTTAATAAAAATAATTTAATTTCAGTGAATTCTGGGTGCGGCGGGTGATCGAACAAGGAAACCAACGCCTGATGTTTGATAACAATAAACACTGTAATCTCGGGCATGCGATAAAAAAGCTAACCACCGAGTTAAGCAGGTCATTTATCATCACAAAGAGAAACGAAAAGAACCCGTCCCATTGCATCCCGTGGTACACGTGTAGTTTAAATGTTAATCAATTGGAATTCCAAATACGGATACTGCCGATACGTTGAAACTCGTTGCCCATGAATAACATATGGAGACCTTATAGATTACCTAACGAAGAAAAAAAATGGATGAGTTACTCCAGGCTCACTTCTCTTCCTCGTATTCATTTCATCGAATTGTTTCAGGTCTGTCTGAATGTGGATAGTTTGCTTCTTCTCTATCGTTTTGTAAATTTTTGCATGATGTATTCTGGGTATTACTGATAATGGTGGGTTTGAGAGGTCACTGGTCACATATTTTGGGGATCTTGCAAGCAATCTAGGTTGTTCTTCTTCTGGAAACCTTGCATAGCTGTTTTTCTCATGGTTCCACGTAATTGTTATGTGTTGTTAAGATTCTCTGCAAAATTGGGTAAAAAACTGTTGCCAAATTTATGAGTTGTATGCATGTTCGTTATCTACTATTTACACCCTCGTGGACTTGTTAAAACATGTGAATCTGGCAGATAGTGCTGCTGTATTCTTGTGATTAGCTGGACATGCATAGCAAGGCTATATTTATGGAATTGGTTCCAGAGAAATCATGATTTGCATTTGTAGCTGTATGATTTTATTTTTATCGGTTTGGTTTAGGACCAAGTGTATGATGAGATTCCTGCCTTTCCACTATATAAGTTTAGACAACTTCTGAAATTGGCCATTGAGGGCTATAATCCTGTGGCCTTTGTATGCAATTACTGTGATTATTTTCCATTCACCATATCAAAATAATGTCATGATGCACTCCAACATGTTATATCACTTGCAAGAAGTTTTGATAATACAAAGAATATGATATGTTTTTTTTTTTTTTTTGTTCGAACATCGACATTCTATCTGATGGTAACGTTGACATATCGTGTACACACCAATCTTAGTCCTTATCAATTTATTGCAGGAAGGTGCTCAGATTGGTACGTTTATTTTGGAACTGGTATTATTTGTGTGAGATTGGACAGTTGTTCTGGCTTGAATCGCCTAGTTGTTGGAACAGTCACTTCCTTGTTATCTGAGTGGCTCTAAATAGAATCGTGGACAAATTATCTCATTAACATTGTCGCGTAATCTTTTATTACCTTCAAGCACCATGGCTGTCTCCTTACAAGCTTCTGAACTCGTCTGATTCTTTGATTCTTAATTTTGTTATGGGGTTGATGCTTGCCCCTCAAATGAGTATGATGGAAACACCTAAACTTGTCATCACCTTTCTTGCAGCATTCTCATTCTGTTCAAGATTCATTTCTTGAAATTGCACCAACCTTTACTATCCATTTTTGTCATTCAGACATCAATTTTGCCTGACTCTACTGAGTCCTACTTATATTAGCATGATCTCCAATAATAACTCTTTCACATGGCAACACTCCCTTTCGTTTCTCATAACACTGGCTCAATTGAGTTTGATGCTCTTCTGATCTTCCTAATCACCTTTATTGCTTTTCTTCTTTTCGATATTTATATTCTTCTTCCCATGGATTCTTCTGGACCCTTTGCCTTCTCCACAGTTTCCTTGCAAGCTTTTCTAGTTAGATACCTAGAATGCCAAGGGCAAAGGCAAATGCATCATCAGCTACTAAGCCAGTTGAGCCGGAAAAGCCAATTGAATCTGATGAGAGGGTTGACCTTGAAGAAGAGAATGATCCTGAGGAGGAAATGGATGAAGAGGTTGAGTATGAGGAAGTAGAAGAAGAGGAGGAAGTGGAAGAGATAGAAGAAGAGGCAGAAGAAGAAGAGGTGGAAGTGGAAGAAGAAGAGGAGGAAGAGGAGGTGGAGGAGGAGGAGGATAATGATGATAATGCCGATGGGAAGGATGCCCATAAAACGCTTGATGGCAATGATGCAATGGTTGTGGATCAGGACGAGAAGAAAAAACATGCAGAACTTCTTGCCCTTCCTCCTCATGGTTCTGAAGTGTACATTGGTGGCATACCTCATGATGTTTCAGAGGAGGATCTGAGAACTTTCTGCGAGTCCATTGGAGAAGTGACTGAGGTGAACCTTACTACTTTATTTTTCTTTTGAATAGGACGTGAACTCCAGGGTTATTTACAACATATCCTCTCTGCTTCCTCTTTGAGGACAATGGAGATTTATACCTTTATCTGTGGCTGTAGGTGCGGATTATGAAAGCCAAGGATTCAGCTGAGAACAAGGGATTTGCTTTTGTTACTTTTAGAAATGTGGAATTGGCATCCAAAGCCATTGAGGAGCTGAATGAGTCTGATTTTAAGGTACTAAGACAATATGGCCATGTTATATAGTACCTATCTTGACAAAAGCAAACAGTAGGCATAAGGCTGAAAACTAAAATATCTGACAAGGGAATTGAAAGAAATAATTACTGAAATAGTATAGTAAACTCTCCTTTTCATTCCTTTTCCTTGTTCTTATTGCAAGAACATTGAGGACAACTCAAATACAACTTGTTTCATATTCTGTTCAGGGTAAGAAAATAAAATGTTCGACGTCGCAAGCAAAGCATCGATTATTTATTGGTAATGTTCCCAGGAGCTGGGGAGATGAAGATCTGAGGAAAGTTGTGACACAGATTGGACCTGGTGTGACTGGTATAGAGTTGGTGAAGGTTAGTTAGATCTGAAGCATGACATGATTAATGATGCCTCCCAAGTTTTGCTTGTGCCACCTCTGCTGCATGTGGAATTTTATACCCCTCTTCCTCTATGAAACTTTACGATCTTGTTAATTTTCCCGTATTTTTCTCCTTGACAGGATTTGAAGAATACTAGCAATAATCGTGGCTTTGCTTTTATTGATTATCACAACCATGCGTGCGCTGAATATTCTAGACTGAAGATGATGAATCCAAAGTTTAAGCTGGACAAAAATGCTCCTACTGTTAGCTGGGCTGATCCTAAAAATTCTGATTCTTCTGCTTCTGCTCAGGTTTGCCGTGATACCAATCTAATCTAGCTATATTCTGATAATATCAAGATCAAGGACATTTGATGCATGTTCAAATCTTTTATGTTCTTCTTGTGTATGATTTCATATTTATATCATCTCTTGGAGTGTCCTACTTTTCTTTCATTTTTTTTTTTAAAGGGGATACATTTTTTTGGGGATACATAGCTGTCTAGGTGAATCTGATCATATTGCCTTGATCTTTTAAGCTCTGGGACCACCTAGTTACTAGTGAGTCACATTTGTGTACTTCAGTAGGTATGTATTGGTGGAGCTAGTAAGACCAAATCAAAATTGAAGAGTAGGAAATGAGTTTTGGCAATGAATGAGACTGGATCTGAACAGTCAACTGCACGCCTTCTTGTGGATAGAGTTGATTATTGAAGCCTAAGTTGCTTTTGTTTATTATGTGGATTGTACTGCTGACTTGTCTATGAGTTGTGCGACCCACTATATGCATATTTCTCCATGTCATTCATATCATCGATTTCATCTTAAAGGGTGAATGCCTTCTAACATATAGGGGAAGAGGGAGAGAATTAAAAACTTTGGCTCCAGTGGGTGCAAATAATAGCACTTCTAGCACTTCTGACCTTATGGCATTTATTCCCCTGATTATTAGTCTTGATGAGGTGCATGGTCACGCTGTGCTAATTTTTTTGGTCTTACTGGCTACAAAGACAAAAAAGAACAAAGCAAAGAAACAATTACTGAGTACCTTGGGGCTTGCTTATTGGAAACTACCTACGGATGGCAAGAGAATGAGTTGGAGGCCTTTTGTTTTAAAGTCTAAGGAGGAGAAGAATAGATGATTTGGACACACTATGGTAACACATTGGCCCTAGTCTATCCCTTTAGAAAAAGCATTGGAGATATTATTTCTCTGGCATTTGGGTTTGCAACTAAGCTAGTATTTACCTGCTTCTGGTGCTTGATGGCCAAAGAGCTATCTTCTGAAACGAGACAATGAAAAGCACATCATGTTCCACTCATGCTGGACATTATTGGTTTAGTATCTCTTGCTGAATATTTAATTGAAGTTTAACTTTTAAGTTCATTTCTTGCAGGTGAAGGCAGTATATGTGAAGAACCTTCCCAAGAACGTGACACAAGATCAATTAAAGAAGCTATTTGAGCACCATGGAAAGATAATCAAAATAGTTCTGCCACCAGCTAAACCTGGACAAGAGAAAAATAGGATTGGCTTTGTACACTTTGCAGAGAGGTCAAGTGCCATGAAAGCATTGAAGAACACAGAAAAATATGAACTCGATGGTAACTTTTGCTTCCTTCTGCATACCCTTTATGTTTTTCTTGGTTAAATGACAAAGTTAGCACTTGCTTTCATACTTAATTTAGGTCAAGTCCTTGAGTGTTCTCTTGCAAAGCCACAAGTAGATCAGAAGTCTGCTGCAGGGCCATCTTCACAGAAGACAGGCCTTCTTCCAAGTTATCCACTCCGTGTTGGTTATGGTCTACCTGGGGGTTCATATGGTGCTCTAGGAGCAGGCTTTGGTGCAGCAGGCTTTGCTCAAGTGAGAAAACTTCTAGTTTTGTTGAGATGTTTAATTTAGTTTCTTTGGAGTAGATGGTTATTAGCGACCCTTTTTTACACTGTTTTTTCAAAGTACTTCCATTATCTTATCGAAACACTTCTGCTGGTCATCATATGATAGTATTACACAGCTTTTACACTTGAGTGGTGATGTTGCTGTTGCTTGAACATAATTATTACATCTACTGCTGGTTAGAAATATGCCTATGGCCAATTTGTTTTACTAGTCAGTTCTTTGTCGTTCTTATATTTCATTCTCAGTTGTATGATTTTGTGTGTTCTCTATTAATTTGGCTCTCTCGTGCTCAAAGTTGGGATGCCTGGCAGATTGCCAGATTATTATTTAGTGTCTTTATCAAATTAAATTTTGAAAGAGAGAACTTTTCCCTTTTGCTTTATCCATAATCATATGCGTTTGTTTCTTGCTTAATCCTCTTCTCATGAGTCACAAGCTGTAATTTGTTTCTGTGGGCATCGTGCATATCATGGTCTTGAGTGATGCACAATATTATAGGAATGTGAATGAAAGGCTCATGCTGTTTTAGAATACTCTCTCTCCTTCTCTGACTATCTGTTTTAATTATGGAATGTCACTGATGTTGAAATTTTGCAACACAGCCTATGATATATGGAAGAGGGCCAAGCCCTGCTGGTATGGCAATGATGCCAATGTTTTTGCCTGATGGAAGGATTGGATATGTCTTGTAAGCCCATCTACACTTTTCTACTTATTGGAGGTGCTGGCTTTTAAATGTTTGTTTCTGTGGCATTGCTTTTCGTTTGTGAGACTGATATACTTTGCAGCCAATAAGTTGGTACATTGCTTACAAGGTGTTTTTTGAGGAGGGAGGGACTTTAATGCCTGTTTTTTGTACACCTCTTCTCTCTATTTTATCGTGGAATTATATCAAAGAAAAACTAAAGGTGGTTGTTTCTAATGAGTAGTGTCAGTTGGGTGCATAACCCTTTAAACTGATCATTCTTTTGCTGTGGATAGTCTTAAGTGAATGTGGGACCGAGATATAATGCATTTCTGTAAATGCTTTCATTTGATCCTTGGAGTTTGAGAAACTTATTTGCTGAAGGTTTGTCTAGCAATTATGATGACATGCATTGTTGCTTAATGAAAACTGTGAGATTTCTGAACATTAAAATCCACATGAAAAGGAGAAAACATTTACCTTGCTGTAATTTTAAGCTTTTTAGTGAAAGACAGTTTAGACTATAGATGAAGTGTATACACTTCACTTGAAATTTTAGAGGTGATGGAGAAGTTTTCCTAACATTGAGAGCCTTTCAAATGATTAAATTCTTATTTTCTCCATTTGGCCAAAATAGGATAGTCTTAATTCTCCATGACTTGTCTTCAGAATGCAGCAAATATCTGGTCAAAGTGTTAAACTCATGTTTGTGTATTCTTATCATGATTCTCTACATAATTAAGGGGCAAGGGGCGCCTGCATAGTGTCTGTCATTCATAAGTTACATGATGCAACTAAAAGATTAGCTCGCATTAGCCTTTATTCTTAATAGGCATTTTTGTTGGGTTACATTGCTCTGTGAGGCCTTTTTTCTTGCTGATTTTGATTAATCATGGAAATATTCAGGCAGCAGCCTGGAGCACAGCCTCTTACTCCACCTTCACATCAAAGAAATAGCAACAGGCCTAGCGGCGGGAGTGGCAGCAAGAGTGCTGGCAGTTCAAGCCGGGGAAAACATAATAATGACAGTGGTCAAGGGCGAAGGTACCGCCCTTACTAGCACAGGAGGGAGTTTCTTGCCTCAAGTTTTATTAGTGTTAGATACCTTATAAGTTGTTTGTCTATTTATTTGTATCACCCATTTTCATGTTTCTCTTTTCATTGGCACTTTTTCCTGGGATCCTTCTGTTTTCCCGAAGGTGATCATATCCATTACAATATAGTTTCTCCCCCGATCTAATTGCTGCATAAATATTATGGGTTCTCTAGGTACTCCTTGAAATGCGAAAGCTATGCTTTGCAAATGTTTTGAAAATCCAGAAAGGTTTTCCTTTGGGTCCACGTCCTATTTTACTATGTATGATGGAGGCTGTTACTAGCATATAGAGTAAAACTCTTTCCCATGAACCCCTATTGAGTACAAATATCACGGGAAGAAGGGCAATAGAAGTGTTAAAAGCTCTGTACCACCCTTGTTTTAGTGCAAAAAGTTTTTTTTCTGGATCACTTGAAAGTGTAATTTTTGTAAAAAGAATAATAATTTGAGTGCAAATTTCTATTTGGGTTGGAAATACAACGTGGCAATATTTTATTTATTTCTTAGTCTTCTGTGGCTTGTTGGCGTACCAAGTCACTGTACAACCCTTAAACGATGTCATCTGAAAATTGTAAATGGTGATTGTTTTGAGTGCCAAATTTTGTTTGAAGGAATCACTTATGTATCAGCTGTTGTTAATCACTTATGCAAAAGGAAATGCTACACAAGCACAAAATTG
The DNA here is from genome assembly GCA_014182895.1 of Angophora floribunda. Classification (NCBI taxonomy): domain Eukaryota; kingdom Viridiplantae; phylum Streptophyta; class Magnoliopsida; order Myrtales; family Myrtaceae; genus Angophora; species Angophora floribunda. The sequence goes on along the minus strand of CM024706.1, from coordinate 41,413,109 downwards.
TATCGTGCCAACATAAACCAACACAACCCAGCACATCAAAGCCAAAAGTAAGACAAAAAATGGAATTGGTAAAAAGCATAGACAAAATAAACATTGTTGCCTTTAACATTCCACCGCTTCTTTACATTTAGTCAATCTGCCTAACAAAACAAAAACATCCAACTTCCTTTCTCACCAAACGATATCAACCCAAAATGTGTGCAGCTTCCCTCCCACCAAACAATATCAACCAAATAATATCAACCTCCATTAGTCAACTTGCCACATGTGTCGTTTAGTTTGGAGCCTCACTTGCCCTTGGTTGGGTTCAATCTTTTGGGAGCAGCACTTGACTCTTTCACCGTTGCGTGATTTTTATTGCAGTAGCGTCGTTCCCACGGCTTCACCAAAAACTCTAATTTTTCCCTTTCAATCCTAGTTCTTGCCTTCGAGCCCTAATTTTCCCCTTAAATTGAGCGATTTAGAGAGGATGACCAACTCAAGTGAGTGAGAGCAATAGAGATGGCGAGCGAGTGACAAGGATGACAAGAAAGTTAAGGCAAGCAAGCAACGGTAACAGGGAGAGTGGTGCGATGGTCAGCCAGCATTAAAGACAATCGAGCTAGTAATTATAAGGAGTGGTGTGACATGGTTTTCCTCAAAAGTGTTGCAACGTTGTTTTATTGCACCGAATTACGTATGATTGTGCAATATTGTTTAATCCATCCACGTTAACTTATTCTTTTATTAAATTTATTTATTTTGATCGGAATTTCTTGTCGGATTTACTTAATTAATTCTTTTTTTTTCAATTTGATATTTAAGTGAACCAACGAAAACTTTAGCACTAAATTGACCATAATAACTTTTGACATTTTGACACTTTTGATATGATTCTCTCAACATTACAAGTGCTCTTGGGGCAGATAGATGGCACAGTTCTTAGTGAAAATGTCACCACTCAGTGTCTCAATCATCTGCGTTTTTTCTCATCTAAAACCGTCCTTGTACTTTTTGAAAAGTGACATCTATTTTTATCCCGTCTCGATTCAGAGTTTGCCGATGTGGACTCAACGGCGCTTAAAAAATGTGGATGTCTTTTAGAAAAATGCTGATGTGGCCAATGACATAGGTCCCCCCACCCTCCCCTCGCAGTTGCCATGGCTGCTGGAGATTGAGTTCGCAGCTGTGGTCACTTGAGCTCGAGCTCAAGGCTGTCATGGCCAGTCGTGCTCAGCTTGCAGCCACGGGTGGTCGAGCTTTGAGCTCACGGAGGCAGCCATGCTCGCTCACTACAAGTTTCTTTCAAGCAAAATTTGCATGCCAAACGAGATGGACAGAAAGTACAGTGGATGCAAGGGCTGTGAGGGCTGCCATAAATTCAAAGGCTGCGAGGTCCTCTCTAAGTATAAAAATGGCGCTTCCATTGACCTCTTGGCTATAATTTTGCTTACTGTTAGCTGCAAATTGAGACGGTCAGCAATTTATGATCGCATCATACCAATCCAAGTCAAAGAAATGCAACAGGCACAAAGGAACAATTCATAGAACGGCAGTTTTAATCACTCAAAACCATCTCTCGTCAGCCAGAGATGAGATCGCACATCAATCCATCATGGGTTTTATTCACTTCCTTTACAAAACATCAGAAAAACAAAAACCGCACATAATGTCCTATTGGTAAGATGCATTTTAATATCTCAAGACAAATTCCAAGAAAATCCAACAAGGCTACTGAGTTCCACATAAATGATGCCTTGTATCAACGCAGCAGAGAGCCAGCATTTACATCGTCAGTAGACACTAAATACAGAGAGAACAGCATGTGATGTGTCGCAAAACAAAAAATTCGCCATGGACCAGGTCGGCTAAAGATAACAAGGCAGAGTTCCACATATTGAACCATGATCTCTGACTTACTACTTCTTCCGCACATTAAACATTCTTTTCTTACTCTCTCCAGCAAAAATCACGAAGATCCCTTATCTCTGGAGCTATGTCTTGCATCAATACAGCAGAGACCAGAGAGCGAACACAAAAATTGTGAATAGGAACTCTAAATACGAAGAGAAAATGTGTGATGCCCACAAAACAAAATTCACTGGAGACTAAGTCGGCTTACATATCACAGGGATTTTCTCATATTGAACATGAATGACTGCTTCCCCTGCAGCATCACATTAGACATTCTTTCTCGCTAGAAGGCTCAAGGCATGATTGCTGCAGCCTGCAATCAAGCTACTGCACAAACACTACGAACAGCAACCACAATTGTCAGTGAGGTTGCTGCTGGCTTCTACCACCCGAAAATCGACCGCCTCTTCCACGATATGGTTTCTTCCCACGGCCAAAGGATGGACCACGCTGCTTGAATGGCCCCGGAGCATCAGTTGGACAGGGAGTCGCAGCAGGTGGCTGTGCAAATCTGCTCTGATCAACTCGGTTCCCATTGAATTGAAACCCTTGTCCTCCGGCATTGAAGATTGGATGACCACTTTGGCCAAATCCACCAACCCCAGCTGTCATTTGGTTGCAGTCATTTTGACCCATAGGATTGGGCCAAGGTACCATACCAGGCCCTAATGTATTTGACTGCCCCAATGGTAGGACCATGTTGGGAAGTAATCCCTGGCTCAGGTCAAACTGCTGCCGAAAAGGCATTTGGTTGGAAAGAGGCATTTGAAATGGAAATTGATTACCTTGTGGAGGCCACGGCATTCCATTTGGAATTCCATTAGAAAAAATAGGACCCATTGGTTGTTGCAAAGGCAAGCCATTCACCCAAGCTTCGTGTAGCGGTAGAATAGAGCCACTGTTTGGCTGCATGAGCGGAAATGGTGAATTTGTGCCAATTCCACCCATATTACCTGGTTGAATGGCAGAGGTTGTCGTGAAATTGCCATAATCCAGTGATGGTGCTCTAGGGGAAATTTGATGCTGAGTTTGATTAGATATGGGCTGACCCACTCTCGCCAGCAGTTGCTGTGGCAAAGGTTTACCATTTTTCCAGTTCGATTCCCTGCTTCTGACCTTCTTTTTGTTGTTTTTCCTGTTTTCAGCTCTCTGGTCATCGATGTTGGTGCCCCTCTTTGCCATTCTCCGCATTCTCCTGTACTCAGCCTCTTTCTCATCATCCGAAAATTCTACCTCCTCTGACAACTCTTCGTCATTCTCACCTGAGGCATCATATCCTTTCTTGTACAGATTTTTCTCATTAAGCACATAACTGGCAAATTCTGGAATAGAAGAGATCAAAGTGCCTTGGTGGATGCCGGCAGGGACTTCAGCTTCTGAATTGTATCTTACCATATAGTAAGGGTTTTTGACGGGTCCAAAAATTTCATCCACCAGCCCCAATGGGGTTCTGGTCTCAGTGATCCAAAGTATAGAGCCCTCATTAAGAGGATTGTGCTTCTCCACCCCTTCAACAATAACTTGGGCTCCTAAAATCTGTAAATTATTCCAGTACCATTACTAAACAATCTCGCCCAAAAGAAAAACAAAACAAACTTGGCAAAATGATTCTGATTGTAGATTACTTCTAATTATACCAAAATTATAGACTTCTAACACTAGTTGGTTATGCATAGCAGGTGGCTTCAAAGAGAAAATAAAGTATAAGGAATAGGCCTATACCGATAGAACAACTCCAACTGGTGACATCTGATGATGTGGCAGCAGTGTTGCATTTACAGTAGGAACTGGAGGTAGATCCTGCAGTTCCAAAAGATGGAAAATGTCAAAAAACCATTATAGTGATATAATTTGCATTATCACCACTGACAAATTGCAAACTTCTGAATGCTGTACAGACACCTGAAAATAAGCTGGTTAGGTGAAAAAAGTTTAGCCTGACAAACCTGTGAAGGTCAATGAAGAATCTAACAAACAGCTATGGTCACATCATATCCAGTAATAATTTGAATTCACACTGATCAGTCCCTACCACTTGTTCTAAACAACCAAAGTTTCTGACACCAGATTATGTAGACGGTAACAGCAAATTCACAAACTATATAAATATCCACATATGAGAACAATAACACAGAACAAATTCAGTATCCCTACATCAATTGGAATGTCAATACGGTCTCTAATAAACATTGCACTAGTTTACTCAACAAAATCTAGCATTCATCATGATTCCAACAAAGTTGCAAAGATAAGGGGAAAAAAAGTCAGCATCAAGAAACAAGACAAATGTTAGCTATAAGAATCGAAATTTACCTTGACCTCATTTTTTGACCTGATGGGTCCGCCCTTAGCACCAGTGCCAGCAACACCATCATCTTCATCTTCAATATCACTCCAACTAACCATTTCCTCTACATCCTGCCTCTCTTCATCATCACTGTCTTTATCGTCGTCATCATTCTTCTCCTCACCAGATTCATCTCCTCCATCAAGTTCCCGTATTTCGCCTTCTTCCATTTCACCCGCTTCATCCACACGTCCTTTTACCTCCATCCTCTTCCTCTCTTCCTCCCTGCGATCGTCATCGTCGCTGTCATCATCATCCTCACTACTACTGGAAGCTGAACTAGAGCCGTCGGACTCTGAACCGCTTCCTCTCTCATGATCATCACCAATCCTCTGCTCTCCCTTCGCTGCATTCACTCTCTCATCGCTCTCGATCCCACCAGCAGGCACCAAACTCCCATCAACCCCACCATCATCACTTCCCACTTCGGTCTTCACACAGATACCCTCAGCAACCACCGGAACGCCAGAACCGCAAGCCAAACTGACCTTCCCCATGTTGTCCTCAATCGAAACGCCCAAAGTCCCCAACTTTTCCCACTCCTCCTTCTCAACCTTCACCACACAACCCGAAACTCCACTCCCCACCTCGCAAGCGCCCGGCTTTAGCTCGGACCCAGGTTTCAACATCTCCTCCACACCTTCCTCGACCTTCACGCCGTCGAAGCTCCCAGGGAGGAGGGCCGCCGAATCCATCGGGACGTCCTCGAACCAGTTCTGGATGGACTCGAAGTCGAGGAACGAGTCGGCGAACGAGAGGTCGCCGATCTTCTGGTCGAGGAGGGCGAGCGGGTTGCCGATTCCCTTCGGGTTGGGGTCCTCTTCCTGGCCTTCAACGGCGGTCCCGGAGACAAAACCGACCATTTCCGATGGAGGAGGGAGGAGGACTAGGGTTTAGCGGGAGGATCGAACCGGAGCGGAATATCATGATGAGAGAAGAAGGAGGAGGAAGAAGGAGAATGGCTCCTTAAGTATTTGTAGTTTGGGGGGAGGCAAGAACATGGGCCTTCTTCTTTCCCTCCACCTCCTGCGAGTAAGGTTGTCGCTAAAACCCTAGCGAGCGATAGAAAGGGTTTTGAAGCCGACCGCCCCTTTTATTTATTTATTTATTTATTTTAAATTTAATAATTATTTTTTCTCCATAATTCCCTCAAAAATTAATTAAATCATATATATATATGTTTTTTTCAGAAATTACTTTAATATAATGGCAACTCAAACGAAATGTTTGTTGACTTGACTGTCTATGCTCCCGACTTTACCTTGGACGCGGCCGCTTAACGTTGTTGGTCTTTCTTATACATGTAATTACATACTCATCGATTTCTTATATATGAGATTACATAGTCATCAATTTGATATTGATGTTGATCGATCCTTTTCACCCTTTTACATTATCAAAGAGATAATATTTTGCATTTTTCAAATTGCACATGCGTCTATACTTATTTAATAAAATAGAAACTCGGGTTTGTGTCTATCTTTCTCAATTTTTACTTTCTTGTTAAAGATTAGGTAACATTTTGGATATGATGTAGTGATTATCTTTGAAATCACTAATTTGTAGCCATTGACTGTCCGCTTTCATTTGCTTCTCATCAAGGAACCACCTGTCGCCCCGATCCACCGAAGTACTCACCATCTTCCTGGCAGTAATTAGAGTCGGCTCCTACCTTGTAATCATAGGGCAGGTCAACTCCGCCATTTTGAGTAGAGTCAAGAATGTACCTATCATCCGGAGTGTGATCGTAACACCTTTTTATAGAATTCAAGATTTGTTCTAATTATAAAATTTGAAATACCATACCGTGTGAATTTCAAACCTTTGTGATCATCTAATTACTTAGGTTAATTAGAAAAATCTTCTTTTCAACGAAGAAAATATCAAGTACGTGTGGTTCGATTCCAGAAATTTGCGATCCCAATACTATTTAAAAAAAAATAGAATTGCAATTTTTGAACCAATCGGTTACCGTGTTTTCGTAGATGTAAATATCGAGTTACTGAACTTTGTTTTCATGTTAGAAGAGTGACATGCCTAAATTTGCTCCCTCTCTTAGAATGAATGAATAATATTTGTAATAGATTTACCTCAAACTATGGATAGGATGTTGAAAAAAAGGGAATGTGCATTACGGATACATCCATTGACAACATAACATCACCACATAATTAAGAAAGCCTGAAAACGCTGTATAGACCAAGAATTAACTTAAGCCACATTACATCAAGTGTTGCTTGATCCCTAAGACGAAACTATGAAGTTGCATTTCGCGGTCATAGTTTGCTTCAAAATATTTGTCTCGTCTCTTGATACGGGCATCCAATAGCTCAAGAGTCGTGGATTCATGGGGTACCTCAAGATGGGTGATCAATCTCGACTGAGTTAGCAAGGCATGCAGCAAGTATTATCATCAGCCTTGTAGGCGTTGAGAGCAGCACGGAATTGAGCCAGTTCCTCCCTTTTGAGAGATAAGACAGGCGTGGGATAAGACAGATTGGTCAGATAAGCAAGTAAGGATTTGATTTCGCCTTCAACCTCAAGATCCTCGTATGTAACGTCATATCTCCTTCTTAGTAAATCATGGAGCCAGATCCACTTAGCTTAGACCTCATCCCGACCATCATGGGGCAAAGGACCTTTCGACGAGTAAGAATGTGCAAAATCGGGGCTGCCACCATTGCCAGGAACATGAACATTGTTAACTTGAGGGATGCCAGCAGGGTAAGAGATAGGACTCGAAGATGACCCATCGATTCTGCCGATTGTGTGCTCGCCCGATGCTGATGAGTTCTGTATATTGACAAACAGTGAGAAGATCGATCATATAGATCGAGTACTTCGGGACACGTCCACTGGTTGAAAACAATTGCAAAAATCTCTTGAATGGGTGCAATAACCCAATAGGTTATTGGTTCACTTTTGAGGACATCATGGCCGGGTTGCAAGGAAAGAGGAGAGATCAATAATCCTCCCAACATTCATCAAAGATTTCAAAGCTATGAGGATCTCCAAAAAGGTCGAAAAATTAAATTTCTTCCAGCTATTTTGAGTGACCTCATTATAGCACATAGCAGCAGTTTTCTTTTGAGCAAAGGAAAAAGAGAAAAGGAAATTCATGGAGTTGACAACAGGCATGGGTATACCTTGGTAAGTCCAAATCGACATACACAATAATGAGGATTATATACCTCAAAGCTGAGGGAAAACTTTCCTCTAAAAGAAAATTCCAGCATAAGATTAGTGGGAGCAAGGAAACTCAACCAGGATAGACAGGTATAGATAATGCAGTAGAAGGACTACATTCGAAGCTGTCGATGCCAATCTTGTAAAAGTCGAAGCTTTCCAAAGAGAGCAATATATTGAAGAAACACTCGAATGATGAGCATTATGGACAGCAGAACTTTCAAAGCCCAAACTCATGCTCGACCAGCGATTTGTGTGCCTCATCCCAATGAATGGGTGTAGTCCCTTCGTCAAGAAATAGCTGGGGAAAATAAACACGCAACCACCCATGCAGGATCCATAAAGGACCAAAGAAAGGTTCAGAATGTGCACTGAGTAACGATGATTGCACATTAAAGAGTCCCCGATATAATGTGGCGAGAGCCATACGTCCCAATCTGACATCAATGTCGTTGAAGAGTGCATAAGCAACGTCAATAAACTCTTAAGATACAGATGGGGTAGGGAGATAGAAAATATAATGACAAAGTCAATACAACAAAAAGGCCACATGTTCCTGGGGAGTGATTGGTCCATCAGATTTAGCATACTTGTCCATGAACTCATAATAAGGCAAGTCATAGCATGGGATATTATAGAAGTATGGACAAGTATGGGACCACTACCCATGGAATTTCATAAAATGAGAAAGATGAGTCAAAGACCATATGTCAAATAGAGTAACTGCTACCGAACAAGTTGGAAGGAAGAAACAATTGGCCAACGGAGACCATAGGCAACAGAGGCTGTCGATAAGCCCATATTCAAGAGGATAAATCGATGTGCAACTGAATGTCAAAGCTTCCTTAATTCTGGCTTCGTCCCACAAATTCGCCGTCTCCTTTTTCATTCTCTTGTACCATTTGAAGGCTCGAATATGCGGTATCCCTTTTGCAAACTCAAGTATCCCATCAATATACAACGTCGGGCACGAGGACCCATCTTGTCCCGAGGACCCATTTTGTCCCGAGGACCCACTGTGGTGGCATAACATAAACATCCAAAGATACTCAGATGATCCAATTCTAGCTTCTTTCCGAAAAGCATCTCAAAGGGACTCCGTCCGTTGAGCACTTTTGTTGGCATTCGATTAATCAAATAAGCTGCCGTTATTATGCAATCTCCCCAAAAGTTTCTGGAATGGATGCTTGAAACTTCAATGCACGTGCAACTTCTAATAGATGCCTGTGTTTTCATTCCACTACCCCATTTTACTGTGGGGTGTATACACATGAACTCTCGTGCATGATGCCATGGGATGAGAAAAGAGAAGCGCAATCATGATTAAAGAATTCCTTCCCATCATCTATCCGAATGTGCTGAATAGACTTCCCAAAAATTGAGTCTTTGATAAGGAAATGAAAGCCCTCAAATTTGAGAAGACTTGATTCTTATGTTGCATAAGGAAAATTCATGTGGCTCTAGAGTAATCATCCACGATAGTAAGAAAAAATCGAGAACCATCATGGTGTGGTATATGATAAGGGCCCCAGACATCAGCATGAATTAATGAGAAAATACTGTTTGCAAGACTTTTGCTAACTGGAAAAGGTGCATGTGATTGTTTTGTTAAAGGGCAGATATGACATTGATGATAAGGAAATAAAGCACCGCGACCCATTCTTGAATGCAAAAGGAAATTTTTATTATTGATAGTCAAATTACACAATGATTGTTTATTCAAGGGAATGCGGGATAAATCTAAATTTCTTGGAAAATTGGTCCAAAAAAATAATTCTTTAAAAAGATTACCCAAGTCCATTAGTTTGCCAGTTGAAAGGGCTTGAAAGAAACAAGTATCAACATCGACTAATACTTGGCAGAAATTTTCCTTGCAAGCTCTAGACACAAATATGAGGTTGAACTGGAAATCCGGGACATAAAGGACATTTTCTAGAGTGATTTGTGGACTAAGATTAATTGTCCTTGTTGTGGTGACAAGAGTAACATTTTCATTAGGCAATTGAACAGAGATAGGAATATCTAATTTTCTATAAATATTGGAAAATAAACTCTTATTGCAGACGATATGATCACTAGCTCTCGAATCAATTATCCAAATATTTCTGGAAATTAAATTTATTAGGCAATGAGAAATACCTGAGAAACTGCTTCCTTTGTTGGAAGTGTCCAATTTTTGCAATGCTTGCATAAGTTGCTGATATTGTCCATTTGTGATGGGCTGGTCTAAATTTGAACCAGTTGAGCTAGTGACTTGATACACTGATGCTAAAGTTTCCTTTCCTTTTTTTCTTCTTTCCCCGGGCTTGCCATGTAATTTCCAACAATTTTCAATTGCATGGTGGGGCCGCTTGCAATATTCGCAAAATAATTTTCCTTTTCCTTTTGAATATTGCCCAAAATTCTTTTATCCTCCCAAAAATTGACTGTCGTTGGATGTTTTAATCCCAAAGGCATGTCCACTATCCGATTCTGATGCATGATCGAACATCTTGAGACCATTTGATCGCGACACTCGATCTAAGCCGTCCATCCTAGCTCCTTTAAATAGTAAGGATTCCAACTCTAGCCCCTCTGTTCATTGCTCCTTCTCCCGATCTAGGTTTCTGTGGCCCGATTCCCTCCATTTGCTGCGAGCTCCAAGCACGATACTCTCTACTCCTTTCACGTACTTTGGTGAAATGAGTCGCCGACTCTCTTCTTGGACAGCCAACTAGAAGATTTAGCCAAGTTGTGGTACTGGGTCCATGGCCAAAATCTGGGATCTAAAGGTTAGGTAAGAATCATTCAGAATGAGGAAAAATCGAGTTGCCTTTTTTTTTGTCTTTGATTGCCCTGTTTTGCTACAAAGTCGCCTCTAGTCCCTTGAGCTTCTCCTCTACTGCTTCTAATTCATTCCAGAGAGTTGATAACTTGTTGAAGTATGCTGTCTTCCCTATTTCAATTCGGAAAGTGCTTGGGTGAGCGATTTTTTTTTTGCTTGATCTAGTTTTCCATACATCTCCTTTATATTGTCCCACATGATTTTTGAGTCTTCTGTGGGGGTAAATCGGCCCAATTTCTGGGCTTATGCAATTCCCTATCCATGTTCTTATTAGCGAATTACATTTCCTCAATTGTCGTGCCATTTTTTCGTCGGTCGAAATCGGAACAAACTCGTCGATGAAGCCTTCTTTGTCTTTGATAATGAGAGCCCGTCAAAATTCTTGTGCCCAGGTTGAGTATTCTTCGGGTCCCGTGAGATTGTGGCTTATGAGTTGCAACTTCGATCCATTCGTGGCGGAGAAGAACAAAGCGTCGCTGGGTTTTAGTCAACCAATGACGGCCACAATGGGATATGGCAAATAGTCGGGTGGAAAAATCGGGTAGGGATTCATGTGCATACTCACATTATCAGCCCCGCTCGATAGACCCACATTTAGTTCTCCTAACTCACTTGTCTACCCCGCATTCAAAATCCTGGGCCCACTGGTAAAGTTTGCCCCATTTACGATTGGTGGGCTGCCATTGGGCAGGGCGAATCCTTGGTAGCCCACATTTCTAGGCAATGATGCATTTGGGCTCGGCCCAAAATAAAATGGATCGAGTTGAAATTGGAATGGAACCCACTAGTAAGAATGACCCCCCATGGGCTGGCCCGAATTGGGCTACCCCAGACTTGTCTGAGTCTGGAAATGTTGTTGGACACCCGAAATTTGGGTCGGTGAGTCCAGATTTTGATCTTGAACTTTGATGTTGGAGGTGTAATTCCTTTAGTGGCGTGCTCCGATTCTAGTGGAAAGTCACGAGCCATGATGGTAAAAAAAAATTCATGTCTTCTGCTTCTTAAAGAAACCGATTCCTTTGCTGGAGAATTTGTTATGTTTGCGAGTCGTCGAACCTTCGGTCAACATGCAATCGAGCGGAAGCAAATAGGAGCAAACACTACTCTAATACCATGAAAGGAAGCGAGGAGCAAAAGACAAGATATGGAGAGAAAAATGTTTTTTTTATTGAATTATGATTCGATGTACATTTGTCGCATATTATAGTAAAAGATGTATGCAAAGAAAATGAAATAAAATATATAATAAATCAAATCCAATTTTGAAATGATCTTGACTTATTTCGTGTATCAATTCCATTCCTAATTGAATATCGAATGATCCATGCATATCTTCCAACGGGGTGGCTCTTTGCTTACATTGCCGCTGTTGGAGGAGGAGGAAGATGTCGATATTGAGGGATGGATCGATGGACTATCTGGAGGGTTTTTTTTTTTTTTTTTGGGGAGATGCTTTGCTACGCTGATGAGTAAAAAAGATGACCGATGATCATGTGGAGGTTACCCAGCGTTTTTTGATCACAGGATATAATTCTGTTGATAAGAATAATGAATGAATGAGAAATTGTATTAATTACTATGTATGGTTGGACTAATGTTTGGAGGCGTCGGGTGGATGGCAGTGCCCGCTCCGCTAACCGACAGCGACTCCCTGTCCGCAATGTTCTCCCCTTTTTCGCCTTCCCTTTTTTCTGCGAGCTCGCGTTGGAAGGACCCTTTTTCATTTGCCCAACCAATTTACCAATTCTCACTTCTAACTCGGGCACGTTATAATCCACGCTAGTCATTTGAACAAATAGAAAGAACTACTGCATTGAGTATCTGTTGATAGTTTGGGAATCATCACACCGAACAAAATTCAAAATCAAAAGATTACACTGCATGCCAAGCCTAAATTCAAGAGCCATTTGTGTCATTCTCAATGACCCAGTAACAACTAAAAAGAACAATCAACATGTTAGGTATAAGTTAAATGATGTCTTACCCAGGTGGTTAGGTTAGGCCATTTTTTCAATTCTGAGTTATAAGGGGCAAAGAAACGACAGCGACAGCAGCCGTGAGCTGTGAGCGTCCCCACCAGCTTCAGTTGGACGCCTCCGTTCCCGTTCGTCACGGGGTATAACGTCGCCTTCGTCTTAACCAAAGATTTCCCCCTCAGCCCTTCTCCCTCCTTAGCAGGCTTCTCTCTCTCTCTATGGAGGGCTTTGCGTTTTGCGCAGGTTTTGTTTTTAACCCTTTCCTCCTCCGTCCACGACCGACACTCACTCCGTCATCTGACTGGTTTCTATAGACGGTGGGGCCCACATCATCACTCTCATGGTTTCTTCGGAGGCATCTTGCGATTGTTTATCCGTTGCTCCAACAACGATTGCTTGATTCTCATCAACTATTTATTGTACGTTGATTCGACAAATTCAAAACCATTACAGCTTGACACTTCTTAACTCTTTTTTTATTTATTAAAACATTCATATAAAAGATTTCGAATGCCATGGATAACAAACATCGAACACTCCGGAGTCACTAAGCCTGCAAGGACCATTAGGCAAGATATTCCAGATACATTGTTCACAATAATGCCAATCCCTATTTCCTTTGTATATATCAAACCACTTGGATTGACCTGGCCACGAAAAATAGCAAAAGAACAATGTCCTCCCGAAGGGATTGGGTGTGAATGAGAATGACCAGCTTTCCCTTATATATTGGACTCCAAGATCATCATCCTTGGATTTGCAGTGAACTATTAGAGTAGTGCCTTGCCCCACACGGTTATTGATCACAACAGTGGCCTTGCCCATAACAATTCTCATGTAGCTAGTAACAAATAAAAACCAAATACATATGAACGTGATTGATGTCTTCATCATTGTGGCATAAAATATTCCAATATCATCGTCCTTAAACTATTTAAGGATGGAGAATGGAGCATGTTGGAGCTCACCATTGATCAAAATGATCATTTTATGCCAAATCTTTTGCAATTAGATATTGATGAACAGTAATTGGTTTGCGTAAATGCTAAAAGGCAACCATCGCTTAGTATCATAAGTGGACCGCATCTAATTAAAAGCCTGGGGATGTCAGTTTCACAAGAGACGAGTATTGTAATGAACTGACAATTATGCCCTTTCTTTTAAAAGTTTACAAAAAGAATTTTATGTTAATTTACATGGCATTGTATATCTAAAAGTTTTGTTCTGAGTTAAATAAAATTCAAATTGAGCGTGGTGTCAAATTTGAAAAAAAAAATCCTTAACAAGTTAAAAGTGAACATTATTCCAAACAAACCCAAAGATGTTAATGAGAGAAAAAACATTAGACAATAGCTATTGCAAAGTTGTTTGCGTTTTCTCTCCTTTAATTAAGCTATACATGACATATTATACTTGATTTGTAGCTGATCTTATTTGGCAATTCTAATCTAAAAGTAAAAAAGAAGAAATGGCAATTCTTATACAAGACTAAAAAGGAAAGAATATAAAAGGTAATATGGAAACAAAGAATATAAAAGGTAATATGGAAACATAAAACGTAATATGGGATTCTAATCCTAGATTATAAAAGAAGGAAAGAAAAAAGAGGTCATATAGCAATTCTTTTTCAACAAAGGAAACTTCGATAAAAGGAAAAAAAGGAAAAAAATAAAACTAATATCGCAATTCTCGTCCCCAAGTTAAAAAAGAAGAAAAATAAAAGGTAAAAGATGGTTGTGGCAAGCTGGCGAGATTCAATATGCTCCACTCTCCATCTTTAAATATCTGAATGACGATGATATTGCAGCAATGTAGCTGATCTTACGTGGCAATTCTTATGCCAGAGCAAAAAGGAAAGAATATAAAATGTAATATGGAAATTCTGATTCCATACTATAAAAGAATGAAATAAAAAAAAGAGATAATATAGCAATTCTTTTCCCATAGTGGCGTCTGCAAAATAAAAAGGAAACTCCGATATATAAAAAATAAGGAAAAAATAAAATAAAAGATCCAATATGCCCATTCTCCATCCTTAAATAGCTCAATGGTGTTGATGTCGGAGCAATGTACGTTACAATGAAGACATTAGCTATGCTCATATTTATTTCTTCTTTATTTGTAACGAGTTGTGTTGGAAACCGTATTTGGAAAAAAACCTATGTCGAGATAAAGAACAATATGACGGGTGAAATTACTATAAGAGTTCATTGCAAATCAAAAGAGGACGATCTCGGATTCCATGATATTACGTCAACGGCAAGCTGGGGATTCTCATTCACGCCCAGTTTCGCGGGAAGCACGTTGTTCTTTTGCAACTTTGCATGGCCGAATCAATTTCATTATTTTGACATATATGACCAATCTAGGGACGAATTGATATGCTCCGCTTGTATTTGGAAGATCTCGGCCAATGGTCCTTGTTTGCTCGATGATGTGACCGGAGGTTTCACAAAATGTTATCCATGGAATCCTCCTTCACAGTTAGGGGGAAAACCTCTTATATGAACGTATGATGGAGAAAGATGATTTGGCGAACTCATATGTTGCGATTTAGATGGAATAATAATTATATTGTTAATTTTATGTCTCTTATAATTTCTTCATCATTTCAATTTCAATTTCAATTTGCATCTCTTTCTTTTTAGTGTTGTCTCTTCATTTTGTCTCATTCATATCCATCCACCTTGGAAGAGTACGAGCATCAGCGAATGAAAATGTTTTCAACCGATCTGTCAAGTGCTTGCTCATGTTGGATTGCTAACGGATATTATGCTTGTCGTGCATGGTTTGGAAGCATAGAAATTCCAAAAAGGTCACTTTCGATCATAAAGAAGTTAGGAGGATCGTTGAAATGGAAGCCCTTCAAGAAAAAAATGCCGAGTCTCATACAATGAGAAATATTATTGTTTTCGCACTCCTCGGAATAAAACACGGATGTGAGAGATACATACGAGCTGGATTTCAACCATTTTAGTATTCTGAGGAGGATTTCTACCTTTGCCTTTTTGCAAAATCCCGGGGTAATCGCTATGGCATTATATCTCTATGGAAAAAACTCGTTGAATCTTCTTTCGATCTCATGAATGTGATGATATCTTAAAGGAGAAGCTAGTCTTTTTGCTAAATTAACAGAGACAGAAAATGGCTCCATTCTGTTTCGAGCAAGTAGCGTGGTATAGTTGTGGAATAAAAATGTTGAGCAGCGTGGACCAGCTTTCTTTACCACAGCAACTCGCACATAGGAAGAATTGGACAATAATTTAGTCTTGCTCTGATCCCCCAAACCCACATAATTTCCTGTTAAACATAACAAAAATATATGGGTCAATGAACAAGGAACAAAGACATGAGTTTGTCACGACGCAGCAATACATTTCTATAGATCCTCATATAAACCGAGCAATACTTATTTCTAATGAAAATTAGAAAGACCACAAAAAATGATGGAAAGACACAAAGATGTAGCCAGAAAACTTGCAGAAAAACCACGATCACATGGAAAAAGTTACTTAATAAAAGTCAAGTCTATTTCCACGGAGGGAGTCTGCATTTTCATACAATCCAAAGCGCTTGCAGGAAAAGGGAAGTCCCCGGCCTATATATCTCATCACATCCGTCATTCAGAAGAACTAACGTAATTAAGAAAACATGTTAGAAAAACATGACATACCTCTCAACACATCCATTAGTAGGAGTAGTTTTCGTCAAGGAATCCATTGGCTTGTCCATAAATTCCACGGAAATTTCCACTTCTGCATTTCAAATCAAACATATAAGTAAGCTTTTCTCTATGCCTCAACTACAGAAGACAATTCCATATTAAATCAACTTAAATCACTTTCTACCTAAGGTGATGCAAAACTATGGCAACAACCTTTTTCCCTATCGTTCACTTATCACTTACAGCCAACTTGAACCCCACATTTCACAGCCGTACTTCCAAATTAATTCAAGTCAACATTACTAGATTGTAACGTTTCCACGAATACTGCAGATAAAAATCATCCTCAGAAACCTTCTCTTCAAATCCAGATGAATTCATAGCCTCAATGGCACCTTCTCTAGTCTTACAGAATTTGCTGTAAACCACGATCCCTAACATGCTTCGTAAAAGAGTAGCATGGAAGTTCTTATCAATTACCCATTCTTCTTTACAATGTTAAAACTGGTTTTTCAGTGCCGTCATAGAATTCAGAAAACAATCCAATCAAGAAAAGTTTCCCCATTGCTGAGGCAAAAATTATATCCAGAATTACCATTTGGAAGAGAAAAAAGGAATGACATAATGAGGGAGCAAACCAAGCATACGCGTGTTGGATGGCATTGCTTTTAAAATTTGCCAACCCACAGCTTAAATAAGCTGAAACAAGTTGAGCTCAAATCAGGATATATTCCTATACTGTGGAAATCCAAGTAAATCCCATTTATAATACAAGAATCATGCCCGAACAAGAATTCAAAATCCCCATTCAGGGCATTGACATTCTCAAACCTTCACGCTCCCACTGCACACTAGATAACAAATATGCTAAATTGCGAACAATTCTGACAAGTTAGTAGTACAATCAGATAACAATGAAAACTTGATTATCAACCTCCGCAGCCTAGGAAAGAAAAACAGTTACTTCCAACAATGCCAGCATTATAAACAAGCCAGTACTCCTTCTCAGCCAAAAATTTTCCTGCACACTCAATACCAAAGCATTCACGTTCAATCAAGTAGCCACAGAGTAGCATGGGAGTTGTATCAATTACCCATTCTTCTTTACTGTGCAGACCAAATAAATAAACTGTGCAATAGTGCTGAGCATATTATCTATACATACAATTTAAATAAGCTGCAGTGCTGAATGCATTCAGCTGGAATCACCCTTATTCAATTCATTCATCCCAGGATGTTGTAAAGAGTTTGATGACCCTGTATAAAGGGTATTGAAGCAAAGCCAAATTGAAACTACAATGCCAATTAGCTGGCTAAGGGAATACATCGCCAGCAAACAAAATTCTCAATCTAGTAAAAATAACTAGTCAGATGCCCATTAAACAGACACAAGAGCTGAACATTATCCAATGAGTATTAGTCGCTCTTTCACATGTCAAACAAAGAAAGAGCGGGGCGATTTTGTCAAAACGTTCAAAAATAAACGGCGAAGAAACAGGGAGTTCAAAATGTTTTGACACGGTGGATCCGTTGATTCATGTGGTGCATCATGAATGGACTGTTTTATGAATGACGTGAATAGACAGTATCTCGCACAATATTTTCTCATGTTCTTCAAAATAGTAAAGGGAAAAGGCCACTAATTTGATATTCTTTGGAAGGCCTCCATGTCTCCATGGGGATGACCCATTTAATGGAGGACACGTGGCGCCACGTGTCGCCGGGGTCCCACCACACCCTCCTCCCCTCGTGTGATCTCTCTCCTCCTTCTCTCTCCACCGAGACAATATTCAAGCACCGCGCATTTTTTCTTTATATCCACTAAGGATCATGTGAAAAGACTTTTCTACTTCTTGCATGTTGATGGGCTTGCGGTGATGGCTCGTACATCTACAGGTGGATTGAGTACTCAGATGGACTACCCGTAGTACTTTGATCGACTTGTGGTCCTTGTAGTAAGACCCAAAGGGCATAGCTGCACCGATCATCTATTCTCAATCCCTAAATGAATAAATAGGAGCATCTAATAAGTTCTTTTTATGTATATTATTTTTTGTGATTAAGGGCATGAGGAATTTATTTGAGAGCCTTATGACTCCAACAACATAAACGAGCCCATCTACTTAATAGTAACTAACAACTATGGTAATAAATTTAATCAGGTAAAATGCATTCATGCATGCCATTGTCCTAAACGTTTAGGATGCCGCCAACTATAAATTTGTCATCCTTTTCCTTTGTTTCCTCCATCCCATGTTTTGCTCCTCCAATCGACTCGGCACTAAAATGAACCAATGTTGTGTACATAGTAATTAGGCACCATTATTGTAATTTCAAATATATATGCGCAAGAGAAAAATACTCAAAAGTGAAAAAAATGATTAAGTAAAGTGAGAGACATGATTTTGAAAGAAGCAACTGATTTCTGACGTCATAAATACCTATGACCTATTTTTTATTAACATATAAGAGATGCAGGTTCACGTTCCTTGGGGAGGTTAAGAAGCAGAAAAGGAATATGGGACAACCGTTGGTCAAGAACCGCATGCCGTTTTTGCACGTTGACCGCCTCACCTTTTGGGAGAAGTTTTTGGCATATTTGCATTTGCATGCGTTAGACGTTGTCTGAGGGCGTGACGTCTCGCCCTCTGTGTCAGCTGCTACGTGGCGGTTCGTCTG
Source organism: Angophora floribunda (assembly GCA_014182895.1). Lineage (NCBI taxonomy): Eukaryota > Viridiplantae > Streptophyta > Magnoliopsida > Myrtales > Myrtaceae > Angophora > Angophora floribunda. The sequence continues at coordinate 41,394,540 of CM024706.1, read as the reverse complement.
TTCTCAAAACGAGAAAAATCAGAAGGCAAAAAAAACATTTTATTAAAAAAAATTATAGTTTTCTCTTCTTCTTCTTTTTCCACAAATTTCAAGGTCGGATATTTTAAATTAGCCAACAAGAAGGGGCAACAGTACTAGGAATCGATATGAAAAACATGAGTAATTCCTTCTGTATATCTTCTTTAATACTTTCATTTTCCATATAACACTGTAAAAAGGGAAATATAGCTAAAACCTAAGGAGAAGAAGAAGAAGAGGTATTGACTAAGATTTATATATAGAGTGCGCATATTCAGTGGGGACGGCGTCCGGAATATGTTCCGGCGAGGGCATGCGAGACGCTCACAGCCAGAGAGCGCCGGCGTCCTTGAGGAGCTGGACGAGGGTGCCGTTGATGTGGCAGGCCAGGCCGCCCAGGAACTTGCCGCCCACGAAGACCGCCGGAGCACCTGCTGGTCGCGGGCGAGCTGGTGGAGCACGGCGTGGATGTCGCGGCCGCCGCCGTTGAGCTCGTCGAGCTCGACCACCGTGGGGCCGACGCCGAGGCCGAAGAGGAGGGTCTTGGCCACGGTGCACATGCAGCAGCCGCTCATGCTGAAGAGCACCACCGCGTTGCCGGCGGCGAGGCGCCTCACCGCCTCGTAGGAGCTCCCGGGCTTGCTCGGCGTCACGCCGTTGTGCACCGGGATTCGTGCGGCTTCCTTGGGCATCAGTTGCATGGTTTCTTCTTTCACAGAGAGAGAGGCAGATGGTTGAGAGGAGGGGATGATTCTGAGGGATGATGACAAGCTCTGGTGAGATTAAATATATGAGAAACGAGAAAAAGCAAGATGGAGAGAGAGAGAGGGGTAGAGGTGGTTTGGTTTGGTTCGTACCCGGCAATGTCTGACCATTGTTGGGCATGGCTTTTGTTGCGTGAGAGAGAGTCTAGAGAGAGGGGTAGTCTTTACTGCCGTATAGTCTACTGTACAGAATACGTATAATCAGAAAAAAACTGTCAGAAAATATCAAAATTCGGTGCGAAAAAGTTCCCTTCTGTTATGACCGGTGACGCAACGGTCAACGATTTCTTGCAGGCCTATGTGGGGACCGCGCACTGGCCTCGCCGGTCCGGGCCGATGCTCCCGGCTGTCTGATCCTCTAAGCTCCGGCTTGATGATGACGGTGGTGGTGAGATCACCGTGAGCACTTGAGCAGAGCAAAATTTCTATCTTTGATATTTTCTGACTTAATGGGGAGATAAATTTCTAACATAGGATAAATTTCTATCACTGTACAGAATACGTATAATCTAAATGGGGAGCACCTAATAATATCTCGAGGCCAAGAAAATGATGATAAGATAGCGACATCTTGAATTACATCGACGGTTGAAAACATGCGTTAACATGATCGGTTTGTCGACGATATATGGAATGCTAAACCTTCATGTTGCAAGTTGTGGATCGCGATTCTTAACTTAATGGTTTGAACATGAGAGAAATTTGAGATATTTCATTGATTATTTAAGCAAGATAATCATTAATCGAGTGGAATTCGCTCATTTCAACTCGCCACTAAATTTCATTGCATACGATTTAGATTTTGTTTCGACATCTCTTGCCCTTTCTTTATTTTGGGATTTTGGTTAGAATTTTATTTGTCGTTTGGCCTAGGGATAATAAGTTTTCGGTCCAATTCCATCTTAGGAATTAAGAACCGGATTAAGAGGACTAGCTCCCAATTTTTGGGAATAAGGACTGGACCAGACTAACCGGTCTAGTCCCATGAAACCAATTACCTAGCAAAAAAAAAAAAACCACGGTGTTATTATTTTAAGGTTTATTACTATTTTTAGAAAAAAAAGTCGATCTAGTCCGATTCCCCTTTAAACCAGAAACCGGATTGGCGTCCTCGAGAACTAAATCAAACTAGCTAGTTCAGTCTAGTTCAAGTGATTCCTAATTCAGTTGGTCCGATATGTTCACTCTTACTTTGGTTTCATTTATCATCACAAAGAATTAGAATTAAATGAATCTTTCTATTAACACGAGTTGATGCTTTTGGCATAAAGAAGTAATTATCAGGTAATTTTGGTGCTCTTTGATATTTTGCTTATCTTTGCTTAAAAGATTAGCAAAATAATTTTTTTTTATTACACTTTAATTTCATTTCGAGTTTAGCGAGGAAGAGAGAGGTGCAAGGATGGAAGCGTGTCGTCGTCGCCGTTCAAGACGCAATGGAGACCAAATCGGATCCCCAGGCCGCAGCGCCACGTGTCCACGCGGGGGAAGAGCGTATAGTATGCGGGTGGGCCCCACGCCATCCCCAACAAGACGAAACGTGGCGGAAGATGTCGAGATCGCGTGTTGCTGCTGCTTTGGAAGCTGGTCCACTTCCAATTCGTGGTTTTGCTTAGAGGTATGCAAAAAATAGAGGTGTGTAGATGGTCGTCGGATCGAAAGTTATAATATAGCCGCGTCCTCGCTTTGACAGTTTTCCCAAAAAAGCGAAATAGACTTTGAAAGTTTCCATACTTAGAATTTGATAGGCTCCTGGAGGCTCTCGTTCCTTCCTTGAAACCTGAGAAAATGAGGAGGAAAATCTGGATTCAAAATAAAAAGACGAAGCTTTTCATTCAGTGAAGAGGGACGAACAGAAGGCGCAGAGCAGCTTGCTTTGCAAAAGAGGGAAAACCCTAACATGGCCTGGTCGGACTCCAGGAGGCACAGAGGGTCGTGAAGAGGGACGGAGAGACAAGAGTAAGGCGAGCGGAGGAGGCAGCGCAGCGAGAGAGCGAAGCGTGGTGCCTTTGGCTCGTGGAGACTGACGGGGAGAGGGACCGTGAAAGAGCGGGGCGATTTTGTCAAAACGTTCAAAAATAAACGGAGAGTTCAAAACGTTTTGACACGGTCCACGTGGCGCATCATGAGTGGACTGTTTTATGAATGACGTGAATAGACAGTCTCGCACAATATTTTCTCATGCTTCTCAAAATAATGAAGGGAAAATGCCACTCATTTAATATTTTTGGGAAGGCCTCCACGTCCCGAATGTCATCATTTCATAATTTCCTTCCTACATGGATTTGCATTCATTTGTTTTGTTGTTGTAACTATTATTTTTTTTAGATATATTAGGCAGTTCCCACACGTATACTAAAGAAGTCAATTGATTCCACTTCGGGAAAGCTTAAGGTCGACCTCCTCTATAGATTTTTCAAATGGAAAAAAACTCTCAAGTCTTGCTTCCAGTGGATGACTTTATTGGTGGACACGATAAAATAAATATACGATGGCATTGGTACATATCAAGAGAATATGATTAAAAAAAATCTTAAATCTAGTATAATCTTATCGATTCAGTCATAATTATTTTTATTTAAATAATTTGGCTTTAAATCTTTTAAAAATTTGCCAATGTAACATATCTATTCAATTTTCGTTGGAAATTACTAGTGTAGACACTAGTCGTTGGTACGTTAGTATTGATGTTGACAATTTTTTATAATTTTTTTATAAACATTCTAAAAATGGAAAGGAAGGGGGAAGCTGGTTTGGAGAAAAAAGTAGAGAGGAAGAACCGAAAAAAGAGACAGCAGAAAACCAGGGCCTAAGAGACAGAAGACGTGGGAAGAGAGAGACAGGAGGCTAGCTGGTTTTTGTGGGTTTCGGAGAGAGGTTTTCCGGCGAGGGTTGTGAAAAGATCGAGATCTGAGAGCTCGGGAGAGAGTATCAAGATCAGGAAAAAACGCAGAAAGAGAGAGGGCACTCAAGTCAAGGATTAGAGCTTGAGCCCGATCATTGCTTTGAATCTAGAATCGTCTTCTCAAGAACCTAACTAACGGGCATTTCCTTTCCGCTTTCATCGAAAAAAAGACGTCTTTGGCTCTAGCTCTCTCACACTCTAAAGTCTTCCGCGAGTAGAGTAAAGAAATTTTCGGAAAAGGCAGGAAGAGCAAGAGGGTTTTCTTCTTCAGCTGGGTCTTCTTCTTCGAGGAGGGGGCAGTTTTCGGACGGAGAGAACCGAGAAAGAGGAGACGGGAAGACAGGCGGTGAAACCGAGAGAGAGAGCTAGAGACCGAGAGGAGGATTGCATACGCCCCTTCGCCGACGAGCCCCCCACGATTTAAGGCAAGTCAGCATCTCTTTATCTTTAAGTGCATTCGTGTTTGTCTGATTGTACGAACAGTTCGTGTCGTGTCGTAAATGTAGTTTAGGTGGGGATTTTTTGTGAAATTTTGCGGCCGCCTTGGTTGACGCCGGTCGAAGGGAACGTCCGGCGGATGGTGGCGATTCGGTGGTGAAAAGGACGCCATTTGCTCCGGCCGGTGTTGTTATTTGGGTGAGTCCGTCGGAAAAGTTGCAGGAGCTCCGGCGAAACTCCGGGCGGGCATGCAGCTGCTGCGGGAGGAAGAAGACCAGACGGGAAGAAGAAAAAAAGAAAGAAAGAAAATAATAAAAAGAAAATAGAAAAACAAAAATAGAATAAGGATATGGGCTTTACTCTGGGCTAAGTCGGTCGCGGGCTTAGGATGACTGGGCTGGAAATGGGCTTTTAGCTGGGCTGAAGATAGAAATCAGAAATGGACACTTTCCATAAAGGTCAATTCCAAAAAAAACCCAAACTTTAGGTTCAGTCCCAAATATACCCCGAACTTTTTTTTTTTGCCAGAAAAAACCCCAAACTTTTGCTCATCCCAAATCTGCCCCAAACTTTTATTTGTCTCGGAAAAACCCAAAACTTTAGATTTAGTCCCAAATCTGCCCCAAATTTTTCTTTTTTGTCTTTAAAAAACCTCAAACTCTCAGTCTATTCCCAAATTTATCCCAATTTTTTTGTCAAAAAGAAAATCATCAAATTTTACTCTAATCCAGTGGATTTTCGGTAGGTGCTACAGTAAACTAGGCTGGATGAACAAATAACAAATGTGTCCAAAAGCCGTATTAGTAATCCCTAATTTTTTATGTCCTAAAATGGTTTTATTTTGAAAATAATTTTCTATGACATCTTGTTTATGTGTATTTATTATCTATGTGGAAATGTCATGTTAAGTTGAGACTAGACGATGAGGTATATTTGAAAACATATCAAAAATTGGTGATTTTTTTAGTACAAATGGAGGGTAAAACCCCAAATTAATATACCCGTTAATTGTGACGTGTTATTTAATTTAGAAATTTGACAGTAAAATTTAACGGAAAATAATATATGGTAATTTGTTTTGGTGGTCAAAAAAATAATTTTGGGTAAATTGTCATATGTGTACCAATTTGAGATTTTTTTAGACAAAAGAAAAGTTCGAGGTAAATTTGGGACTAAAATTAAAGTTTAGGGTTTTTTTTTAGACAAAAGAAAAGTTCGGGGCAAATTTGGGACTAAACTTAAAGTTTGAGGTTTTTCTTGAGACAAAAAAAAGTTCAGGGTATATTTGGGACTGGACCTAAAGTTTGGGGTTTTTTTTGGAATTGACCCCTTTCCATAAAAAACGAATTTTTGTGGGCTTTCCTCGTGGATTTAGGGCTGGTCCGGTGCCTTTAGCCCAGCCCGGACTGGCGAGGCCCGAATCAGGTTAGCAGGGTCGGGTTTCCTGACCCGGTCCGAATTATTTTTTAATAAAAAAATCATAAAAAATCCAAAAATTCAGAAACTCAAAAAATAAAAAATAAAAAATTGAAAAATCATAAAAAATTTCAGAAAATTCACAAAATGCATGGAAAATTCAGAAACCTGAAAATTTATAAAAAATTTCGATTTTTTTTTTAAAATATAAAAAAATTCAAGAATATTAAAATATTAAAAATTCCAAAATAAAGAAAATTTTCAAAATCCCAAAAATTCCAAGTTTGTTTTAAAGTTCCCTAAAAAAGCTCTAAAATAATTATTGGAAAATTTTCTCTTAAAAAGTGTCGGAAAATCGTCGATCTAAAATTGTATTTAAAATTGAATAAGCCCTTCGGCCTTACGCTCCTGGGTTTTAATTATCGCTATGGCCCTTGACCGAATCATTGTGCTTTCTTCGGCCACTGCTGGGTGATCTTTAAATTAGAAGAAGTGACGACTAAACATGGAAGCTGTACTTTTGAATGGTTAATGTGTTGAATCTTGGAGTTTGTCATTTTAAAATTGCAGCATCATATGTACTAGCATAAAAACACAAAGCTTGGTCATTCACTTTGAGGTAACTTTTTCTGTTAAAAACACTTAAGAGTTCCACGCTATTTAGTATTTCTCCACTTATTTGTAATTTTTCTTCACGTTAAGTGGTTATGATGTAGTTGTTTCAGTTTGGAGTTGCTGTTTTAGCATTGGACTAAGCACCCAGAAAACTTAGCAATTTTATAAGTTTGATTTCTCACTTTCCTGATATACCCTAGGTCCATAATTATGTTCCTCCATACGAGTGATTTGGTCTAAGTCATGTTGTTTGCAGGTGCTTCAATTATGCTTCCCTATCTTTGCCTAAGTGTTGTATTCGTGGTTTCTAATCATTTCCCATGCTGCAGGTTATTTTTCCTTTGGGTTGTACCTATTCACAATTTTATCGTGCTGAAGATAAGTTTCCATTGGGAAGACATGGCGACATGTATGTCCCTCTTTATCTATCTTTCTTTTGGCGTTAACTTCAGTTGCTCTATATTCTCATCCCTGTAAATGATCCACTGTCTGCTTGTATCTCTAGATTAATTTTTTTTTTTTTTGGTAAGGAATTGTATCTCTGGATTAATTAGTGTTCACTGGTGCAAAGAAAGACTTATTATAGCAATGACAATGCTAGCAAAGATTAAAACTGTGCTTGTATCCATTGACAGATGAAATGATCAGAAAACATTAGCAGAAAAAATGTATTTGGTTTGAAGCCTGTTCTATTATTCCAAAATCTCCATCCCAATTTGGAAAACATATGATACAATCGTATACATAATAAATGGGCTGGTTTAGATCGATCCTAACCGGATGATTATGAATTACTTCTCTATTTAATAGATGAATAGAATATTATTAAACCCGGTAATAAGTAAGAAGAGAAAATCTCAAATCGGTGATTTGCTTAAACTTACTGCTATTTTTTTTTTATTCAATCACTGGTCCTTTTCATTTGATCTGCAGGGTCATATGAATTGATTAGTCCTTCTGTTAAGTCTGCATCATGAATACATACTCAAGTTGTACATGATTTCCTAATGGTGCTAATACAGTTAAATGCCAATAAATGAGATACAAAATTCCAAACTTGTCATTCACTCCAAGGCCAAGCCTGAAAACATTTTTCAGACTGTAAAAAAACCAAGATACATCATTCCCATTCTTTGCATCGCAGCGGTCTTGCTAGACTTCTACCCGTGAGCGATCCTACTTTAGAAGCAGAAAAGATAGACAAACAACAGCATCTCCAAGCGAACATTGTTGCCAATCTAAGGCAAGCAATGTCGTGTTTTCCTATCCAGCTTAAACAGCAGCCACACACAGAAGTCCTATCAAGACAATCATGACACATGGATAAATCTTTTCCTCTTCTTCCAACTTTGACAATTCCATTGCTAACTTGCTGTTCTGTCACTTTAGTTGTGTCCAGTTATGCGCACTCCTTTCTAGCTGTATTTAGGGAGGAGTGGACTTTTTCCTCAAATGTTTTGAATTAACTTTCCATTCTTTCAATTCTATTTACCAAGACTTCCTTCTCATTGACTGAAAAATCACTTCCCCTTCATGCAAAAAAATCCACAATCATCAACCTGTCCAAGGCAAGCAAACATTTTAAATAGAGCACTGTACATTACGCCTAAGTTGAATAATTTGGATCGTTTTCCCATAGAAGACTGGTATTCCTCTTTGCAAACTTACACTTAGCATTAGGTGTGATAGTGACAAAAACATCTTAAAAATTAAGTTAGGGCAATCAACAGCTTAATGCTTGTGTGAGAAATTTCAAAGCCAGCAGTACAGAACACATGAAAATTAACTTTGTGAAGCATAAATCCATCATCAATGTACCGATTTATCAATCCTTAATCTATTTCAGAGAATCAAAAACCCATCACCTCCCATAAAGGGCAACAGCAGAACATCCTTTCCAGATTTTTAGAGCTCCAAGATGCATAAAAGTTGAGCCACACATTGATGCTTGCACGACATGGGACAAACTTAGTTGTTGGAGCCATTTCAGAGAATCGAATCACTTTCTTATTTTTTGAATGGTCGATACAGTTGATAATGGCTTTTCATGTACACATGTTTCCCATGTAGCAGCTGCCCTGGAGCCATTTGGAGCTGATGAGAGCTACCGCGCATTCTTGTTGCAGATGTTTGATGAAGGAGAAGGAGAGAATGGGGAGGATGGGCTGGGACCAGTCGACCAGCATGCAGTGGCTCCTGAAATTGAAGAAGTACCGAGTGAAGATTCCTTGAGCACGCTTGAGATTGAGGCCGGTGGCACTGAGATCAACAGTGATCATCCCGACCGGTCTGTTTTGATATCTCACTCTTTATTTTTTATAAAATTAGTGTAAATTTAGTATCGGTGATTTGTCACTACTAGGCAAATAACATGCCCTTAGCTGATCTTTATTTATTTTGTCATTGCTAGACAAGGAAGGATTGAGGACTTGGATGCTTTGGCGAGGCCGCGACCGAACAAGTGGGCCACTATCTACGCCCTCGCTGCCTCTGTGACCACCTTTTTGCTAGCTTATGGTTAGTCTCTTGTTCGATATTGTCTAGTGAAGTTTGGAACCAACTGTTAGTCTAGTGATTTTGGTGTAGTTTCTCATTATTTTCAGTGATTTTGGTGTAGTTTCTCATTATTTTTTTTGTGGAATTTTGGCAGTCCAAGCATTGATGATCGGGCTTCCAATATACATAAAGACGAATTTGAAGGTAACTGACTTGCATCTCCAGGTCGTGACGGGGTTTCTTGGCCTAGGGACATTGCTTGGGTTGATGCTGGCGGGATATATGTCCGATCGAGTAGGCCGCCGTTGGACAATTGTGGCAGCAGCAGCCTTATTTTTCATCGGGCCTCTTACTATGGGCGTTGCCCCCGATTATGCCGTCTTCCTGGTTGGCCGTGGCATTGTCAGCTTTGGCGCCAGCTTCGCTGTCACAATTGCCCCAGTATATGCGACTGAGATCTCCCCTGTCTTTTCTCGCGGCACCTTGATCTCCATACCTGAGGTAGTCATTTATTTTCGTTTCTTTTTTTTCTTTTTCCTAATTTTGTGGCATTTTTTCATAAGTTTTTTTTTCATATTGAATTTGCATCGTGACAAGTCCTTTGCATGGTTTAGGTGTGTATCAGCGCAGGCACCCTATTAGGCAATGCATTGAATTTTCTTCTCTCTAAGATCGTCGCCAAGAAAGCCTGGCGTTACATGCTTATTGGGGGAGCAGTCTCTGCTGCCCCAGTTGTGTTTGCTTTCGCATGTCGCCGCATGCCAGAGTCGCCTGAGTGGCTTGTCATGCGGGGCCGCCTAGGCCTCGCCAAGCCCATCCTCACCAGGACCTGCAAATCTGAGGATGAGGCTGCACTCCGACTCGCCGAGATGAAGAAAGCGGCTGGCATAGCTGAGGAATGCGACAATGAGGTTGTGAACACCGACCAGAACTTGGGTGGATGGCTGGATATCTTCCGCCCAAGTCACTGCGTCCTTCACATGCTAGTGTGTGCTGTTGTGATCCAGTTGGTCCAACAGATATGTAGCATAGACACCATGATGCTATTTGCCCCTCGCTTTTACCAGAAGGTCGGCATCAACACGTCCTCTAGAAGATACCTTGTGACCCTTATAGTTGATTTGGTGAAGGTAGTGTCAGTCCTCTTCGCCACTGTCTACTTGGTTGATCGGCTTGGGAGGCGGCGTCTATTGCTGGGCAGCATCTGCGGGGTGGTCATCTCGCTAGTCTCCTTTGGAGCATTCCTCAGGTTCATCGAGGCCAGCAGCAGGAGGCCCATTTGGGCGGTGGTCATGTGCTTTGTCACGGGGATCGGCTACGTGACTTCCTATTCCATCGGGCTGGGACCAATCGCGGCGGTGTACTGCTCGGAGATCTTCCCCACAAGATTGCGTGCACAGGGCTACACAATTGGCGTCGGCGTGAAGCAGACAGTGAACATAGTGTTATCGCTGACGTACCTATCGATGTCCAAGGAGATGACCCTAGGTGGGACTGCCATATTTTTTGCCTCTATCGCCTTGGTTGGGGGCCTGATACTTTATTGGTTGATGCCTGAGACAAGTGGGAAGACTGCAGAAGAGATCGAGCTATTATTCGGTAAGAAAAAAAAAAGTGCCCTATTTTCATTCACTTTACCTGTGTCATACTTTTATCATGGAACGAAAAAAAAGTGCGAGCAACTTCTCATATACAATAGTTATCAGAATAAGTTGATGCAACTCCATAATGAAGAGATGTGCTTGTTGTGGAATTGCCTGAGCTTTCATTGCTATATGATAATGGATATTTCTCATGGCCTGTAATGTCCTGCCAGATAAAACAGATATAAGATTAAAGTAACAGAAAATGCAGTTGATCAAGACTAATGTTGGAGGTTTAATTGGAGTGTTGTTCATTTGGGGACATATTAATCCGACAGTGCATACCTTATGTGCACATTTGTGTTTTCTGATTTTACTGCTTCATCTTGTCATTAAATGGATTTGAAGATGTATTTCTCCTTTTGCAGGAACTTTCAGAAAATCTAAGGAAAAAATCTCATCCCAAGTACCAGTGGAGTCATATGGCTTCAAAGTCATGTTCTGTAGAGCATTTCGTTCCCTCTTGTGTGAAGGAAATAATCACTTCTGCCAACACTGTTAACATTTCAGGCTTGCTAATAATGGAACAATCTGGGATTCTATGACCAGGTATGCAAATGAGGTTAATTTTTCCCATACTGCTCTCGAACAGGGAAGTGTCATTAATCCAAATGTCTTCAGAGTTTCGTGTAGTGCAATTCATAGAGCTAGTGATCAAGGACCGAGCATGAGAGAAATTTCAGATGCTGTAGATATGCCTGGTATGTTGGTTTTCTTCTTCCGTCTAGATGATTATCCATAAAACACTATTTGGTGAAATATGTTTGTGATCTCCTCTTGTTTTACTTCGTTTTATGTTCCTCCTCAGGGCTAACTATGCCAGAACTTCTTATTGAAGTGCTGCAGTTGTTTGGCTTGGCATTACAGGTTTGTTTTACTGTTTTAAAGCAAATCTGAGACTGTGCATTCCCTTTTAAGAGTTTCTTTAGCTGTTACTTTTTCAGCAGCAATGTGGCTGGAATTAGTGATCTTTCCTTTGTGTGAGCTGCAATGTGGCTGGAATTATTGATCTTTCCTTCGTGTATCTCTTCCTTGGCATCTTCTTATAATGTCTTGTCTGATAATATTTGCTTGACAATGGTAGCAAAGTAGATCAGAGTCAAATTTCACTGATTTGAGGGGTTATATTTTGGCTGCACATGAGTTATATCAATGTTCTTTTGCACTTAATTAAAGATTCAGCTTGAGTTTGTTCAGGATTTGACTGCATGCTGTTCATTCAAGGAGACTTGAAATATGCAATGGTAGGGGATATGGTGACTAATGAATTGTAGTTTTCGCGTTGCTCATGCTGAGCTTAATCAGTCCAAAGTTGCTGAAAAACTCCAAGGAAAACAATCACCTTCATTTAGAGGCTACTATTCGATCTCACAGTTTTTAGATTTATATTTTTCCGTTCAATTAGAACTTTAAGAGGAGATGCCTTTCTCTTCTTTGTTTCTGCCTGAATATGTCCAGTGACGCGATTTTGGTCAGGCGTGTTTTGCCAGCTTAACCTGTTTAATGACTTCTTCCATCTTCCTATTCCAACTGATCTTAAGAGCTCTAAGCCCCTAACTTAAGTTGATTCATTAATTATTTCCAAGTCATTATAAGAAAAGGGTCTTCCTCTTCTGCTGGTAGTATGTGGTATGAATATGGCTTTCTCGAGCTGGCTACCACAAGATTTATAATTTTAGCATTGCAGGTTGTAGCACGTGTGAGGAACAATGCATATCTGTAATATTGTACTTATTTTTGTCCAGGCTAGGTTGCATGGCTTTCTTTTTTTGTGGGTTGAAGAACCCGAAGCGGCTCTGTTGAAATTGTAATTGCAAAGTCGCGCATATTAAATTGGAGAATCCGGTTGCTTGTCTGTAGTTCTGATTTACATAGCCATTATCTCTTGTCCATCTTCTGAACTGCTGCAAACTGCAGTAATCTCCTTGTTGGCATCATGCAAGTCTGAATTTTGAATTTACTTATAGGTGTGCTGTCATTTATTTTAGGTATTATCGGTTTGCATTATTCACATATGCATGAATTTCTGATGCTTGCATTTGGTACTGATTCAGGGAGGATTCCTTTTTCATACTTGTAAGACATTCACATCAGATTCATGAAAAATTATGGCAGAGTTGCACACTATGCATGTGCGTAGGCAATGAGTGATGAGTTTTCGAGGGTTTTGCATCAGCAAATTGAATTCTTCTCTGGTAACCCCAGTGCAGACACTCTGAATTGGGTCCAAGGTGAAGTTAGCAAGGCAAGTACCATTCATTTCTATTGACAAACTTATGATACAATTTCTAGCTAAACATGATTCCTTTTAACTGTTATTTGTATTAGAATGGGAGGCTGCTTTGTAGCGAGGAGCATAATTTGACTGTTGAATATATAAGATGCATTCTTCATGTTCCATCAATTGATGCTAATTGGTCAAAATATCCATGTGCCAACGCGTGCCCGTGGCTGTTGGTGTTGCCTGCACCACAGGCAGTTTTTGGGGAGTTGGGGTTGGGGCCGTTTCTTTTGTGTGCTCATGTGCCTAGTAGCTCTTGGGGTTAGCATATGGGTAGGTGGGTGGATTGTTTTGGGTTTTAATATATATCTGCAATTTTGCATTCAGATGCGTACTAGAATGGTGGATAACATCGATAACATCGAGAAGATACTGGACAGAGGTGACCGAATTGAGCAACTTGTTGACAAGACTGCTACAATGCAAGATGGTGCCTTTCACTTCAAGAAACAGTCCAAGCACCTTAGAATTTTCTGAGCTCTGTGGATGAAAATGCGAAGCTTTTGTAAAGTAAATCGAGTTCCTGCTTATAGGGCTTTGATACTTGTTTAGTGTCTGGTCACTCCAGATATAGAATTTTCTGGAAGCTGACATGAAATTTATGCAGTACTGATGAAGATAAGAAATTGAGAAAGGACAAAAAGAAAATATAAAAGTTAAAGATCCCATATTTGGGTCAGGGGGTGTTTTTGCTTTCTAAGAATTGGGAAATGTTTCTTGAAATGAACCTTGGTTTGTAGTGTAGTTGGTGAGATTTAGGTGTTAATAACTCTTGAGCATCTAGAATCACTTTCTCATAACATATTGCATGGTTTACAGGATGCATATGGCTACAGATAATGGCCAGTAGATGTCTGCTGGGTTGCCTGGTGGGAATCTGTCTGAATTTAGTTAAAGGTTGGCCTTTGTTTTTTTGGCTTGTATTGCCCTGAGTGCAGGATGATAGGTTGTTTGTGTCCTTGTGCAGTTTGTGGAATAACTTGGGAATGGCCCAGTCGGTTATGACCCAGGTCGAATTTAGGCTGAATTGGTCCACTTCTCAGTTTCAAAATCCTAAAACTGGCCTTTATACAACTCAATTCGCTGTTCTTTTGTCGGAACCATGGATTCAACTTTGGATCAGACCAACTGGGCTGGTTCCACAGTTGATCCTGTTTAGAACTGATTTTGTTGTAAATGACATTCTGAAGCTTTATCTGCTGCATGTCATGCTTATATGAATATGTATATATCTGTGCATTCAAATGTGCTTGTAAGAAGATATACTGCGTGAGAACTCCCTGAAACGTGTAACCTGGGTCTACCATAGCTCTCGTTTATTGACTTTCGTACCCTGGGTATCATTGTGGGTTCGGTAACAAGAAGTGAGGGTTGCTTGTTGTAATCAACTTGACAGGAATGTGAAGTTTTTATGTGAAAGTCAAGATGTTGACTTTTGTACCAAAATACAAGAAGAAATTTGTTCTATAATAGTGAAAAACAATCCATTAATTCCAAAGATAGGTTCCTTTAGACTGTTGTCCCTTGAAATGTTAGTGCATGGACATAGGAAATAGAGATCTCAGGAAGGAAATGTAGCACCTCATGTTGCTCCCCAGTCGTGCATCGAATCTTTGTTATAAGCTGGTGTAGGCACCTTAAATGTTGTGGAGATTGCACAAATTTTTCAGTTACACCTCCCTCGTCTACAGGTGATCAATGCTGCAGCCATTGGAGATGCTCTGTCTAATCAAGTTATTGCTAGGGCATGTGATGAAGTCTGCTTGGCATACTCCAAAAGCAGAAGCTGGTGCTGAATGTAGGTGCTGAATGTAGTAGCAGTTCCACCAAATCTGCTTAACATGACTGGATGGATAAAACATGAATTATGTCTTCAACGCTGTTCCTCAGTTGGGCCAAGAGCAAGTTGAGACATCCATTTCCTGTCTACATCCTTGGTGGTGGGTAGATGAACGGACTGGCCAGAGCTCTTCTTCATTTTGGCACCCGCTGCAACATGCTGCGATGGTGACCCCATTTATCTGCTGCATGTCATGCTTATTTGAATCTATATATATCTGTGCATTCAAATGTGCTTGTAAGAAGATATACTACGTGAGAACTCCTTGAAATGTGTAACCTGGGTCTACCATAGCTCTCGTTTATTGACTTTCGTACCCTGGGTATCATTGTGGGTTCAGTAACAAGAAGTGAGGGTTGCTTGTTGTAATAAACTTGACAGGAATGTGAGGTTTTTATGTGAAAGTCAAGATGTTGACTTTTGTACCAAAATACAAGAAGAAATCTGTTCTATAATAGTGACAAACAATCCATTAATTCCGAAGATAGGTTCCTTTAGACTGTTGTCTCTTGAAATGTTAGTGCATGGACATAGGAAATAGAGATCTCAGGAAGGAAATGTAGCACCTCATGTTGCTCCCCAGTCGTGCATCGAATCTTTGTTATAAGCTGGTGTAGGCACCTTAAATGTTGTGGAAATTGCACAAATTTTGCTTTCAGTTACACCTCCCTCGTCTACAGGTGATCAATGCTGCAGCCATTGGAGATGCTCTGTCTAATCAAGTTATTGCTAGGGCATGTGATGAAGTCTGCTTGGCATACTCCAAAAGCAGAAGCTGGTGCTGAATGTAGGTGCTGAATGTAGTAGCAGTTCCACCAAATCTGCTTAACATGACTGGATGGATAAAACATGAATTATGTCTTCAACGCTGTTCCTCAGTTGGGCCAAGAGCAAGTTGAGACATCCATTTCCTGTCTACATCCTTGGTGGTGGGTAGATGAACGGACTGGCCAGAGCTCTTCTTCATTTTGGCACCCGCTGCAACATGCTGCGATGGTGGCCCCATTTATCTGCTGCATGTCATGCTTATTTGAATCTATATATATCTGTGCATTCAAATGTGCTTGTAAGAAGATATACTACGTGAGAACTCCTTGAAATGTGTAACCTGGGTCTACCATAGCTCTCGTTTATTGACTTTCGTACCCTGGGTATCATTGTGGGTTCAGTAACAAGAAGTGAGGGTTGCTTGTTGTAATAAACTTGACAGGAATGTGAGGTTTTTATGTGAAAGTCAAGATGTTGACTTTTGTACCAAAATACAAGAAGAAATCTGTTCTATAATAGTGACAAACAATCCATTAATTCCGAAGATAGGTTCCTTTAGACTGTTGTCTCTTGAAATGTTAGTGCATGGACATAGGAAATAGAGATCTCAGGAAGGAAATGTAGCACCTCATGTTGCTCCCCAGTCGTGCATCGAATCTTTGTTATAAGCTGGTGTAGGCACCTTAAATGTTGTGGAAATTGCACAAATTTTGCTTTCAGTTACACCTCCCTCGTCTACAGGTGATCAATGCTGCAGCCATTGGAGATGCTCTGTCTAATCAAGTTATTGCTAGGGCATGTGATGAAGTCTGCTTGGCATACTCCAAAAGCAGAAGCTGGTGCTGAATGTAGGTGCTGAATGTAGTAGCAGTTCCACCAAATCTGCTTAACATGACTGGATGGATAAAACATGAATTATGTCTTCAACGCTGTTCCTCAGTTGGGCCAAGAGCAAGTTGAGACATCCATTTCCTGTCTACATCCTTGGTGGTGGGTAGATGAACGGACTGGCCAGAGCTCTTCTTCATTTTGGCACCCGCTGCAACATGCTGCAATGGTGGCCCCATCGAATCATCTGCTTCTGGGGACAGATGCTTATTGCCTAATGTGAGATTCGAAGATGAAGCTATCAAAGAGGAGCGAATTCTATGTCCTGCCAAGTCTCAAGCAAAAAGATGGAAAACTGGTGTTACTGATTTTAAGCTTTTCCTTTGCATGCGAAGGAAATCCTGGCAAGCCATTCCAGCATGGCAATGGCATCTAAGCGTCACCTGTTTCTTTTTTAAGGCACCGCACCTTCTCAGCATTTTGTTCCAGTCGAAAACCAGAGAGAGAAGTGGAATCAAAAGGAGAAAAAAGAAAATGACCAGATTTCGTACTCTCGATTGCTAGGTTCCTCGCACTGCTTCAATTCTGATTGGTCACTGATCAATACCTTAATTTTGACTATCCAATCTTTGCATAACTATGGGGAATTCTAAAGATTTTATTCTTATCCTGCGTTGTACCAAAAATAAGAGAGGATTTTCTACGATTTGAAGGATATTCAAAGGATTTCTAATCTCACATCATTTTATCTTGATTCGAATCTAGACGATCAAACACGACCTAAGAGGGTAATATGGGCTTCTTCTAGGGCTTTGTGCTGTTGTGTCACTTGATTCCATCACGAGATAAAAATTTCTTTAATCCAATCAGGGGCATTTTAAAATTTATAGTCCTTAAATCAAATATCTAAAGAAAAGACTAGAAACTAACCAAATAATAATAACATTTTTTCTTTTTTCTTTGAAAATTTGAATCGTAAGGCCTAGTTTTGCACACACATGCTACATTTGACATCTATTATGCAATTGAGATACTAATGATACTAATTTAATTTTTTGTCAAGAAATGAGACTCGTCGCGATTGGGAATCTCGAACTTTGAATTTTCTAAGTTAGACTATGGAGGAAATTCAAGTATCAGCACAGAATATATATGGATAGAAGTTATAGTGGGGTCTCGAAAAATAAGTAATGGAATCTAAACACAATTTAGTATTTGTAAGACATCTAGCAATTAGAAGAAACCCAGCAGGAAAAGACTACAGCACCATGGAATAAGTCAAAATCCATTTAGCAAATCACATCTCTACGCTACAAACTCGACAAATTATCCTAGCACAACTTGCAAAGAGTGCTTAGGGAAACTATGCAAACATCAACTCGTTCTTTATTTTTATTTTTTTGGTAAGGTAAGTATTTATATAATTTTCACCCAAACATACTGTACAAAAGAGAGAACCTGGCACCAACATACACTCAATGGACAACTAACAATTGAGTGGATGGGAGCCAAGTCAACAAGTTCTTTTGTGTGCTCCTCGAGCCAATATTTTGCTTTCAGCATACGCTGAACTCAAAAGCTTGTTCAAGTAGCTTCTTGTCATCAAAACCACGATCTCGCAAAATGATTTCTCAAAGCCTAATCTCGCTACATGAGACACAGCATCAAGCAGATGCAGCGAAAGGCGGAAGAAAAGTTTGAGGAAGGAGCCTTGCAGTTTTATGAAGCGAACTTATGCGTGACATGCCAATTACATATGAGCAAATAAACGCTTTGAAGGATAGGTCCATACATGAATCCGCAGCAAACCAGGAGTTGAAGCATCACCCCTTACTTTCAAAAAATAGTGGCACTATCATGTATCCATAACTTCAGACTTACTAATGTCAACACTCATATCCGGTAGCAAGCGTGTATTAGGTTAGGTGGCAGCAACAACAACTGCTTGCTTCTCGTAAACTATTTATTGTATGTTGATTCGTGATATGACACAACATCACAAATTCAAAACTGATATGGCTCGACACTTCTTAACCTTTTTTTAATAAAAACAGATTGACATCAAAACATTTTAATAGAGACAAGAAACAATGTAAGTAATAAGTGCAAATAGATATTCAAAAAGAAAGGGACTACAATTTAAAGAAAGAGATGCCAATTGAAAGTCAATGATGAGGACAATTGAAGAGAAACGCATATGTGTGAATATTGATTTAAAAAATAACAAAGATGATTCTTATTCCATTGAAATCGAGAATTATGAGTTCACAACATCATATTTCTCTACCAAACATTCACATAAGAGATTTCGGATTCCATTGATAACAAACATCGAACTTTCCGGTGTCACTAAGCCTGCAAGGACCATTAGGCAAGATATTCCAGATACATTGTTCACAATGACGCCAATCCCTATTTCCTTTGTATATATCAAACCATTCAGATTGACCTGGCCACGAAAAACGGCAAAAGAACAATGTCCTCCCGAAGGGATTGGGTGTGAATGAGAATGACCAGCTTTCCCTTAAATATTTGACTCCAAGATCATCGTCCTTGGATTTGCAGTGAACCATTAGAGTAGCGCCTTGCCCCACACGGTTATTGATCACAACAGTGGTCTTGCCCATAGCAATTCTCATGCAGCTAGTAACAAATAAAAACCAAATAAATATGAACGTGGTTGATGTCTTCGTCATTGTGGCATACAATGTTCCAATATCATTATCCTTAAGCTATTTAAGGATGGAGAATGGAGCATGTTGGAGCTCACCAGCTTGCAACAACCAGACTTCTCTCTTAATTTGGGACAATTAATTAAGGAATTAATTTTCATTTTTATTCTTACCCACTTTAGGATAAGAATTGTCACATAAGGTAAGTGATAAATCGAGTTTTTATTTAATGACAAAATCTTTGGCAATGCTAGTCATATTGAGAACTTATACTAGCATGAAGTACCCATACACTAAAGGATCTCCTTCTTTTGGGAAAAAAAAGTTGAGATTGATAAACAGTAATTGGCTCGTTTAAACTCTAAAAGGAAAGCATTGCACAATCTCGCCTTGATTTTGTCAAAAAATTGATCGAATGATCCTTAAAAAATAACTTTTATGGTAAAAACCAAAAAATTAACTTTTATACTACGTGTGATTGTCTATATTTCTTACTAGGATAGGATTGTATATGATATGATATGATATGAAATTTAAGAATTTTGTTACATCTTATCAACTGTTTAGTGAATACAATAATAAAATTGGATATATTCACATCATATTATATATGTTATTTGGTCTAAATGGCATATTAATATAAACAAGCCATAAATTTTATAAAGGAAGATGATAAAAATCTCTTGTGACACTCTTATCTAGTTTACTTTTTTTTTTAATTAATTAATTTTTTATTTCTTTCTTCCCATTCTATCATTCTCTAATAAAATTTTATTAAATAGAAAACTGTATTAATATACCTAAAATATGTAATAAATATATATTTATATTAAATTTATTTTATAAGAGAATTAAATTAGAATACACACATAAAAATAAGATTAAATTAAAAAAATTTAAAAAATTATTTTTTGTTATTTTGAATTTTATATTAGAATTCAAATATTATTTATATTGAAATTAATTTTACATTTATTAATTTAAGAAGTTTTAACTTTCTTGTTATAAAATTAAAAATCTTATCCACCTTTATTTCATCTCCCTCATGGGATAGTTTTATCCGGCCGATATTCCCTTATATTCGACTTTATCCTGTCTTAAGCACCCACCAAACGTAGGATAAGATAAATTTAATCATATCTTGAATCTGTTTATCCCGACCACCAAAGGAAACCTTTAGGTAGTTTTGAATAACTCTAGAATTATTTGTGAGTTCTATGCAAAATCCTTTGCAATTAGTGATCCAACTATCATTTTGCTAAAAGAAAACCATTGCGCAATCTCATTTTCATGTTGTGAAAAGAGAAATACTTATGTGACAATTCTTAATTACTGTGAGATTAACAATTTGTCTTAAGCCATAAAAAATAAATAAAAAATAATAAAAAATTATTGTGATCCACTCCCTCAAGAATTTATGATTTACAACCTACTATTATTTTCACAATAGTCAAAAAACTATTGTGCTAGCAAAACCTATTACAAAAAAAAATTTGGTTGGTCATTATGAAAAAATTCAAATGGCCCTTTTATGCCAAATCTTTTGCAATAAATTTAATAATAATAAGCTTGTTAATCTCATTTTGATTTTATGAAAAAAATTGATCAAATGATCCTTAATAAATAACTTTTATGGTGACTTTGAATGTCTTTAGATTATTTGTAAGTTCTACGCTAAATCTTTTGCAATTAGAAATCCAACTATCATTATGCGAAAGGTAACTGCCGCACCATCTCATTTTGATTTTGTGAAAAAATTGATCAAATGATCCTTTGCAATTGATAAATAATAATTTGCTTTTTTAAATGCTAAAAGGCAACCATTGCACAATCTCATTTTGATTTTGTGAAAAAAGTGATCGAATGGTCCTTTTATGCCTAAAATTTTGCAATTAGAGATTGATAAACGGTAATTGGCTTGTTTAAATGCTAAAAGGAAACCATTGCACCGTCTCATTTTGATTTTGTGAAAAAATTGATCAAATGATCTTGAATAAATAACTTTTGTGGTAGCTCTTAATATCTCTAGAGTTATTTGTGAGTTCTATGCCATACCTTTTGCAATTAGGGATTTGACTGTCGTTTTGTTAAAAGGAAACTATTGTACAATCTCATTTTGATTTTGTGAAAAAATTCATCAGATCCTTTCATGCCAAGTCTTATGCAATTGAAGATTGATAAACGGCAATTGATTTATTTAAATGCTAAAAGGAAACCATTGCAGAATCTCATTTTGATTTAGTGAAAAAAATTGATCAAAATGATCATTTTATGCCAAATCTTTTGCAATTAGATATTGATGAACAGTAATTGGTTTGTTTAAATGTTAAAAGGCAACCATCGCTTAGTATCATAAGTGGACTGCATCTAATTAAAGCCTGGGGGTGTCAGTTTCACAAGAAACAAGTATTGTAATGAACTGACAATCATGTCAATTTACATTGCATTGTATATCTAAAAGTTTTGTTCCGAGTTAAATAAAATTCAAATTGAGCGTGGTGTAGAATTTGAAAAAAAAAAAATCTGTAACAAGTTATAAGTGAACATTATTCCAAACAAACCCAAAGATGTTAATGAGAGAAAAAACATTAGACAATAGCTATCTCAAAGTTGTTTCGTTTTCTCTCCTTTAATTAAGCTATACATGACATATTATACTTGATTTGTAGCTGATCTTATTTGGCAATTCTAATCTAAAAGTAAAAAAGAAGAAATGGCAATTCTTATACAAGACTAAAAAGGAAAGAATATAAAAGGTAATATGGAAACAAAGAATATAAAAGGTAATATGGAAACATAAGACGTAATAAGGGATTCTAATCCTAGATTATAAAAGAAGGAAAGAAAAAAGAGGTCATATAGCAATTCTTTTTCAACAAAGGAAACTTCGATAAAAGGAAAAAAGGAAAAAAAATAAAACTAATATCGCAATTCTCGTCCCCAAGTTAAAAAAGAAGAAAAATAAAAGGTAAAAGATGGTTGTGGCAAGCTGGCGAGATTCAATATGCTCCACTCTCCATCTTTAAATATCTGAATGACGATGATATTGCAGCAATGTAGCTGATCTTACGTGGCAATTCTTATGCCAGAGCAAAAAGGAAAGAATATAAAATGTAATATGGAAATTCTGATTCCATACTATAAAAGAATGAAATAAAAAAAAGAGATAATATAGCAATTCTTTTCCCATAGTGGCGTCTGCAAAATAAAAAGGAAACTCCGATATATAAAAAAGAAGGAAAAAATAAAATAAAAGATCCGATATGCCCATTCTCCGTCCTTAAGTAGCTCAATGGTGTTGATGTCTGAGCAATGTACGCCACAATGAAGACATTAGCTATGCTCATATTTATTTCTTCTTTATTTGTAACGAGCTGTGTCGGAGAAAGTATTTGGAAAAAGACCTATGTTGAGATGAAGAACAATATGACGGATGGAATTACTGTAAGAGTTCATTGCAAATCAAAGGATGACGATCTCGGATTCCATGATATTACGTCAACGGCGAGCTGGGCATTCTCATTCACGCCCAGTTTCGTGGGAAGCACGTTGTTCTTTTGCAACTTTGCATGGCCGAATCAATTTCATTATTTTGACATATATGACCAATCTAGGGACGAATTGATATGCTCCACTTGTATTTGGAAGATCTCAGCCAATGGTCCTTGTTTGCTCGATGGCACGACCGGAGGTTTCACAAAATGTTATCCATGGAATCCTCCTTCACAATTAGGGAGAAAACCTCTTATATGAACGTATGATGGAGAAAGATGATTTGGCGAACTCATATGTTGCGATTTAGATGGAATAATAATCATATTGTTAATTTTATGTCTCTTCTAATTTCCTCATCATTTCGATTTCAATTTCAATTTGCATCCCTTTCTTTTTAGTGTTGTCTCTTCATTTTGTCTCATTCATATCCATCCACCTTGGAAGAGTACGAGCATCAATGAATGAAAATGTTTTCAACCGATCTGTCAAGTGCTTTGCTCGTGCTGGATTGCTGACGGATATTATGCTTGTCGTGCACGATCTAGAAGCACAGAAATTCCAAAAAGGTCACTTTCGATCCTAAAGAAGTTAGGAGGATCGTTGAAATGGAAGCCCTTTAAAGAAAAAAAATGCTGAGTCTCATACAATGAGAAATATTATTGTTTTCGCACTCCTCGGAATAAAACACGGACGTGAGAGATACGGAAGGGCTGGATTTCAACCATTTTACTATTATGAGGAAGGGTGAACCCTTTGCCTTTCTGCAAAATTTCGGGGTAATCGCTATGGCATTGAATCTTCTTTCGATCTCACGAATGTGATGATATTTTAAAGAAGAAGCTAGTCTTTTTGCTAAATTAACAGTTTCGAGAGAGCAGCGTGGTTTAGTTGCGGAATAAAAATGTTGAGTTTAATAAGGCACTTGGTTGGGTCATAGTTTAAACCATGGGTAATGGCATCTAGAATTTGAAATGATCAGTGTTTAGCCAATGAAACATTCTACCAGGATTTCTCAACTCATCTGACACAATTCCATAATTCCATATTGCTTTTTAGCATCAATTATGAGCGAGCGTTGATGTAAATTTGTCAGCAGGAGCACGTTTATATGTAAATGCCCAACGTCCGCAGAAAGGTCTTGTATCCAAATTGACAGAACCCGACTTTGTGTCCTGTCCAAATACTAGGGGAGGAGAAGGCCATGCGTCCATCCGACCACGACTGCCCGTCATCCTTATTCATCCTTATTCCTATGCATCAAATAAAACACGGATGTGAGAGTCCATGGTTGAAGTTAGTCTCTCTTTCCACCACTCAACACAAAATCCATGGATTGAAATTGTGCAGGTTTGTTTGTCACCAGACTACCAAACCAGAAAAGGATTGTGTAGAACCAGCTGCATTTGTTCCAGATCTGGAGCCTTGGCCACGGGCAACGATGGCTCGTTCACACTCGATGACGGAAGGGGAGACGCCAAGGTTGGTGAAGCCAGATCTAATTAGATAACAGTAAATACATTAGATCTAATTAGATAATTAGATGCCAACGATAGCTCAAGGATGGCGGCGGTGGCGCCGGCGCCTTGGGCGTTTTAGATAACTAGGCCCAGCGGAGCGGAGGTTGAAGATGGAGGAGTAAAGGAGAAAAAAAATTATTTTTTAAAATTTTCATATCAATATCCATGTGTCAAGGTGTCAAGATCTAATTAGATAACAGTAAATACATGCATGCAACGTCAGCCGTTGACGTGACGCTTGCAAATCTCTGAATATTTTCTTAGGGGTGAGGATACTTGAGGGCGAGAAATTCTCCTAAAAACTTATAAAAGACTTGATCCAAAAGAGAGAGACAAGAAGATGATGGGAAATCAAATCGAGAAAATATTAGGTACCCTAAAAGTGCCACGTCATCTCTATTTTGAACCATTCAAAAATCGCCACGTGTCATCGAATCCCACATGTCATTGAAATCTCCTTTCTTTCTCCTCTTTCTTCTCTCTCGTCTCTCTTCTGCCCCTACCCCTGTACTTGCTTTCTCTCTCCTCTCTCTCACTCGATTCTCTCTTTTCGCCGCCCCCTCTTCCGACCGACCGTACAAGCGAAGAAAAGAAAGGGAAGCCGCGGCGGTGGCAGAGCATGGGACACAGCACAGCACCGGCCGAAGGACTAGAAAGCTGACTGGTTCAAAAGGAGGGAGGGGAAGGGACACAGGTGTGATGCATATGGACAACACCTCCACTTTACTATTTTTGGGAGAAGATATTAGGTAAATTAAATCGTCCACGTAGATGGTGCAGTTCACCATTTAAAATCGGACACGTAGCGTCCACGTCGGCTGTGGGCCCACGCGGGGCCTCTCTCCTCTCTCCTCTCTCCTCTGTCTCTCCCGTACCTACTCTGTTCTCCTCTGTCCTCTTTCTCCTGACTCTCTCTCTCCTTTCTTCTTTTTTCCCCATTTCTTTCTTCTTCCGCCATTTGACTCCGACGGGGACGACGGGACGAGAACAGACTTCGTTCCCTTCCACCAGCACCACCACACCACCGTTGTCTCAGTCTAACACCTCCCCGCCATTTTAGTCCTTTGTTATCGAGCTTGGCCAGCGAACTTGCGACCCAGATTTTCGATCTAAGGTCGAGCGAGGCCTAGACTTGTGATCTACAGTTCAGCTCGACCTCGAATCTGCTCCGGCGATGGCGAGGGGGAGGAGGGGAACACGACGGCAGAGGCAGAGATGGCCTCGGCGTCGATGTCGGCGTCTGGGTCCATGAGCGGAGGCGGAGGTGCGGGGCTCAGGGAGGCGGAGGTGGCGTCAACATCGGCGTCTGGGTCCACAAGCGGAGGTGGAGGCGGAGGCGGGGAGTGCCCGAGTGTCCCGCCGTCACGTTCCCCAAGCCCTTTGCTTGCTCGCTTGCCATGGGAGGACGAGGAAGACAGACCCGCGAGATGATTCCCATGGCCGCGTGAGCCCTTTGCTTGCTCGCTTGCTCTATTGCACTCCCCGCCTCCGCCTCTCCAAGCCCTGCCCCTCCGCCTCTGCTCGTGGATGCCGACGCCAACGCCGCCTCTGCCTCTGCTGTCGTGTTCCCCCCTCCCGCCCGGAGCAGAGTCGAGCTGCAGTCGAGCTGCTCTCTCTCTCCTCTGCAAAGGAGAGAGAGAGTACAGAGCAGGTACTGGGAGATAGAGAAGAGAGAGGAGTTCAGCCTGCGTGGGCCCACTGCCGACGTGGACGCCACATGTCCGAGTTTAAATGGTGAGCTGCACCATCTACGTGGACTATTTAACCTACTCAATATTTTCTCTTTTTTTGGGGCCTAAGGCAGGATAAATGAACGACGCCAAAGCGCTGCGCCTATTGGACAGAAAGTTTGCTCCTTTTTCTCCACATAAACCGCGTGGAAACGCCCCTTTGCCCGAAGTCCTGTCAATTCGCACCATCCGTGTCCTTCCTTTATATAATCTCCCGCAGTCTTCCCCTTTATCAACTCACATACGTGCCCCTCTATCTCTGGCAGCAGCAGGAGCAGCAGCAGCAGCAGCAAGAAAGCAAACCCTTTTTGAATAGTAAACCATTCCCTCTTCCGTTCATGCAAGGACATCGATCGGCGTACGACGGAGATAGTGGGGGGACGGAGATGGAGCGGGACCCGCTGGAGATGGAGGAGCTCCCCCGGGGCTACCGGTTCTACCCGACGGAGGAGGAGCTGGTGTCGTTCTACCTGCGGAACCAGCTGGAGGGGCGGAGGCAGGACATGCACCGCGCGGTCCCCGTCCTCGACGTCTACGACATCGACCCGTGGCAGCTCCCGAGTGCGTGCGATCTCTCCCCTGCTTCGGGGTCTTTTTTGGTCTTAATGGTGGAGCCTTTTTAATGGGTTGCTCATTTTTGGTTTTCGTGGTGGTGGTGATGGTGATTGCAGGGCAGGCGGGGCGGCTCTGCCACGGGGACACCGAGCAGTGGTTCTTCTTCGCGCCGAGGCAGGAGAGGGAAGCGCGCGGAGGGAGGCCGAACCGGACCACGGCGTCCGGGTACTGGAAGGCCACGGGGTCCCCCGGGTACGTGTACTCGTCGGACAACAGGGTGATCGGGGTGAAGAAGACCATGGTGTTCTACAGGGGGAAAGCTCCGACGGGGAGGAAGACGAAATGGAAGATGAACGAGTACAGGGCCATTCAAGAGGAACCCAACGCTTCTAACATTGCCATTCCTAAGGTCTGTGCAGTTTGTTTGTGCTCTGTTTCTCTCGAAGATGGCCCGAGTGACAGCGTTCTTGAATTTCTTTCCTTAAAAAACTGACTTTGAGAATGAATGAATGTGAAAGTAGTTCTCCGGTTTTTTCCTTTTTTAAAAAAGGCGGAAGTGCTTTTGTTTATTGCATCGCTTTCACTTCGAAAAAAACAGAGTGGGAACGGATTAGTGAACAGAAAACACTCTTTTAAAGAATACTTTATTGCTTTCACTTCGAAAAAAACAGAGTAGGGTCTCTCATAGGAGGACATCTTCCAGGCAAGATCTAGCTTTCCAACCAGCTGACCCCTTGGCTATTTCTTTCCGTCCACAGCTGCGGCACGAATTCACCCTGTGCCGAGTGTATGTGATATCGGGAAGTTTCCGTGCATTTGATCGCCGCCCGCTCGAGGCAGTGGATAGGTCTGCAGGGCCTAGCAACCGCAATTTGCCGGATGAAGCTCAGGCTCAACCCAACGAACGCACGGGACCCGAAAGCGGAACACCGCAACCGCCGCTGTGGGGGTGGGAGCACCTGAATTGGCCATGACAAAAGGCCGCGCAAGGCGGCAAGGCGGGGCGGCCCAACTGCTAGGAACTCGGCTAGGTGTCCCAAGGGAGAGGGCATGACAAGTAGGCGAATTCGTGGCTCGGCTTCAAACAGCAGCAAGACTAATTTTTCTGCCTTCCATCCTTTTCGGTGGGCAGATGGCGAATAATAACTGAGGCTGAAAGGCGTAGGACATCCTTTTGTTTTGACTTGCAACTTGTAGAAATTCTTTGTACTAGGGATTGAAAATTCAGACGTTGGACGTGCTCTTGTTTTGACTTGATAGCTGTAGAAATTCTTCATGTTAGTAGCTGGATTTTGAAAAACGACCGGGCCGCGTTTAGGATCTAAGCCACTACTTGACAGTGGAACTGGTCTTCTCTCCTCTCTTCCCCCTGTCAGTTGATTAAATCAAGAAGGTCAAATCAAGATTTTAGGCACAATTTGACTTGTTTGCATGCAAAAGAGCGATTGCTTAGTTTGACATGGCAACCGAAACTCTTTCGATCGATAAAAAAAGAAGAAAATGGGGTGCTTGGAGATCACGTTAACCTTCGAGTAAACTTCTATCCGAGACGCCACTAGAATAGGTCAATTTGCTGCTTCTTTAATTCGAGCTGCTGCAGAAAATTCAAAGTATGAAACTCGTATGGGTCGGATCTCTCACAATTTAGACGTCCACGTTTCCAAAGAATCCAAAATCCTGCTATTCATGTGAAAATTGAACGAGGGCTGACAAGATGAATGCCGTATCTCGACCGTCATCGTAGCCAAACTCATTAGTCCATAGGAGGTGTGTGGCCTTCTGGAGGCCATTAATGCGCGGAAGTCACTCGCTAACCAGTAACCTCAATGCAAAGAGTGCATGACAAGGATGAGGGAGATATCACGGAAGACGTCAGCTAACGCCATCAGTGACGAAGCCGAGCAAGAAAGTCGTTAAGGAAAATTCGAGCTTGACATGCATAAGCTTCTGCTGGGAGTCTGCATATTTTGTGTAATCCTATCTACTTTTTTCAACAAACCCATGATTAGTCCTCAAGAGATTCGAACTTCTCTCATCGCTGGCCTTTATACAACTCAATTCGCTGTTCTTTTGTCAGAACCATGGATTCAACTCCTTCAAATGCAGGCTTTAATGCATTTTTTTTTATACTAAGCTATATAGAATAAACGAGCAGGACATGCGACTGAGAAAAAAAGACTGGACCGCTGCATGTGTTCATCGATTTCCCAGAAGCTGCTCCAGCCTGCTGCTGAATACCAGCAGCAGTTGTTCTTGGCTTTTCAAGGCAAAAGAAATAACAAGAAAAGAACCTACCTAACCTCAGACATGTTCTCATTTGACTCGGTTAATTGCGATTAATTAAGGATGATTGGTCATTATCATGCCAAGAGTCCTTGACCCTTTTTATGTTATTCTAACCTTGCAGAAGCATACAAACTTTAAATCTCAGAAAGATGCAGTCGCTTCAACAGAGCATAAGGAATGCTGCTAAATTAATTAAACCGGCTCGAGTCAATGTCGAGATCCTCCATCCCTCGTTATGTCTTGTCCGCATTGCGTTCGTAGTGACTTTTCAACTCTTGCCGGCTTGATTTCGGTTTTAGAAAATCAGTGAAGAGAGAATTGTAATGACAAGGGAAATTTGCTTCTAAGCAAACGGTTAAAATGGACTGACCGAGCCATCAGATCACCTTATCTAGAAAAAGAAGAAGAAGGAAGCAGCTCAGAACAGGAGATTAAATTTTCTTTCACTGGTTATTCCCGTTTAACGCGAGTAACAAACAAGATCTTTTGATCAAACCACTCTACTCACCAGCGTTAGAAATGTCAGACAACACATATATCAGCATGATGTACAAGAGATGGACTATTGAAATCTCAAGGTGTTAAACCGAAAAAAACTAGGGAATGTTAACGCTAGGCAAGGCAAGATCATTGGCCAGTTATGCATCTTCGTTTCTCTAAACATGGAAAAGAGTTGATTGAACTAGGAAGAATCACTTAGCACTCCTATTGCAGCATCTAACCAGCCAAAAGTGCAGCACTACAAAGGCCAAAGATCCATGCTTTAATACAATGTGCCGGTACCAGAGGCCACTAACATTCATAAATAAAGCATCATGTTAGGTACCAACATATACAGTGATTCAACTCTGCTAATTTCGTTCTTAGTTTAAGATTACTTAACAAAAGAACAATTCCTATGTCATCATGTCCCAATAATGCACCTCTAACTTGCATAATGCAAGTATATAATTAGACCTCGTGGAACCTCACCTACGCTCACATAAAGTCAATCTGGGCAAAGCATCAATGGATTTATGTAGGATGTGAGATCAGATATACATCCTCAACAGCCATATCCAAAGCACCTGAAAGATTTGACATATCAGAGTCCAATCTCAAGCTAAATTGTTAGAGAAATTTGATTAAGACTGCAATAGAATTTGTCAAATACCAACAATAGATGATATTCAAAAGATTATTGGCCAAATCGCCCATAGGTAGCTTCCCAGTTAATATTCCCGGTTTCCTGTTTCAATAGCCTGTTTGAAACAGCTAAAATTCGGTGCCACACGGCACCTAGTTTTGTTTGACTTTGATGGTTGCTACTAAAGAAGCCACCAATGTGAATGTGTCTCCCAAGGTGAATAAATTATAACCTAGTTGGCATATAATACTATGTTGCTTGCTTATGCATGTTTTTATGCGAGTACATGTGGGGGAGAGAGAGGAATGAGCCTTACAAGGGGAAAATCACTGGATCAGGAAATTTTTCCATGAGAATCATTGAAACCTTCCTTGTGATTCAAGAGAGAAATTATTCACTCATAAATCACAAGAAATGGGAGACACTGCAATGATGCAATCACATGGTGGTGATTAACTGAACTTGGACTTTATACGCTAGATTCGAGGCACCACAGTTTCCCTTCAAACTTGGTTGCGGTTAATCTGTAACTAACTTCTCCTCTAGTCTAACTACCCCTAACTAGAGTAGAGTAAAAGAAAATCATCCATATCCCGAAATCTAGGCCTATAAATACTCCTCGAGAATCAGCGTATCCACACAAACAAGTACAGAGAGAAAACTCAGAAAGGAAGGAGATGGAGGTCCCTGTGATAGACTTCAGCCAGCTCAATGGAGAGAACAGGAGCAAGACCATGGCACTCCTTCACGATGCTTGCGAGAAATATGGCTTCTTTAAGGTAGAAACAGTCAATATACTACGGATAAACCTAGAAATGTACCTTATTATGTATGCCTCAGTTGATGGTATTAGCTATTTTTGCAGATTGAGAACCATGGAGTAGACAAAGAGTTCATGGAGAAGGTGAAGCATTTCGTCGATTCACACTATGAGCAAAATTTGAAGGAAACTTTCTATGATTCAGAAGTAGCTAAAAGGTTGGAAAATGGACATACTAGAGACGTAGACTGGGAAAGCAGCTTCTTCATCTCACATCGTCCAAAATCCAACCTCAATGAATTTCCAAACCTTTCTGAAGATCTTCGGTAAGTTCACAGGAATCTCCAAAACAAATTGAGCATGTACAGTTTGTGAAACAGAAAGTCTCATCACTTATATATATATGCATGTTGAGTAATTAGCACTACACAATTGCAGCAAGGCAATGGATGACTACATAGATCAACTAATTATGCTAGCCGAGAAGATCTCAGAGCTCATGTGTGAGAATCTTGGCTTGGATAAAGATCACATAAAGAAAGTTTTCTCCGGAGAAAAAGGTCCTTCTGTGGGAACAAAGGTGGCAAAATACCCGCAATGCCCCCATCCTGAACGTGTAAGGGGACTCAGAGAGCACACTGATGCTGGTGGGATCATACTCTTGCTCCAAGATGACCAAGTCCCGGGACTTGAATTCCTCAAAGAAGGAAACTGGATACAGATTCCACCATCCAAGAACAATGCCATCTTCGTGAATACAGGTGATCAAGTGGAGGTATTGAGCAATGGAAGATATAAAAGTGCATTGCACAGGGTCATGGCCGAGAAAAATGGAAGCAGACTCTCCATTGCAACCTTCTATAATCCTGCTACTGATGCCATCATATCTCCAGCTCCTAAACTACTATACCCCAATCATTTTAGTTTTGGAGACTATTTAAAACTTTATGCCACAACAAAGTTTCTCGACAAGGAGCCTCGGTTTGAGTCCTTAAAGAAAAGGACCAATAGCCCTTGTAGTCTGCTTGTCTAAAATGTATTTCCTACCAGTTTGGGTTTGGTTGTCAAACCATGTGTTATGTAATTCCAAGAAACATAGCCTATAAAAATCATCCTTTGTCAACTTATTTCGATCGATTATTGGTGTTATGCAGATTCATGACGTCAGCTATCTCCCATGCAAAAAGTAACACGGAAAACTAAAGAAATAACCATTTTGGAAAAGTAGCAAGTGAACGAGAAAGCAATCAGGGTCATTACGTTACTGTCATCCCACAGTGTCAATAAACTTCTTCAAAGACTGCGCCCTCAGAGCACTAGGCCTTTTCACTTCCTACAACAATCAAATACATACTGCAAAGCAAGATGTCATGAATTCTTCAAAATTCTGGATTAGCAGACTTGAAATTGCATTCTTTTCATTTTGATCTAGACCATATAGAACAGCCCCGAGATAATTATGTGACGGTAATGCTGCTTGTCACAATTTGTTGGGGTTTACTCATGAGAATCATTCAAGCATACGATTTTTCACTTCCACAATTTTCTTGACAAAATCCAAATATAGAGATGGTCATGCGGTTACCAATATAGAAATTCCGAGTAATAGCTAATTCTGGCATACCTTAGTCAATTGCTTGGACGTTAAATGATTGTTTCTCTATAGTGGGCCTAAAGTGCAAATCTGCTCCAAAGAACAAGACTGCATGTATGCATGATTATATCTTGCAATTTGACCAATCAGCTATGGAGATACATGCTATTCGGATTCAGCAGGAATCTTAGAATAAGTGGAGCACATTTGTTAGCTAATTAGCAGTAACAGCGCAACTCAGATAGGAAAAATACAAATGAGGCCTATAAGTTTGATAACTTTGACAAGATGGACTTTGTCACCAGAGTATTGGTACATTCAACTGCTTTAGTCAGTGACTGCTTATGGGACTTCAATGATGATGAACATTTGGTGACTAAACATAGTAAAAAATTTCCAAACTTCAAAGATTTTGAGAACCTTAAAGACAGCTTCTGTACTGAGTCAATAATACAATCAACTGACTCCTGGGTCAGATGAATATTATAATTCAATAGGTTTTGAAACAGATTGAACAAGGATTCTGTCCATACCAGTTCAGGGGATATTAGGCATTGATGAGATGGTAAGCATACGAATCTCTTGTTATTTTTCCCATCACACAACAATTTGTGGCAGAAAGCCATGACATGAGCTGGATGCAAGCATTCCTTGATGATCCTAGTAATAGCCTCGCAGACAGGGTTATTTATGCCCTCCTTTCGCATTATAAGCGGCAATAACAGTGCATATTCTGTAGCCTTCTGATGAAGTTTGCAGTATTCTATTGTCGCAGTTAATAGCACACGAGTTACTGGAACTTCAAGAACCAATAGTCTAGGAAGGATAATGGAGCATAGGACAAGGCTTGGCCAAGTAAACTCTCTTTCGCTTCCATCTGTGAGGTGGGAAATCAGAACTGAAGCAGCCTCGTCGTCTGCTTTCCAAGGTTCAATCAATTCCAGAACTTGAACAGAATTTAACCCTTTTCCCAAGCAGAGTTCGCGGATGGCATTTGCTAAGGCAACAGTTCTGCTAGTAGATTCGAAATTCCCAATCTGAGCCCTCAAACTCGTTGCCTTGTCCAGAATTTCAGGTCCTAGGGCAACTCCCGGTGAATCACATATCTCGGTGCCTTCCACATCTTCATCCATAGGTTCCACTTCAATTTCTCCAGCCTCGCTCAACAACCCCTCATTCTTCTCACCGTCTGGGAAAGACTCCGCCGAGTTGAACTCATCCAGCAATACAGGAAGCCAAGGCAGAAGCACACGAGTGGCAGCCACCTCACTTTTCAGCCAAACTGGTACCGACTCGAACTCATCGCCAGTTCTTTCTCCCCCCGAATCCAAACCCAATCGAGAGATCCACTCGTAACTCGATTCGGGCATTACATCGAGCAGGTGGCGGGCAGCCCTCGCCACCCAAAAATCCACCTGTTCGCCGCCACCCAAAATGCCACGGGCAAGACTCGACAAGTCCGCGGCGCGAAATCTCCGGTGCTCGAAAGCCAGGAACGACAAAATCCGCGATTGCACCATAGCGGGCAAAGTCTGTATGAACATGACCCTACAGAGCAACGGACAAACGGCCTCAAACAAAGTCTACCAACAAAAAAAAATCGTTCTTTTTACTTCCAATCGACTGAATTCACCTTCTTGTCTGAACAGGTGAAGAAGACGAAGGAAAAGGGTGGTCTTGGGCAACGGCGTCGTGAGGCTTCGAGAGCAGAGACAGGAAAGAGGCGGTGGTGATGGGCGCGGCCGAGGTCGAGGACGGAGAGAAAGACTCCTGCAGCCACCGGGACGCGTCGGTTTCCGGCGTCGGAGAGCTGAGGAAGATGTCGAACAGCGGAGTCCACGGCTCCATTTTCGCCGGCCGGCCGTCTCTTCGTTTCCGCAAAGAACTTCGAGGACGCAGGGCGGGAAACTCGTCCGACCGCATGAATGAATGTTCGTAGATTTTCGTATTCCAAACTCGTCCGGTTGCGGCGCGTGCCGGGACTCTCTTACGATGCGGCTGGGGGTTTGGCCGGTCCTTTGCGGGGCATAATTTGCCGCCCGGGCAGAAGCCGGAGATCCCGCGCGCGTGGGGCGAGACCCACGCCCCGCCGGCGACGGCCTACCCTATGCACGCGGCGGACACGTGGTGCGGTGCCGACGACGGAGAGGGAGGGGGGCGGTGAGTCGGTTGGGGGACCGACGAAAGGCAATAGAAACTCGGAAGCAGAGCTGCCGGTCAAAAATGGCTTTGGCCAATTCAAATTACAAAGGAAAAAACGTTTCTTTTTTCCTCCAAAATCAAGTTAAATGTATCAAATTTCGTGAAATTTACAATTCTCTTTGCAGGAAAAAAGCGGCGCTTCCTTTTGACCAAAGTAAATATCCATTTTCTTTTCATGCATGGTGTGTTATTAAGTAGCGAACCAATCATATGTTCAGTTAAAAATGATGGATTGTACAATACTAGAAGGAAAAGCACTTTTTCAAGCATGATGGGAGACACGGACACTAAAATATGCGAATTTTTTGATCCGTGATTAGGTCTCGAAAAAGGCACAAGATACCCCAAATATAGTAGCATACCCACGCGGAATTCTCTCTCCCCAAACACACCTAAGTTTGCCATCTTTAATCTTCTAATAGTTTCAACCTTTGTAAGCTCATTTGACATAGGCCGTTGAAATATGTGGATCCCATATCTGAGTCCTATATTATCAGACGATTCATATGATGACGAAGAGCTAGAATAACTCTTTCTTTCCCTAGAGTTTGATCTAGGAGAATAGCTCGAGAGTGCCTAATAATTTCCGCTCCTCCACACCCCAAAAAAAAGAAGAATTTGAGAATTCCCTGAACTTTTTCCACATCTCCATGTCCATCCAGTCCTCACTTTTCTCAAGCTAGAAGAAGCTGACAATCACCATGAGCAAGAAGAAGACACAAGACCCATCTCAAGAAGGGCCCCACAGAACTCCTCCGATTTCTTGATCCTTCATCACCCCGACCGACCGAACAACCTCAAGAATCTCTCTGTCTCTGTCTGTCTGTCTGTCTCTCTCTCTCTCTGTGCAAAGAACAAGAATCAGCCATGGGGGTTAGCAACAACGTGACCTCGGTCCTCAACTTCATAGCCTTCCTCTGCTCCGTCCCCATCATCGCCGCCGGCATCTGGCTGGCCTCGAAGGCCGACAACGAGTGCACCCACTACTTCCGGTGGCCGGTCGTCATCCTCGGCACCCTCGTCCTCCTGGTCTCCCTCACCGGCTTCGTCGGGGCGTACTGGAACAAGCAGGGGCTCCTGGCCTTCTACCTCTTCTGCATGGCCATGCTCATCGGCCTCCTCCTCATCGTCCTCGTGTTCGCCTACGTGGTCACCAGGGAGGACGGGAGTAGCTCCGTGCCCGGGCGGGAGTACCGGGAGTACAGCCTCGCCAGGTACAGCTCGTGGCTCAGGGACCACGTCACCGACCCCGAGAACTGGGTCAAGATCAGGGCTTGTCTCGCCGAGTCCGATGTCTGCACCAAGCTGGCCCAGGACTATGTCACTGCCGACCAGTACTTCGCTGCGCACATCTCTCCTCTTCAGGCAAGCCTCTCTCTCTCTCTCTCTCTCTCTCTCTGTGGGTTCGTCTGCCACCTTTTTTCCCCTGTTTGTCCTGTGTTTCTATTCTATGCCCAGGAAAAAGACAGCGTTTTGATGCGTGTTTCTTCTGTCTTTATTCATTGCTTTTGATGGAATCGATATCGGTTAAGGTTGAGATGTATCTTTCTTGGCCTCTTGCCTCTTCTGTACGAGCACTGAGGAATGCCTGGAAAGTCATTAACTTCACTTCCAAAGAGTCTCTTATGAACTTGAACAGAAAATGCCCATCTAAATGATGCCCTTTCCCTCTGAGAATCAAGTAACTGCATGAATGGGCAATTGACCACGCAATTGGGGGATATAAGTTGTAATTGACGGAGACAGTCGTTTGTCATTTCTCCTAAGTTCTGATGGTGATTTGGGTTGTTGGTGAAGTTGAGGTGGTCTCTTGAAGTCAGTGGCAATTATTACAAGTTAGCACTTTCGGTCTCGTTTAGGTCGAAATCAAGAAGGATCTTTGTTTGATCGGTGTTTTTTTTTAATATATCCTGTATTTGAGGCTATAAAACATCCCACGTTCATTGACCCCATTGACTAATCAATCTGGTCCGACCACCTGGGACACTGCTTAAGATCTTTCATATCTTGGAGCAGCACGGGGAATTTTGCTTTAGGGGGACTCGAGAGTCAAATCTTGGGTCCCTCTTTGGTGCTATAATGGGCATAGATCCCGCCCACCTCTGCTCAAAATAATTTATAACCATGAAGATCAGATAAAAATTTTCAGAACAGTAAGAATTAAGGTCTGTAGTTTGTCTTTTTGTCTCTCTGTCTGGGAAAAGATTGAGAGAAAATGTTGTGGTTGCCAGCTCTGGCGCATGTACTCGCATGATTTGGTGGGGGTTGCTTTTTGTTCTTCTTTATGAACCGAGAATTACTCCTAGAGTTGAATCGTTCGGGCTAAAGCCTAAATTGTTTCCAATCATGGTTGAAATTGTTTACATTGTGAAAGAATTCCCATTTTTATTGACATTTTCAAATTTTATTTTTCCTTTTGGGCGCCTCTCTGTGATCACAGTCGGGATGCTGTAAGCCGCCGTCGATCTGTGTATACAGCTATGCGAACCCGACGCTGTGGCTGAACCCGACAAACCCGACGGCCAACCCGGATTGCTACCTGTGGAACAACGACCAGGCCCAGCTCTGCTACAACTGCAACTCGTGCAAGGCAGGCCTGCTCGGGAACCTGAGGAGGGAATGGAGGAAGGCGAACGTGATCCTGATCGTGGCGCTGGTGGTCCTCATCTGGGTCTACCTCATCGCGTGCAGCGCCTTCAGGAACGCCCATACCGGAGGCCACAAGTAGTAGTGATTTTGTAAATGACATTCGCCTTTTGCTTTTCTTTTAAGGGTTTTCCTTTCTCTTGGAGTTTTTCTCGGTGGTTCTTCGGGGCGTTTCTGTCACCATCGGCGTATATATTCTCATTGTGCTTTTGTCATTATAGGATCGGTACGATGTGGCTTTCCTAGCTTTAGGAAGGATGCCTTATCTTTCTCCTCTGACTATTGGAACCTCTTTTGCATTGATGGAGAGAGAGAGAGTTGAATTGGACCGTCGGTCGACATCTCATGTTCAGGATAAGCATTTATTGTCACACCCTGTCACCAGCTTGACCGCTTATGCCTAGGTTCAATCGTCAGGGTACATGATTTTGTCGCCTTATGCAGTTCTCTCTATTCTATCTTATCTCATCTTACATGTGTTTTACCAATATCCAAGGCACCGGCCAACCACCGACCATTAAGAAGAGCGCCTTTATGTCTTGGAATTCTCCAGTATGGTATCTCTGTCTCTGTCTATTACTAAATTTATGCAAGCTCTTTCAAAGGTCCTAGGAAGATTCATGTTTTAATAAACCCGGGATAATACGTCGCCTCCAGTTTACCTCTACCTAAGGGGGCTTCCTCCTCGTAGGAAAGAAGATACCCGAGCTGAGATTGGAGATGGAATGGAGTTCGGCAGGCAGAGAGCTAGGATGCTGAAGGGAACTTATTTCTTCTTAATGTTCAGAGCACGCATACACTCATAAAGACATGAATTGCGAATGAACAATGCACTGCTTACATACAAAGTAGATTAAGTTTTTCAAGTAATAGCATTAACTCATATGCCCCTAAAATCACCTATTTTAGGGGCACCCGCCAATCCCAAACTGCTGTATAGAGTTTGAAAGTACAACGAGTGGCTATAAGATGACAGCATACCTCATGTCTCAAGCTGTCGAGGCCTTTCTTGAGTACACGATGTACATTGGATCCGATCGCCCAGGGTTTGGAGAAATATCAACAGCCTGTAAATGGAAATGTTGCGTTAATTCTAGTTATCAAACCGTCACAGACAGATAATCGTGAAGATAGAATATAAATAAAAAATAAGGACCCCATTGATTCAGGAACAGTTCTGAGGTTTCCAAATCACAAACTCTTCCATTCTTTCATTAATTCTGGGTGATATCCAAACAAGAAGCGAAATACACGGTCCTTTCTTTCCTGAGCTCCATTCTTTCTCAGCAGATGTAATAGAAGTGTCTCAAGATTCAGATCTATGCAACAAGTAGGGAAAAGTAACCACTCCGCGAAGAAGCAAAAGGCATTTTGGGAACTGCAGTAGAAAGGAGGAGACTACCTACGTGCATTTTGCATCAGAAGTTGGCTAGCCATGGAACCACGGTTCCCAAGCATCATATGGTGCAGCTTAAAATTTCATTCTCCATTTCTACTGATATTTTTACTACAAGAATTGCTGGTAGAAACTGGCGGATATAGTAGTTTCCATGTGTGATTCCATCTAAATGATTCAAGTGCATTGAAGCCAGTTTCTTGAATAAGCAGTTGCCCTTTAAAGCTCAAACACAAACATATTTGATGGCATTGACACTGTCTGAAATTCATCTTCCACCCACAGCGTATGGTATATGACATGGATGGATAGTTACCTGACCCCCGCATTGCTAGTTGCCAGAGCCAAGCTTGTTTTGATTATGACATACTCTCTTCATATTAAGGCAATAAGAATCTTTGCTCTTCAAGAGATTACCTGAGGAGGCTCGAATCCACCTGCATAATGGAAGTATGACCCGACAATCAAAAGATGATCTGTATCACCTGTTGATGTCCATATTGAGATTGCTTTGGTCCAAAAGCAACGGTCTGAGAAACTGTTTCACCAAGAAAGAAATCAGAAGTGCTTTATCAAAGGCCAGGCTAAAGAATTTGGGAACTAACAAAAACAGTTAGAATATCTTTATAGCACAGCAAGTTTAACAAGGCGTTCGAGTCTAGGTTACAAGACAAATATATTGGTGCAAGCACACTTTATAACCACTACAACAAGCTGTTATGCTGATTTCTAACATCATGGAATCATGTACCCATGGAACTTATTGTGATGAACATGGAAAGCAAAATCTGCAAATGCTGGAAGTGGGAAATTGAAACATAAAAGGAAGATCCTAAATAACTCTTTGTGCACATGTTCATCACCTCATTATTGCCTGGCCTCCTGGCTTAAGAATCCGAGACATCTCCTTGAAAACATCAAGAGGCTTAGTCAGATAGTCAACACTGACCTGTGAAATGACCAAGTTAGGTTCGGTGAACAACCAGGTAAAGGTTACTGGTTTGCAGGTTTCTCATAGATGACTTCTCCATTACCAATTCTATCATCTTAATGCAATCTATACTAGAATACCATGACAGAGGAGAAAATCCAAGAGTAGGTAACTTCTCATTCTGAACTGGAAGAGGTAAATAATCATTTAAGTTAACTCCAATAATTGGGTGGAGTCCATTTTCTCTACTTAGATTGAAGATAAGTCGTGAAGGAAGGAATAAACCCAAATGCAGTGCCTGAAGTTGGCTGACTAACAAATGGAGGGTCCATGCTGCAGAAAATTAACAAAAGCTGGTCCAAATACACTCTTAGGTCATAGTAAAATTCTAAAGACATTAAATAGCAATCTCTGGCTCTCTGAATTATGCTCAAGGAGAAAATTTTCTTACCACATTGGTGATAATGTCAAAGGAATTATCTTCAAATGGAAGTTTAGGATTCCCATTCAAGTCTTGGACAAGGTACTCAGTCAGGACCTACAGAACCAGCAACAGGACTTAATACTTGTCTCCTTATACACAACTAGAACATAGCATCTAAAATATAAGACAAGCCCTCTTTTTATCCAGGAATATCATTTGACTGAACATTGATGCCTCACTGAATTTTGCTTGAGCTCTTCCTCGTTCATTCCCATTCCAACTATCCTCTCTTGCTTGTATCCTGCTGGATAATGGCTTATCTAGATGTTTAGCAAATGAAGGATTTGTCAGGTTAGAAATAAGAATTTATTAAGAGGCTGATTTTGAGATAGAATGTCGTACCCAACTGCTACAAATATCGAGGATGCTGACTCCTGGACTGTTGCTAGGAGGTAAGACTCTTGAGTAAAACATAGTAAGTGCAGCAATGGCTGGATCATCTATATGCGTCACGAAACGAGGAGCCTTGTAGAACAAAGAATCTGGAGATCTGACCCCCAAAGAGATGCAACTT
This sequence comes from Angophora floribunda, assembly GCA_014182895.1. NCBI lineage: Eukaryota > Viridiplantae > Streptophyta > Magnoliopsida > Myrtales > Myrtaceae > Angophora > Angophora floribunda. Next base: position 41,354,620 of record CM024706.1, on the reverse strand, counting down.
TTTTAGTATAAAAACTATAAAAGCCAGTATCTTAGTCAGGATAGTGATAAAAATTTCTAGCATTTTCACGTATTGCAAATACAACTATTACCTAGTAGTTGCTGGTCTAATAAGATTGAAGACCCGGCAGGAAAACATCTCAAGTCAGCAATAAGTCCATGTTACAATCATAACATTGTGATTATTATGTCTCTTAGATGATTTGGCTGCATGACAGTCACTTTGAACCTTGTTTTATCATTCAAAGTGACATTATTGTGTGGGGATATTTCTGTGTTCAAAGAACAAAATAATCTCCATCGTGACTAGTAACATTCTTTCTCACACTCAGAGAACATGAGAAAAACAGCTTCAGAACATCATGAACCCAATGAGGTTGAAGTATTAAGTGAATGCAAATCAATAAGCGCATTAAGAAAAACGTGTCTTCTGATTCAAAACAGAGTTCACTTCCAATAGAAGTTCGAGTTAAAAGAGGTTACGCATCATCTCGCTGAAAATCCTCCTCTTTGAATGGAAATTGTTCTGGCCATTCCAAATTCTTCAATACCTGTGAGATCCCCGTTTCAATCAAGATAAAACCATAATCAGAGAAAGGAGATAACAGAAGCAAAAAGACAACGTATCATTGACAAGCAGCCTAGTTTAAGAAAGGGTTTCAATTGTATTTTAATGATTACCAACTCTGTAGAGTAATATTAATTTGTGTGGTACGAAAAAAACAGACACCGGGCGGTCACCATCTTGAATGGCAAGTTAAGCCAAAGCAAGATCATTTCCCCCCCTCAACAACGTGGACCAAAATTTACTTACAGCCCCATGAGCAGAAGGCTGGTTGTCCAAGCAAGCTTAATTCACAACATGAACCACCAAAATGAATACCAAAACCATAGATTCTAAAGAAACTCAGAATCTCAAACGTACCCCAATCAAGAAACGAAAGAAAGGAACTCCAAAGTTCGCAACAATTAGAATCAAAATCCAAGAAACAGAATGCCCGACAGAGAAAAATCAAGAAACAACCCGGATGATGCCCGGAAGCCGCGGCGCAAGAAAAGGGCCATCACCTGTTCGACGTTCGAAGAAGGCCTCGCGGAGGCGAGGAAGGACTTCCCGCCAAGTGCCCCGGACGTGGTCATGGACTGATGAAGCCCAGAACGAAGCTCCAAGGGCTAAAGCCGAGCGCCGAGCTTGGTCCGAAAGTGGCTTGGCCTTGCGTTGAGCGGAATGTGTCACGAGTCGAAATTCAGGGCACCGGTCGTGAGCAGCGGAGCTGAAGAAGGGAGGGAGCGAACGAACACCCGCCAAGGTGCGACCGCTCGGGTGTAGTTCCAAGTTTGGAGATACCCCCTTTTGTCTGGGAGCGGTGGAATTGGTGTCACGTTCGGGGACTTTCACAGAACATTTGAAGACGTTGGAAGACTTTAGGCATCCGGACCTTTCGCAATGTATAGATATTGACATGCAGATTCACGTATGATAGTTTTTGGTGGGAAAAACAAAAAGGTATCTTTTGCTTTTTGTTAGGTCTTTGATGTTGTTTCAAACGATTTTAGTTAGAACCGAGTTGGTCGTTAAGTAAATGTGAGGGCTAATTAATTTATGTTTACATGTCATGATCGCCCATTAGGTTCTCTAACCATGTTAAGGAGTGTCAATAGGAATCGCTTTATTTTTACTAGTTGTGCTATAAAATTTAGTATGTTAAATTCATGTCAATTTGTGTCGCTTTTGGGTTTGTCGTGTAATTGTGAGTCCATGCTAGAAATCACCAGCACTTGTGATGGCCATGTGGTTGCCCCATTGATATATCGCCAAAAAGTTCAATAAAATTTCCTTGGAAGTGCGTTGATTGCAAAGAAATAAAGGCGTGTTTGCTAACTTTGATAAAATTTCCCAATGTTATAATGTGTTTGATAGCTTCTACGTACATACAATTTAAATGATTATTTGAAGTCCAAAATCACTTAATGTGGTGAGTAAGGAAGAACTTCCTCATTGGTTAAGTGATGAAATATTCAATGGAAATTAGAATCTCACCCATTATATGGTCAAGTCTCTTCCAATGTTGCTCGCTATTCTATGTTCACTAAGAAACTAATAACAATCATTATTTAGCTTTTCCTCTGTTCTCCAAAAAACTTTTGATTTTCATTTCCAGCACTTAAAGGTTAAGAGACTTCATCACTAAAATATTTCAACAGAGCTAGGATGCTGAAGGAACTCATTTCATACTAATGTTTAAAGCCACATAACACTCCTTAATAAGGCATGAGTTGCACATGAACAAAAAAATTGATTGTATCTTTAGCTAACAGCATCAACTCAAATGGCAAGGGTTAATAATCACTTACACAATAAAATGCTGACAGTTTATTGGCCTCTAAGATCACCTATTTTCCGGTGCACCCAAAACTATAACGAGCGGCTATTTACCTCACAGAATGGGTCATCACGGCATATTATGAGCAGTAGCGGCCATCTGAAGATGCATCGGTTGAAGACCATCTCACTTCTTTTCCCTACCTGGAAAGGGCTCCCAAATCTCAAGCGGTCAAGGCCTTTCTCGAGTATACAATGTACATCGGATCTGATCGCCCCGGGTTTGGAGAAATATCCACGGCCTGTAGATGGAAAATGTTGCGTGAATTTGACTCATCCAAACCACCATGAGACCGACAGTTGTGAATACAGAACATATATGAAAATAAGAGCCCCGTGATTTAAGAAAAGTTCCGACATTTTTGGAATCAAAAACTCTTCATTTCTATATATTTTCTGTGTGAGATCCAAACACAAAAATTGAAATACTCAGGTCCATTATTTCTCTCGCTCCATTCTGTCTCCCCAGATATAACAACAGTGTTTCAAGATTTAGATCTATGCAACAAGGAAAAGCAACCGCTCTGCAAAGAAGCAGAAGCATTTTGGGAACTTCCATGGTAAGGAGGAGACTGCCTATGTGGATTTTGCATCATAAAATAGCTAGCCGTGGAACCACGGTTAACAAGCATCATATTGGTGCAGCTTAAGGTATTAGTCTGCATTTCTACAGATATTTTTACTGAAAAAATTGCTGGTGGAACTGGCAGAAACAATAGTTTTCATGCTTGATGCCATCTAAACGATTCAAGTGCCCTGAAGCTGGTTTCGGGATTAAGCAGTTGCTCTTTAAAGCTCAAACGTAAAGATATGTGATGGCATTGACACAGTCTCAGAAAATTTATCTTCCATGCGTAGTGTATGATATCTGAGGACAAGAATAGTTACCCAAGAACCTCATTGCTGGTAGCCAGTGCCATCAGAAGCAGGATTTGCTTATGACATCCTCTCTTTATATTTATGTGATATATACTTTGCTTTTCAAGAGATTAGTATCACTACCATAGTAGCAACTAGCAAGTGATACTAATAGGTAATGTAACTATTACCTGAGGAGGCTCGAATCCTCCTGCATAATGGAAGTATGACCCAACAATCATAACATGATCCGTATCACCTGTCGATGTCCATATTGAGATTGCTTTGGTCCAAAAGCAACGGTTGGAAAAACTGTTCCACCAAGAAAGATACCATAAGTGCTTCGTCACAGGCAAGGCAAGAGAATTTTCTTTTTTGGTCGAAAAGGCACAAGAATTTAGGAACTAACAAAAATGATTAAAATGTCTTCACAGAACGGTCAACAAGGCCTCTAAGTTTATGTTAAAAGGCGTATATACTAGTGCTGGCTCATTCTAAAACCATGACGTAGACAAGGTCTTTTCCCATGTTTAGGCTAAAGAAGGAATATTTCAATGCCGGCACATCCAATAACCATTACAATAGGTTACTATGCTGATTTCTAACATCATGGAATCATGCAGTTGTGGAATTTATTGCAATAAACATGGAAAACAAATCCTGCAAATGCGGGAGTATGATAAAATGTCTTTAGAAGTCCGAACTTAAAACATTAAAAAAAGCTCCTGAATAACTAACTCTTTCTGACCATATGCATCACCTCAGTATTGCCTGGCCTCCTGGCTTAAGAATCCAAGACATCTCCTTGAAAACATCGAGAGGCTTAGTCAGATAGTCAACACTGACCTGTGAAATGACCAATTTAGGTTAGGTTAACAACAGGGAAAAAGTTAGTGGGATGCAGGTTCTCATGGATGCTTCTGCATCCCCAATCCACCATCTTAATGCAACTTATACTTGGATACCATGACAGAGAGGCGAATCCAAGAGTAGGTAACCTCTCTTTCTGAACTGGATGGGTAATTCATTATCTAAGCTAACTCCAGTAATCAGGCAAAGTTGACTAACAAAGGTAGGAATAAACCCAAATACAGTGCCTACAGTTGGCTGACTAAGGTGAGTCAATGGTGCATAAAATTAATAAAAGCTGGTCCAAATACATACGTAGGTCATAGTAGACTTTTAAAGACCTTAAAAAGCAATCTCTGGTTCTCTTGATTATCCTTGAGAAGGAGGAATTTTTCTTACCACATTGGTGATGACGTCAAAGGAATTATCATCAAATGGAATTTTAGGATTCACATTCAAGTCTTGGACAATGTATTCAGTCAGGACCTACAGAAACAGTGGCTGGACTTAAGATGATCTCCAGATACAGAATTAGAACATAGCATCCAAAATATGAAACAACCACCCATTTTATCCAGGGAAAATTATTTGACTGGACAATAATGCCTCACCGAATTCCGCTTGAGCTCTTCCTCATTCATTCCCATTCCAACTATCCTCTCTTGCTTGTATCCTGCTGGATAATGGCTTATCTAGATGTTTAGCAGATAAAGGTTTGTCAGGTTAGAAATAAGAAGGTATTAAGAGGTCAATTTTAACATAGAATGCCCTACCCAACTGCTACACATATCAAGAATGCTGACTCCTGGACTGTTGCTAGGAGGTAAGACCTTTGAGTAGAACCTAGTAAGTGCAGCAATGGCTGGATCGTCTATATGTGTCACGAAACGAGGAGCCTCGTAGAACAAAGAATCAGAAGATCTGCCCTAAAGAGATGCAACTTTTTTAGTATAAAAAGTTATAAAAACCAGTACCTTAGCTACACAAGTAGGATATTCATATAAAAATTATTGCATTTTCACGTATTGCATATGCAACTATGAAGTAGGTGTTGATCTAATAAGATAGAAGACCTGGCAGGAATCATCTCAAGTCAGCAATAACTCCATGTTATAATCATAACATTGTGATCATTATGTCTCTTAGCTGATGTGGCTGCATGACAGTCACATTGAACCTTCTCTTGTCATTCAAAGTGTAATCATTATGTGGGGATATTCTTGGGTTAAAAAAGCAAAAGAATTCTTGTGAGAATTCTTGCTCACATTCAGAAAGCATAAAAAACAGCGCAGAACATGACGACTCCAGTGAAATTGAAGTATGAAATGATTGCAAATCAATGATCGGGTTAAGGAAAAAAAAAGTTGCCTGCTGATTTTAAAACAGAAGCCACCTCAAATAGAAGTTCAAGTTAAAGAAGTTACTCATCAAAGCGCTGAAAATCCTCCTCTTTGAATGGAAACTGTTCGGGCCATTCCACATTCTTCAATACCTATACGATCCTCATTTCAATCAAGATTAAGTCATAATCAGAGAAAGGAGAAAAAAGAAGCAAATAGACAGTGCATCATTGACAAGCAGCCTACTTTAAGAAAAAGGTTTTCATTGGGATATTTTAGATAAATAACTCCATGGAGTCTATTACTTTGTGCGGTTGAAAAAATTCAGACAGCGAGCGGTCACCCTCTTGGGCAATTCAAGCCGAAGCGAGATCACTTCCCCCCTTCAACGACATGGACCACAGTTTCCTTACAGCCCCATGAGCAGAGGACTGGTCGTACAAGCAAGCTTCACGAGCACCATCAAATCGAACTACTAGATAGACCCTTTAACGACAACGCAATCACTTCATTCACAAGGAAACCACCAAGACCACGGATTCTAAAGAAACCCAGAATCTCAAAACGTACCCCAATCGAGAAACGAAAGAAACGAACTCCAAAATTCGCAACAACCATGATCAAAATCCAAGAAACGGAATACCCAACAGAGAAAAATTCCAAAGAAACAACCCCGACGATGCCCCAGAAGCCCCGGCGCAAGACAAGGGCCGTCACCTGCTCGACGTTCGAAGAAGGCCTGGCGGAGGCGAGGAAGGATTTCCCACCAAGTGCACCGGACGTGGCCATGGACTGAGCCCAGAACGAAGCCCCGAGGCCTAGGACCAAGCGCCGAGCCGGCCTGAAGGCGGCCTTGCGTCTGGCGAACGCGTCGCGAGTCGAATCAAGTGCACGGGTCGGGAGAAGCGGAGCCGTAGGAAGAGGAGGAAGCGAACGAACGCCCGCCAAAATGCGAGCGCTCGGTTGTGGTCCGAGATGGAGATAACTGGCCATCGATGCCTCTTCGGTTTGTGAGCGATAGACGTTGCACGTTCGTGGCCTTATAGAACGTTGAATGCATTTTGGGTCGCTGGCCATCAGGGCGATGTCGTCGGTTCCGGTGCATCACCTGTTCTGGCCATTCGGAGGAAGGCCCGGTAACGTGGCTAGGCTACTCGAAAAACTCTACTTGGGCTCTAAATCTAGCTTAATTCAAGTTTCTACCGGCATTTACCTTACTTTGACCAGTAGAGTTGTGTTGAGTTCGTATTGATAGAATAATTAAATATTAAATTGTACATTCGTCTAATATATTAAGTTTTTAGAATAGTTGACAATTATCCTATAAAATTTCACATGATATTAGAGCAGGAGCTTCTGAAGAGTTTAAATTTTTAGAAAGATTGATAAATGATCCAACAAAATCTCACACTTATCTTATCAAACACTCGATTGAGTTGCGTTGGAAATCCTTGGCCCTAGTAAATTCCATGTGGCCACTAGCATCCCGTTGCGAAATTTGATTGGATTCCGGTCAAAGTCGATCATAGAGAAATTTATTTTCGATGCATTAGATTGTGGAAATTATTTCGATAGCTAGTTGCATATTCTACTAAAATTAGTCCGTGTTTAATAACCGCCTTAAATATTAGAGAGTTTAAAATTTTAGCATGTAATGTTATAAAGTGTAGTCGATAACTATACAATTATTATTTTAAGTCAAAAATCACTTTGATGCTGTAAGTGATGAACAACTTACTAATTCACTAAGTGATAAACTAGTTATTGGCAATTAAAATATTATCAACTATATATTGTCAAAATCTTCTAATAATAAGCACCGTTCAATCTTTATTAAGAAACTAATGAGAATTATTATTTAGTTTTCACGCATAATCAGACCACTTTTTATTTTCATTTTCAGTATCCAAACACGTCAGCACTTATTGTTCAATAAGGGAGTTCGGTGGCCACATTAAGTGCTCGAATGTATGTTATTTGGTATATTTGATATAATCCAATCATACTGACCATATATATATAAATAATCCAACCATACCCATCTTAAATAATTCTTTCGAGTAAAAAAATCACTTAAAGCAAGGGAGGGCCTACTTAATCTTTTGGGTGAAAAAAAATTCGATGAAAATTAAATATCTTATCCATTTGTAATGTCCAAACCTTCCCCAAAAAAAATGCTCATTATCCAATGTTTGACAAAAAAAATCAAAATTTATTATTTGATTTCATGTGTTATCAAATAACTTTTAATTTTCATTTTCAGTATTTAAAGTTAAAGACTTCGGCACTCAATGATCAATACTTAAAATTTTAGCAATTTTTTTTTTTTTTTCAGTTTCATCGAAAGAAGGGATTACATTAATTATTGGTTGGGCCAGAAAGTACACTAATTGGATTTTAGCTTAAGCACTTTTGGTTTGGGTAACAGCTTTTGTTGTCTATTAGCCCATCCCTCTTCAAATAATTGAGTGGGTCAGCCGGTGATTGCATTGCATTCGCGATCCAAGCAAAAAGCTGGATAAGATATGATTAATCATATCTAGCGTTTGGCAGTACATTTGGATTGAGGAAACTTGTAAAGATCTGGACATAGAGTTGGATAATTCATCATCTTGGCCCCTAAGGGTGGGATAATTTTATTTTGACCCAGATGAATTTTATCAAAAATTAAGAAATTAAGAAATTAAGCAAATATCAACGAATAGTCCGCCACTCGGTGTCGCCACCATGGTACTGCTATTGACACCACTACTCAACCAATGCAACTTTCCAGTGATCGTCAAGAAATAGTCTCTTGAAATTTTCCCTCTATTAATTGCGTGCAGTTGTCATATCAAGGTAGATCTAGCCATTCAGACCATCATGGGGATCTGTAGTCGCCTCACTTTGGCAACCACCCTACATGGTGGTCGCATTGTAGCAAATGCAATCTAGATGGATCCTTCCTCTGTCTCCTGTCAACCTCAGTTGGTTTCCCACCTGTGAGGGCTTCCTGCGTAATCTCCTAATGGGGTGCTCTGTTAGACCGCGTTCCTTATTTTATTATGCTGGTACTTCCAAGTATTGTATCTAATCTTTATCTTCCTCACCACCAAGAAATACAAGATATGACATTGTGAGATCTCCTACCCCAGAGTGGATCTTTCACCTGTTTATTCTCTTTTGAGTATTTAAGGACCTATTCAAGTCTAACGTGTTCGTATTTATATATTTGAAATTTTACTTGAGATAGAAAAAGCCAAAATGAGTGCACTACCATGATTAGAAAGAAGAAAAGCGAAAAAAACATAAGAATCACTCAAGACAAGCCCGAGTCACCAATTCTTTTCAAACATGCAAACAGCTCCATGAATTTATATGTTTGGAGTGACCTTTACTTTTTCTCTTTTGACTTTTTTTGCGGATTTTGCGGTATTCGCCTTTTGATTTTATAATACGAAAGCTCGGAATCGTCAAAAACATCATTATATATTGACATGTAAATTCACATATAACTCCTCATAAAATACTAATTTCAAATTTCAGAAAGTTAGAAATGAGCAAACCCCTTTACTTTTCTTAGAAAGTGAACTTTTTGATAATGCATTGAATACTTCCTCTTGACCTTTTTCACTTGATGCATAATAAACAAAGCATGTTTTTTGTTCTCCCAATAGGAAAAATAGTTCAGACCTGATAAGTCCTTAAAGGACTCAAGGGGAAGAAACAAAAGGAAGATCCGCCTTGATATGGGAGGCTATGCAATGTCACCTTCGTATTCACTCTTTGAGACAAATAGGGAATTAAAGAGCCTCTAAGGTGGACAAGTAAATTTCATCGTAATCTCTTCAGAGGTTGTTTGAGGAACCGGTAGATTGGTATATTAACCACTTGCGCTGGTGAAGGTTAGAGGGGATGTGTAATCCCTCTTACTAGGTCAACCGGTGCTTCACACAATGTCAGAGAATCAACTTATCAGCCTAACATCCCTGGTTACAAGACTTTTCTTAGAAAGTGAATTTTGTAATGCGTCGAGTACTTCCTCTTGATCTTTTCCACTCGACGAATAAGAAACAAAGCATGTTTTTTGTTCCCCTACCAGGAAAAATTAGTTCTTTTTCCCCCCACGCACATGAAGCATACAATAAGACAAACGGAAGTGGCCGAGACGATGCTCTCCAGCACCACGCATTCCGACAATAAAAGCCTACATTCAAAACTAAAAACTCAACATCTTCACGAAGCTTCCCCTTACTTGTACTCCCTACTTAAAGATTTGATTAATCCAATGCAAGCGGCCAGAGCAACCACAGTTCAATCTCGCACCAGCTTTGGAGCGGTAGGTGGGAGCATCGTGCAGCTGATTTGGCTAATCATGCATTGGCAGTAGGCATGCATGCAAAGCTCCATGGTCAACGGCTATCAACTTAGGTAGCTTCTCTTATTGAGGGCAATTATAATACTATAATCCTCAAAAGGGCGATGCCCGGGTGCGACGTCGGCGATTATAAAATTGAGCATCACGTCTGTACGCGAGTGCATGGACGTACGAAAGATGCGGGTACACCGACAGGTGGGAGTACGTTATTACATCGGCTGATGCAAACCCTAATTATAAGGAAGCGGAATTTCGGTATTCATAGAGCGTGTGAACTGGGTATGTATGAGTCGAATGCTTTTTGGCAACTGGGTTGAATGAGTTGAATGCTTTTTGGCAACTGGGTATGTAGAGTATTTGTTCACGAGATGGACTGGACGAGTCTTTTGTGAGGCAACCTTAGAACGCTAGATTTGTTAACCTAAGTGCCCTAGCTGCATATTTAGAGTGACATGCAAATCAAGGCCACATTTGGAAGTTGAAATGGAAATCAAGTTTCACCTTGACATGTGGTTCTCCCATCAACTTAATCTCCCCTTCACATACAGACAACTTCTCTGATTACAACATGCTAAACATGAAACCAGCCAGACAGGAACTCAAGCAATCATACATTGAACTCAAAGAGAGAGAGAGAAAAGGGTAGGTGAGAGAGTGGGGCCAATTGCAGAGCTCTAGAGAGATGGACAATTGCATGGCAAGTTCCATACTCAGTGATAGATCAACAGCATCTCTCTCTCTCTCTCTCTTTCTCTCTCCGTCTCTCTCTGTGGGACTGGGAATTGGGAATAAGATAACTGATAAAAGAAAGAGAACAATAAACTAATGCTTGCAAGCTAGCAGCAACTACAAGTACAGATTGTTGCTTTCTTAATGTGAATCCAATGTCATCATCACTTGGCTAAAGCATATGTCCCTTATGCCCTGCATTTGAAGGAGTTGATCATCTGGTCCACTTCTCAGTTTCAAAATCCTAAAACTGGCCTTTATACAACTCAATTCGCTGTTCTTTTGTCAGAACCATGGATTCAACTTTGGATCAGACCAACTGGGCTGGTTCCACAGTTGATCCTGTTTAGAACTGATTTTGTGTGCCTTATTAGAATAAATGGTAAGGCACAACCATAAAGAATGAAATCCGCAACCTTGCGTTGGACGTATGCATATGAGACCACTAACTAACATGACGTCATTTGTCAAGGGCTATAGTACATATCATCAATTGTTTGATTTTTACAAAGCAAAACTTGTTCTCAAGTAGAACCAGGAACCAGCCTAAACCAACCAGTTTGGTTCCAGGCCTGTTCCTAGTATTACTGGTTCAGTTCCTAGTTCGAAGTTTTTGGAATTGGTCTTACAGGGTAGGTCCCAAGCTTTGGTCTCTAAACTGACACACTTTGAAAATGATCACCTCTACCTCTAGCCCTACCTTCTACTGTCTCTATCGCAACATAAGTAGTCTGTGCTGAAGTTGATATAAGACTGGATTGTCTCTGTAATTGCGTTGCATCAATATGAACCAAGTACAAGAGTCCTAAGAATGCCATCTGAGTACTCGGCTGTGCTCCATATGTCAAATGATGACTTCTTTGATGTGCATTCAACGATATTTTCCTCTCTGGTTGCTGTCCGAGTAGATACTCTGGGGACTTTCACTTTCTATATTAGATTTATGATGGGGAAAGTTAGCAGAAGGAATGTCCACATTCACCTAGCGTATTAGATTTGGACAGATGATTGTACCAACTCTAAACTGTTGAAATTTTTAAATCCTGTTCATTACAAAAGAAGAAAGTTTTCATATTTAAGGTTGGGAATGAAACTGCAAATGCAAGTCCAACTCAATTTATTAATTGCTGCACTGACAGCATTCTCAAGTAATAGTTATGCTGGACTGGGTGCCTGGGCTAGGTGAGATGCAGGTTGTATAGGTTTGCTTTCAAATGATATAAATGCTCTCATTCATCGGCAGCTGCACCAAAATTATACTGCTTTCTCTGCGCAAGTTTCAGAGGTGGGGATGGGACACCCCACCTCCCTATTCCCAAATGGGAATGTGGGACTAGTGGCAGTGGTTTTAGTAAAGCGCTTAAGATCTTTATCCTGGATTGCTTGGATTGTCATTAACTTTATGCTTCTCTTTGTGGCAGGGCACTGCTAACATGCTTGATTCTTGTGCTCCTTTATGTTATTATTGCTGCTTGTTGTGGAGGCATCACTCTACCCAACTGCAGATCTTAACCTCTATAGTTGGTGTTGATCTCTGGTAAGCATATATGCCATGGGCGATATTTGGGTCATATTCGAGGTCCTATTTGTAACTTGAGAAGTGGTCAAATGGAATTACGACAGCCATTGTCTCTGCTGAATATCACCTTGTTGGCAGGTATTATTCTGGTTTTTGGGGAGTCTGATGGGGTTCATCGCTCCCCTTTTTCTTGATGAGTTTGTTGTGTATTTTCACAGGGCATCTCTACACTGATGTAAATAATGTACTTGTTTATAGCTGACAATCGAACTTTTGCCTTTCACTCTTATGATATATGAGATGGATTGTGCAAAACAAGTTCTATCAAGAATAGATTTCCTTATATCATCTATCATGTACTGCAATTGGCTAGTTTTTTAACTCATAGAGTCAAGCTGGCAATTGCATCGGAGGAGCTTGTCGCCTGGCTCTACTCTATCTATCATTTTTCTCTATAAGTTATTCTAATGGGTGGGCATTGCCTGAAGCCTAATCATGCAACTCTATCCCCGTCCGTGTTCGCTTACCATTGTCAATTTTCTTCCTACCGAAGACAATTTATTCGCATGGATAAGGAATAACACAAATAAGAAAAGAGGAGGACTCGGTGAAAGCCGCGATGGCTCCCTAAAGGGTCTTGCTTTTCCATGGATGGTGAATATCGCAATGCCTTTGCGTCACTACTGTGAAAATATACCTCCTGGGCTTGCTTGTCGTCGTTATTTGTTGAAAAGTTATAAAGACCATTCAAACCGCAAATTGAATTGAACTGTACTGATGACACCGGATCTTCTAGTTTGATTTAACCGAACCAGGCTGTGCGCATGTGCTACCTACTAATTTGGGATTCTGCATCAAAGACATTGAATAAGGACAACAAGCACAGAAGCAGCAATAACTTGTGGAATTGCTCCAAAAAGCACATGGTAAGCACTTCCTCTTGGGCGTTTCAAAAAGATATGACAAGGGATTACTTTTTAAGGATAAAAAATTTCTATTTGTAGAGCACCATAGAGTTGAATCTATCCTTTAATAGATAACAAATATGTATAAACCAAGAGTGAGAAGAGAGAGAGAGAGACTTAAGAAAGGACATCATGGACACTTGTGTACATCAGTTCAACCAATAAACTTCAGAATTTTATAGATAATAATCCTAAAAATCAAACCACTTAACTGCACTCACAGTTCTTCGTCCCTTCCTCCAACCACTACACTGAAAGTCAAAATTTATGCGAATCGCAGTGGCTGAATTTATCCTGAAAGCCCTAGCCGAAAACGATCAAAGATAGCCTCCTGCATCACGAAAACCCTGCAAGACAAAATTCTAAGCACATCATTCAGTCAAAATCCATTCTTTACAGCTCTTTGCTTCAGGGAATATAATTAAGCAGTACTAAATATCAAACTATCGATACATACTGAAGGTGTGAAGCCGTCAAATGGGTTCTTTCCTGCTTTTGAATCGGTTAAGAGTTCCCTCGCGGTTTTTATGTATGATGCCAAGCCTCCTGGATAACTTGTATCGAGCCTAGCCACCTGGAGAATACAACCACATGACAAAGACTCAAGAATAAGAAAAGCAATCCCTAGGAAAGACAAGCAAGTTCAGGCTTCAAAATTTCCATACTTGATGCATACAGGATCGCTAATACAAATTCCGAAAATTAGTAGTAAAACCATAAACCGAGTCTGAAAGGTAACAAGCACTCCTAAAAAGCACGACATACATATTAGTAACAGGAATGTAGGATAGCATCATCAGAAACAAGCATAGTTCATGTCTGGTATCTCCAACTCCATTCAATCAGACAAATCAGCAATCAGATGATATCCCTATCCTACGTGCTCTACAGTTAAAGTTAAAGAAGATAATCAACAAAAGGGACAAATGTTGCGGCAAAAGATCGCCATCTAATCAAATGACTTCCCACATAAGCAAAAGAAAACAAAAAAACACATACATAAATAAGTTCCGCTTAATTAAGTATAATCAGAATTGAAAAAGAAAACAACCAAATACACGGGATAAAACCAAGATTTAAATTACGCCACGCATTTCTCTCTCATCGAAGACAAACGCCAATAAAACGCAAGTCCATGATAGGCCACAAGTCAAAGGAAGGAGAATTAAAATCTAAATTCCTCACGAAACGCGATCCGGAAAACATTAGATGTATCCAGACAAACTAAAAGAAACAAAAAGGAAGCATTAGTAAAATGGAGCATCTTCCAAGGAAAATATTTTTAGTAATGCTTGTTTTTTATTTTGGCCTTCGGGGATTGCTCATTGCGATCTAGCAACGATGGCACGAGTTGCGCTCCGGAGCAGCCTCCCGTTTGCCACGCTGGCACACAAGCTGCAGCCAAAATCGGTTGACTTACAAGTGAAACAATATTCTTGTTACTTGTTCTATGCTTGCTCTGCCATGACGCTTGTTTGACATGCCATCATCTAGATCTGGAGCCATGGCTGGATGCGACGACGGTTCTAGATCTGGACTTCACCAACCTTGGCGGACAACGGTTCCAGATCTGGACTTCACCGACCTTCACGTCACCCTCTCTATCGTCTTGTGTGAACAAGCCGTTATCGCTTGTGGCCCAGGCTCCAGATCTGGAAGTGAGGCACCCGGCGGAGAAGACAACCAAGTTGGAGAGATGCGACGCCGGCGATTCCGGCGGTGGCAATGGCGGAAGGAGGTACGGAGGTTGGGTTCTTGGCTGCATATGGAAGGGAAGGAAGAGAGAAGTCCAACTGGATTTAGGGATTTTTTATTAATTTCTCTATTTCCATGTCACCACATGTGTCAAATTGTGATTGGTTAACAAGAAATAAACTCACACCGAAAAAATATTCACTGATTTGCAAGTGCCACGTCAACAAATGGAATGATATGTGTTTATGTACATACCCAATTAGATCTTGACACATGGATATTGACATGGAAATAAAAGAAATAATTTTTTCTCTTTTACTCCTCCATCTGCAACCTCCCAATATTCAGTGGTTAGCAATCACCACGTCATCGTCCTACGTGGCGCGCGTGTTCCTACGTGGCGTGTGAGTTGGACGGGCTGAAAAATCAAAAAGATTAAAATCGGTGCAGTTTTTCTCTCTCCTCTGGCTACCACAGAAGAAGTGAGATGCAAAAACTCCCGCGCAAGAAAACTCTCTCTCTCCTCTTTTCAATTTCGGAAGACTCTGAAGAACGACGAAGACACTTCTCTCGCTTTTCTCCAGCACGCCCCCACCGCCTCTGCGTCCGCCTCCGCTCCGCCTCCCCCGAAGCCCCCGCCGGTCATCGCTGCTGCTGCTCAGATCCGCGTCGTCCCTCCCTCGCTTTCCTTTTTTAACCCCCATTCATCACTCTCTCTCTCTCTCTCTCTTTCTTTCGCTCGCTCGCTCGATTTCTCTCTTTTTCGAGCAATCAGAGGGGACGCGTACATGGGATTGAGCTCAAAACGCTCAGGACAAGGCATTGACGGAGCTGAAGGAGCGCGTGCGCTGTTGAGATGGAGTCGCAATCGGCTCTTATGGAGCAGTCGTTCGATGCCCTCTACTCCCGCTCGGCACGCGACGCCCTCGACGATTTGCCCGACAACTTCACCATCACTGACCCTTGCATCGGCGGCAACCCCATCGTCTTCGCCAGCCGCGGCTTCCTCAAGATGTCCGGCTACGCCCGGGACGAGGTCGTCGGCCGCAACGGCACGATCTTCCAGGGCCCCTGCACGGACCAGCGGTCGGTGATGGAGATTCGGGAGGCCATACGCGAGGAGCGGCCGATACAGATCAGTCTGCTCAACTACCGCAAGGACGGGACGCCGCTGTGGATGCTGTTCCATATGAGCCCCGTGTTCGATCAGGATGGCGGGGCGGTCGCGCATTTCGTGGCAGTCCAGGTGCCGATATCGAGGCGCTGGAGGCGGTCCTGCTCTGCTAATGGGAGGAATGAAGTGAACTTGTGTGAGGAGGTCGGTGGTGCGTTGAGGGATGTTGTGTTGGGCTCCTGTAGGAGGGAAGTGTGTTCGGACGGTCTGGCGGAATTGGGTCGTATTTCGGCCTTTGGTTCGGTTTTGGATTCGGATAGCAGAGGTGCGTGTTTGCTGAGAATTGAATTGTTCTTGTGTGCATTTACTTACTACTAGTGTTGTAATTCGTTCTCTTGTAGTTCAGCACTCCAATATGCTTTGGCCGGGGGGTTAGTTTAGTGATGTTCTGGTTCCAGTCACCCAGACATGCTTTGCTAGTTTCATCATGTCGATTAGTTTGTGATGTTCACCTGTTTAGTTTCGTCATGACCTGGCCTCCTCCGTCAGTTGATACTGGGATGGGCTTAAGGGTTTTAGGTGGGTCATCTGTGGTTGTGTTTCAATGCCTGCTGTATCTTGCTGTTTGCATAAACATCATTCTTTTGATAAGAGCACAGACAACTTCAATTCTGCTTTCGTTGCAAAGGTGTTTCTCTATCATAACTTTGAATTAATATTAATATTATTTTCCTAGCAGGCCAATTTATATTGCTCCTTGAAGGCTAAAATGCAAACAGAATCGGAACCAGGGGTCTAATCATGGTTCTGGATGTCTTGGCTTTATGGGGGCAGTAAGCCTACCTGCCTGCACTAAATTCGTTTTGTACTGTTCCTAGAGCAATTATTATATCTCAGTTGCGCATTTAACTAGTTCCCTTTCTCAATTGCATAGTTGAATACTTGTTGGTATGTTTCATTTTGGTTGAGGTGGTGTCATATTCTGACCATCTTTAGTTTTCTGTGCAATCGCTTCCCAGATGTCAATTCAAAACAAACCATGAAGAGTGGGTCAAATCAGTCAAACCCAGGCTTGGACCTTGGGCGGCTAATTGTGTTCGTACGGCAGCAAATACTTCACTTGAAAACATTAAAACTTTATACAAAGTCAGAAGTGAGATGCGAGCAGCCCTTCAAAGTCTCTTAAAGTTGTTGATACTGTTCTTTGGCACCATCTTATTTATGCATTTCTCGTACTGCGTTTCCAGTTGCAAGCATACTGGGCTCCATAATTTTCTTGCTTAGCATTTTCTTTATGGTTGCTGTGGTGGTCGGTAATCAGGTTTATATTATTTCTTTTTAAGCTCCATGGATGTTGCCGTATTTGCATTCTATTAAATTATTCTTTCACCAACTTTTAAATTTATCTTTCTCTTTGTTTCACATTGTACACCAGGATAACTAGAATTACATGATGGGAAAGGACTGTTTTGACAATTTTCTAATTGATTTTATATCTTCTTGTTCTTGTTCATCAGAACTATTGGGATTTTGCAGTAGATGAGATGAGACTTCGCTGTAGGAAAAAAAATGCAAAATCGGTTGACTTATAAGTGAAACAATATTCTTGTTACTTGTTCTATGCTTGCTCTGCCATGACGCTTGTTTGACATGCCATCATCTAGCTGCTTCCATGATTCAGTAACACTTATATGATGTCTATTGTATTTTTTGCATTCCAGGATGATGGTATATTGATAATTCCCACAGTAGCAGATCCTCCCTTGCCAACGAACTTAAAGAAGTGCTCGTCTGCTGAATTTTTTGACAGAGCACTTGCCTTGATAAGTATCTCGAGCATGTCTGGATGCTGTCAGGTAAGCAGCCTAGATTTTACTATGCCACATAGATTTCCTCTTTCAACTTACTTTGGTGAGTCCAACTCATACTCTTCCTGGTTTCTAGGTTAGCATTCCACTGGGGAAGATGAGGGCCGTGCCACCTCTGTCTCATTTATTTCATATCATGGAGGGGATAAATTTCTACTCAATTCAGTTTTAGATATGTATTCATCTCTTCAAGAGCAAGTTACAGTTGCTTCAAGTTCATTACCATTGCAGATACAAATGGTAACCTGGATACATCTGAACTGTTGAAAGAAAAGGTTTGTTTAATCTATCATATGTAGCTTTGAGGAATAACTTGGTTATTCCTATTTTGTTTTGTTATTTTTGGTTGACAGCAAGTTGAGTTCTTTCAATACAATTTATCTTATTGCAGCAGCACTTACCTCAGTGCCTAGTGTTGGTATCAAAATAGTGCTTGCCCTTGATATTTTGAGTGATCTTCCCAAACTTTTGGACATTATGAGGATGCTTTTCTGGAGATTTGTCTGCAACTAAAAAAACACACACATGCACACACATACACATTTCTTTGCTTTTTTTTATTTTTATTTTTAGATGGAGTGGCTAATTCATTTTCTAGGGTTGTCTGCATTGTTCTCTGTCTTTACCATTGATTCAACATGTTTAAAGTGGATATATTTAAAGTCTCGTGTGGTTTATTTGTGATATATTTTTGCAGGGTAATGCTGCATATAAGGGACGCCAGTGGAATAAAGCTGTAACTTACTATAGTGAAGCTATCAAATTGAATGGGACAAATGCCACTTACTATTGCAATCGTGCTGCTGCATATTTGCAATTGGGATGGTATCTGATTGTTTTTGTTATATCTCAGCTATCTACATTGACTGGCACTTTATGTATATGTCTTCCTGCTAACCACTGTTGACTTTCTGCAGTTTTCAACAAGTGAAGAGGACTGCACCAAGGCAATCTCACTGGATAAAAAGGTAGAAGATATAGAATGCATAGGAAGTCCTTTTTTTCTTCTTGCATCACTTGATTTCTTAAATACCGTGCTGAGAATTAAATTAATGAATCAAAGAGATTACATAGCTTATAAGCACTCGGGATGGCCCTTTCCCCATTTACCTTAATTTCTCAAGTCCACGGTTGATAGAAGGACTAACTTAATCAAGAAAACATGTTAGAAAAACATGTTAGAAAAATATGACATACCTCTCAACACATCCATTAGTAGGAGTAGTTTTCGTCAAGGAATCCATTGGCTTGTCCATAAATTCCACGGAAATTTCCACTTCTGCATTTCAAATCAAACATATAAGTAAGCTTTTCTCTATGCCTCAACTACAGAAGACAATTCCATATTAAATCAACTTAAATCACTTTCTACCTAAGGTGATGCAAAACTATGGCAACAACCTTTTTCCCTATCGTTCACTTATCACTTACAGCCAACTTGAACCCCACATTTCACAGCCGTACTTCCAAATTAATTCAAGTCAACAGTACTAGATTGCAACGTTTCCACGAATACTGCAGATAAAAATCATCCTCAGAAACCTTCTCTTCAAATCCAGATGAATTCATAGCCTCGATGGCACCTTCTCTAGTCTTACAGAATTTGCTGTAAACCACGATCCCTAACATGCTTCGTAAAAGAGTAGCATGGAAGTTCTTATCAATTACCCATTCTTCTTTACAATGTTAAAACTGGTTTTTCAGTGCCGTCATAGAATTCAGAAAACAATCCAATCAAGAAAAGTTTCCCCATTGCTGAGGCAAAAATTATATCCAGAATTACCATTTGGAAGAGAAAAAAGGAATGACATAATGAGGGAGCAAACCGAGCATACGCGTGTTGGATGGCATTGCTTTTAAAATTTGCCAACCCACAGCTTAAATAAGCTGAAACAAGTTGAGCTCAAATCAGGATATATTCCTATACTGTGGAAATCCAAGTAAATCCCATTTATAATACAAGAATCATGCCCGAACAAGAATTCAAAATCCCCATTCAGGGCATTGACATTCTCAAACCTTCACGCTCCCACTGCACACTAGATAACAAATATGCTAAATTGCGAACAATTCTGACAAGTTAGTAGTACAATCAGATAACAATGAAAACTTGATTATCAACCTCCGCAGCCTAGGAAAGAAAAACAGTTACTTCCAACAATGCCAGCATTATAAACAAGCCAGTACTCCTTCTCAGCCAAAAATTTTCCTGCACACTCAATACCAAAGCATTCACGTTCAATCAAGTAGCCACAGAGTAGCATGGGAGTTGTATCAATTACCCATTCTTCTTTACTGTGCAGACCAAATAAATAAACTGTGCAATAGTGCTGAGCATATTATCTATACATACAATTTAAATAAGCTGCAGTGCTGAATGCATTCAGCTGGAATCACCCTTATTCAATTCATTCATCCCAGGATGTTGTAAAGAGTTTGATGACCCTGTATAAAGGGTATTGAAGCAAAGCCAAATTGAAACTACAATGCCAATTAGCTGGCTAAGGGAATACACCGCCAGCAAACAAAATTCTCAATCTAGTAAAAATAACTAGTCAGATGCCCATTAAACAGACACAAGAGCTGAACATTATCCAATGAGTATTAGTCGCTCTTTCACATGTCAAACAAAGAAAGAGCGGGGCGATTTTGTCAAAACGTTCAAAAATAAACGGCGAAGAAACAGGGAGTTCAAAATGTTTTGACACGGTGGATCCGTTGATTCATGTGGTGCATCATGAATGGACTGTTTTATGAATGACGTGAATAGACAGTATCTCGCACAATATTTTCTCATGTTCTTCAAAATAGTAAAGGGAAAAGGCCACTAATTTGATATTCTTTGGAAGGCCTCCATGTCTCCATGGGGATGACCCATTTAATGGAGGACACGTGGCGCCACGTGTCGCCGGGGTCCCACCACACCCTCCTCCCCTCGTGTGATCTCTCTCCTCCTTCTCTCTCCACCGAGACAATATTCAAGCACCGCGCATTTTTTCTTTATATCCACTAATGATCATGTGAAAAGACTTTTCTACTTCTTGCATGTTGATGGGCTTGCGGTGATGGCTCGTACATCTACAGGTGGATTGAGTACTCAGATGGACTACCCGTAGTACTTTGATCGACTTGTGGTCCTTGTAGTAAGACCCAAAGGGCATAGCTGCACCGATCATCTATTCTCAATCCCTAAATGAATAAATAGGAGCATCTAATAAGTTCTTTTTATGTATATTATTTTTTGTGATTAAGGGCATGAGGAATTTATTTGAGAGCCTTATGACTCCAACAACATAAACGAGCCCATCTACTTAATAGTAACTAACAACTATGGTAATAAATTTAATCAGGTAAAATGCATTCATGCATGCCATTGTCCTAAACGTTTAGGATGCCGCCAACTATAAATTTGTCACCCTTTTCCTTTGTTTCCTCCATCCCATGTTTTGCTCCTCCAATCGACTCGGCACTAAAATGAACCAATGTTGTGTACATAGTAATTAGGCACCATTATTGTAATTTCAAATATATATGCGCAAGAGAAAAATACTCAAAAGTGAGAAAAAAATGATTAAGTAAAGTGAGAGACATGATTTTGAAAGAAGCAACTGATTTCTGACGTCATAAATACCTATGACCTATTTTTTATTAACATATAAGAGATGCAGGTTCACGTTCCTTGGGGAGGTTAAGAAGCAGAAAAGGAATATGGGACAACCGTTGGTCAAGAACCGCATGCCGTTTTTGCACGTTGACCGCCTCACCTTTTGGGAGAAGTTTTTGGCATATTTGCATTTGCATGCGTTAGACGTTGTCTGAGGGCGTGACGTCTCGCCCTCTGTGTCAGCTGCTACGTGGCGGTTCGTCTGTTCTCAAAACGAGAAAAATCAGAAGGCAAAAAAAACATTTTATTAAAAAAATTATAGTTTTCTCTTCTTCTTCTTTTTCCACAAATTTCAAGGTCGGATATTTTAAATTAGCCAACAAGAAGGGGCAACAGTACTAGGAATCGATATGAAAAACATGAGTAATTCCTTCTGTATATCTTCTTTAATACTTTCATTTTCCATATAACACTGTAAAAAGGGAAATATAGCTAAAACCTAAGGAGAAGAAGAAGAAGAGGTATTGACTAAGATTTATATATAGAGTGCGCATATTCAGTGGGGACGGCGTCCGGAATATGTTCCGGCGAGGGCATGCGAGACGCTCACAGCCAGAGAGCGCCGGCGTCCTTGAGGAGCTGGACGAGGGTGCCGTTGATGTGGCAGGCCAGGCCGCCCAGGAACTTGCCGCCCACGAAGACCGCCGGGGCACCTGCTGGTCGCGGGCGAGCTGGTGGAGCACGGCGTGGATGTCGCGGCCGCCGCCGTTGAGCTCGTCGAGCTCGACCACCGTGGGGCCGACGCCGAGGCCGAAGAGGAGGGTCTTGGCCACGGTGCACATGCAGCAGCCGCTCATGCTGAAGAGCACCACCGCGTTGCCGGCGGCGAGGCGCCTCACCGCCTCGTAGGAGCTCCCGGGCTTGCTCGGCGTCACGCCGTTGTGCACCGGGATTCGTGCGGCTTCCTTGGGCATCAGTTGCATGGTTTCTTCTTTCACAGAGAGAGAGGCAGATGGTTGAGAGGAGGGGATGATTCTGAGGGATGATGACAAGCTCTGGTGAGATTAAATATATGAGAAACGAGAAAAAGCAAGATGGAGAGAGAGAGAGGGGTAGAGGTGGTTTGGTTTGGTTCGTACCCGGCAATGTCTGACCATTGTTGGGCATGGCTTTTGTTGCGTGAGAGAGAGTCTAGAGAGAGGGGTAGTCTTTACTGCCGTATAGTCTACTGTACAGAATACGTATAATCAGAAAAAAAACTGTCAGAAAATATCAAAATTCGGTGCGAAAAAGTTCCCTTCTGTTATGACCGGTGACGCAACGGTCAACGATTTCTTGCAGGCCTATGTGGGGACCGCGCACTGGCCTCGCCGGTCCGGGCCGATGCTCCCGGCTGTCTGATCCTCTAAGCTCCGGCTTGATGATGACGGTGGTGGTGAGATCACCGTGAGCACTTGAGCAGAGCAAAATTTCTATCTTTGATATTTTCTGACTTAATGGGGAGATAAATTTCTAACATAGGATAAATTTCTATCACTGTACAGAATACGTATAATCTAAATGGGGAGCACCTAATAATATCTCGAGGCCAAGAAAATGATGGTAAGATAGCGACATCTTGAATTACATCGACGGTTGAAAACATGCGTTAACATGATCGGTTTGTCGACGATATATGGAATGCTAAACCTTCATGTTGCAAGTTGTGGATCGCGATTCTTAACTTAATGGTTTGAACATGAGAGAAATTTGAGATATTTCATTGATTATTTAAGCAAGATAATCATTAATCGAGTGGAATTCGCTCATTTCAACTCGCCACTAAATTTCATTGCATACGATTTAGATTTTGTTTCGACATCTCTTGCCCTTTCTTTATTTTGGGATTTTGGTTAGAATTTTATTTGTCGTTTGGCCTAGGGATAATAAGTTTTCTGGTCCAATTCCATCTTAGGAATTAAGAACCGGATTAAGAGGACTAGCTCCCAATTTTTGGGAATAAGGACTGGACCAGACTAACCGGTCTAGTCCCATGAAACCAATTACCTAGCAAAAAAAAATACCACGGTGTTATTATTTTAAGGTTTATTACTATTTTTAGAAAAAAAAGTCGATCTAGTCCGATTCCCCTTTAAACCAGAAACCGGATTGGCGTCCTCGAGAACTAAATCAAACTAGCTAGTTCAGTCTAGTTCAAGTGATTCCTAATTCAGTTGGTCCGATATGTTCACTCTTACTTTGGTTTCATTTATCATCACAAAGAATTAGAATTAAATGAATCTTTCTATTAACACGAGTTGATGCTTTTGGCATAAAGAAGTAATTATCAGGTAATTTTGGTGCTCTTTGATATTTTGCTTATCTTTGCTTAAAAGATTAGCAAAATAATTTTTTTTTATTACACTTTAATTTCATTTCGAGTTTAGCGAGGAAGAGAGAGGTGCAAGGATGGAAGCGTGTCGTCGTCGCCGTTCAAGACGCAATGGAGACCAAATCGGATCCCCAGGCCGCAGCGCCACGTGTCCACGCGGGGGAAGAGCGTATAGTATGCGGGTGGGCCCCACGCCATCCCCAACAAGACGAAACGTGGCGGAAGATGTCGAGATCGCGTGTTGCTGCTGCTTTGGAAGCTGGTCCACTTCCAATTCGTGGTTTTGCTTAGAGGTATGCAAAAAATAGAGGTGTGTAGATGGTCGTCGGATCGAAAGTTATAATATAGCCGCGTCCTCGCTTTGACAGTTTTCCCAAAAAAGCGAAATAGACTTTGAAAGTTTCCATACTTAGAATTTGATAGGCTCCTGGAGGCTCTCGTTCCTTCCTTGAAACCTGAGAAAATGAGGAGGAAAATCTGGATTCAAAATAAAAAGACGAAGCTTTTCATTCAGTGAAGAGGGACGAACAGAAGGCGCAGAGCAGCTTGCTTTGCAAAAGAGGGGAAAACCCTAACATGGCCTGGTCGGACTCCAGGAGGCACAGAGGGTCGTGAAGAGGGACGGAGAGACAAGAGTAAGGCGAGCGGAGGAGGCAGCGCAGCGAGAGAGCGAAGCGTGGTGCCTTTGGCTCGTGGAGACTGACGGGGAGAGGGACCGTGAAAGAGCGGGGCGATTTTGTCAAAACGTTCAAAAATAAACGGAGAGTTCAAAACGTTTTGACACGGTCCACGTGGCGCATCATGAGTGGACTGTTTTATGAATGACGTGAATAGACAGTCTCGCACAATATTTTCTCATGCTCTCCAAAATAATGAAGGGAAAATGCCACTCATTTAATATTTTTGGGAAGGCCTCCACGTCCCGAATGTCATCATTTCATAATTTCCTTCCTACATGGATTTGCATTCATTTGTTTTGTTGTTGTAACTATTATTTTTTTTAGATATATTAGGCAGTTCCCACACGTATACTAAAGAAGTCAATTGATTCCACTTCGGGAAAGCTTAAGGTCGACCTCCTCTATAGATTTTTCAAATGGAAAAAAACTCTCAAGTCTTGCTTCCAGTGGATGACTTTATTGGTGGACACGATAAAATAAATATACGATGGCATTGGTACATATCAAGAGAATATGATTAAAAAAAATCTTAAATCTAGTATAATCTTATCGATTCAGTCATAATTATTTTTATTTAAATAATTTGGCTTTAAATCTTTTAAAAATTTGCCAATGTAACATATCTATTCAATTTTCGTTGGAAATTACTAGTGTAGACACTAGTCGTTGGTACGTTAGTATTGATGTTGACAATTTTTTATAATTTTTTTATAAACATTCTAAAAATGGAAAGGAAGGGGGAAGCTGGTTTGGAGAAAAAAGTAGAGAGGAAGAACCGAAAAAAGAGACAGCAGAAAACCAGGGCCTAAGAGACAGAAGACGTGGGAAGAGAGAGACAGGAGGCTAGCTGGTTTTTGTGGGTTTCGGAGAGAGGTTTTCCGGCGAGGGTTGTGAAAAGATCGAGATCTGAGAGCTCGGGAGAGAGTATCAAGATCAGGAAAAAAACGCAGAAAGAGAGAGGGCACTCAAGTCAAGGATTAGAGCTTGAGCCCGATCATTGCTTTGAATCTAGAATCGTCTTCTCAAGAACCTAACTAACGGGCATTTCCTTTCCGCTTTCATCGAAAAAAAGACGTCTTTGGCTCTAGCTCTCTCACACTCTAAAGTCTTCCGCGAGTAGAGTAAAGAAATTTTCGGAAAAGGCAGGAAGAGCAAGAGGGTTTTCTTCTTCAGCTGGGTCTTCTTCTTCGAGGAGGGGGCAGTTTTCGGACGGAGAGAACCGAGAAAGAGGAGACGGGAAGACAGGCGGTGAAACCGAGAGAGAGAGCTAGAGACCGAGAGGAGGATTGCATACGCCCCTTCGCCGACGAGCCCCCCACGATTTAAGGCAAGTCAGCATCTCTTTATCTTTAAGTGCATTCGTGTTTGTCTGATTGTACGAACAGTTCGTGTCGTGTCGTAAATGTAGTTTAGGTGGGGATTTTTTGTGAAATTTTGCGGCCGCCTTGGTTGACGCCGGTCGAAGGGAACGTCCGGCGGATGGTGGCGATTCGGTGGTGAAAAGGACGCCATTTGCTCCGGCCGGTGTTGTTATTTGGGTGAGTCCGTCGGAAAAGTTGCAGGAGCTCCGGCGAAACTCCGGGCGGGCATGCAGCTGCTGCGGGAGGAAGAAGACCAGACGGGAAGAAGAAAAAAAGAAAGAAAGAAAATAATAAAAAGAAAATAGAAAAACAAAAATAGAATAAGGATATGGGCTTTACTCTGGGCTAAGTCGGTCGCGGGCTTAGGATGACTGGGCTGGAAATGGGCTTTTAGCTGGGCTGAAGATAGAAATCAGAAATGGACACTTTCCATAAAGGTCAATTCCAAAAAAAACCCAAACTTTAGGTTCGATCCAAATATACCCCGAACTTTTTTTTTTTTTTTTGCCTCAAAACCCCAAACTTTGGTTCAGCCTCCCAAATCTTTGAAACTTTTATTTGTCTCAGAAAAAACCCAAAACTTTAGATTTAGTCCCAAATCTGCCCCAAATTTTTCTTTTGTCTCAGAAAAAACCTCAAACTCTCAGTCTATTCCCAAATTTATCCCAATTTTTTTGTCAAAAAGAAAATCATCAAATTTTACTCTAATCCAGTGGATTTTCGGTAGGTGCTACAGTAAACTAGGCTGGATGAACAGTGAACAGTGTGTCCAAAAGCCGTATTAGTAATCCCTAATTTTTTATGTCCTAAAATGGTTTTATTTTGAAAATAATTTTCTATGACATCTTGTTTATGTGTATTTATTATCTATGTGGAAATGTCGTTAAGTTGAGACTAGACGATGAGGTATATTTGAAAACATATCAAAAATTGGTGATTTTTTTTAGTACAAATGGAGGGTAAAACCCCAAATTAATATACCCGTTAATTGTGACGTGTTATTTAATTTAGAAATTTGACAGTAAAATTTAACGGAAAATAATATATGGTAATTTGTTTTGGTGGTCAAAAAAATAATTTTGGGTAAATTGTCATATGTGTACCAATTTGAGATTTTTTTAGACAAAAGAAAGTTCGAGGTAAATTTGGGACTAAAATTAAAGTTTAGGGTTTTTTTTTAGACAAAAGAAAAGTTCGGGCAAATTTGGGACTAAACTTAAAGTTTGGGGTTTTTGAGACAAAAAAAAAGTTCGGGGTATATTTGGACTGACCTAAAGTTTGGGGTTTTTTGGAATTGACCCTTTCCATAAAAACGAATTTTTGTGGGCTTTCCTCGTGGATTTAGGGCTGGTCCGGTGCCTTTAGCCCAGCCCGGACTGGCGAGGCCCGAATCAGGTTAGCAGGGCCGGGTTTCCTGACCGGTCCGAATTATTTTTTAATAAAAAAATCATAAAAAATCCAAAAATTCAGAAACTCAAAAAATAAAAAATAAAAAAATTGAAAAATCATAAAAAATTTCAGAAAATTCACAAAATGCATGGAAAATTCAGAAACCTGAAAATTTATAAAAAATTTCGAATTTTTTAAAATATAAAAAAATTCAAGAATATTAAAATATTAAAAATTCCAAAATAAAGAAAATTTTCAAAATCCCAAAAATTCCAAGTTTGTTTTAAAGTTCCCTAAAAAGCTCTAAAATAATTATTGGAAAATTTTCTCTTAAAAAGTGTCGGAAAATCGTCAGTCTAAAATTGTATTTAAAATTGAATAAGCCCTTACGGCTCTACCTTAGGGTTTTAATTATCGCTATGGCCCTTGACCGAATCATTGTGCTTTCTTCGGCCACTGCTGGGTGATCTTTAAATTAGAAGAAGTGACGACTAAACATGGAAGCTGTACTTTTGAATGGTTAATGTGTTGAATCTTGGAGTTTGTCATTTTAAAATTGCAGCATCATATGTACTAGCATAAAAACACAAAGCTTGGTCATTCACTTTGAGGTAACTTTTTCTGTTAAAAACACTTAAGAGTTCCACGCTATTTAGTATTTCTCCACTTATTTGTAATTTTTCTTCACGTTAAGTGGTTATGATGTAGTTGTTTCAGTTTGGAGTTGCTGTTTTAGCATTGGACTAAGCACCCAGAAAACTTAGCAATTTTATAAGTTTGATTTCTCACTTTCCTGATATACCCTAGGTCCATAATTATGTTCCTCCATACGAGTGATTTGGTCTAAGTCATGTTGTTTGCAGGTGCTTCAATTATGCTTCCCTATCTTTGCCTAAGTGTTGTATTCGTGGTTTCTAATCATTTCCCATGCTGCAGGTTATTTTTCCTTTGGGTTGTACCTATTCACAATTTTATCGTGCTGAAGATAAGTTTCCATTGGGAAGACATGGCGACATGTATGTCCCTCTTTATCTATCTTTCTTTTGGCGTTAACTTCAGTTGCTCTATATTCTCATCCCTGTAAATGATCCACTGTCTGCTTGTATCTCTAGATTAATTTTTTTTTTTTTTTTTTTGGTAAGGAATTGTATCTCTGGATTAATTAGTGTTCACTGGTGCAAAGAAAGACTTATTATAGCAATGACAATGCTAGCAAAGATTAAAACTGTGCTTGTATCCATTGACAGATGAAATGATCAGAAAACATTAGCAGAAAAAATGTATTTGGTTTGAAGCCTGTTCTATTATTCCAAAATCTCCATCCCAATTTGGAAAACATATGATACAATCGTATACATAATAAATGGGCTGGTTTAGATCAATCCTAACCGGATGATTATGAATTACTTCTCTATTTAATAGATGAATAGAATATTATTAAACCCGGTAATAAGTAAGAAGATAAAATCTCAAATCGGCGATTTGCTTAAACTTACTGCTATTTTTTTTTTTTTTATTCAATCACTGGTCCTTTTCATTTGATCTGCAGGGTCATATGAATTGATTAGTCCTTCTGTTAAGTCTGCATCATGAATACATACTCAAGTTGTACATGATTTCCTAATGGTGCTAATACAGTTAAATGCCAATAAATGAGATACAAAATTCCAAACTTGTCATTCACTCCAAGGCCAAGCCTGAAAACATTTTCAGACTGTAAAAAAACCAAGATACATCATTCCCATTCTTTGCATCGCAGCGGTCTTGCTAGACTTCTACCCGTGAGCGATCCTACTTTAGAAGCAGAAAAGATAGACAAACAACAGCATCTCCAAGCGAACATTGTTGCCAATCTAAGGCAAGCAATGTCGTGTTTTCCTATCCAGCTTAAACAGCAGCCACACACAGAAGTCCTATCAAGACAATCATGACACATGGATAAATCTTTTCCTCTTCTTCCAACTTTGACAATTCCATTGCTAACTTGCTGTTCTGTCACTTTAGTTGTGTCCAGTTATGCGCACTCCTTTCTAGCTGTATTTAGGGAGGAGTGGACTTTTTCCTCAAATGTTTTGAATTAACTTTCCATTCTTTCAATTCTATTTACCAAGACTTCCTTCTCATTGACTGAAAAATCACTTCCCCTTCATGCAAAAAATCCACAATCATCAACCTGTCCAAGGCAAGCAAACATTTTAAATAGAGCTCTGTACATTATGCCTAAGTTGAATAATTTGGATCGTTTTCCCATAGAAGACTGGTATTCCTCTTTGCAAACTTACACTTAGCATTAGGTGTGATAGTGACAAAAACATCTTAAAAATTAAGTTAGGGCAATCAACAGCTTAATGCTTGTGTGAGAAATTTCAAAGCCAGCAGTACAGAACACATGAAAATTAACTTTGTGAAGCATAAATCCATCATCAATGTACCGATTTATCAATCCTTAATCTATTTCAGAGAATCAAAAACCCATCACCTCCCATAAAGGGCAACAGCAGAACATCCTTTCCAGATTTTTAGAGCTCCAAGATGCATAAAAGTTGAGCCACACATTGATGCTTGCACGACATGGGACAAACTTAGTTGTTGGAGCCATTTCAGAGAATCGAATCACTTTCTTATTTTTTGAATGGTCGATACAGTTGATAATGGCTTTTCATGTACACATGTTTCCCATGTAGCAGCTGCCCTGGAGCCATTTGGAGCTGATGAGAGCTACCGCGCATTCTTGTTGCGGATGTTTGATGAAGGAGAAGGAGAGAATGGGGAGGATGGGCTGGGACCAGTCGACCAGCATGCAGTGGCTCCTGAAATTGAAGAAGTACCGAGTGAAGATTCCTTGAGCACGCTTGAGATTGAGGCCGGTGGCACTGAGATCAACAGTGATCATCCCGACCGGTCTGTTTTGATATCTCACTCTTTATTTTTTATAAAATTAGTGTAAACTTAGTATCGGTGATTTGTCACTACTAGGCAAATAACATGCCCTTAGCTGATCTTTATTTATTTTGTCATTGCTAGACAAGGAAGGATTGAGGACTTGGATGCTTTGGCGAGGCCGCGACCGAACAAGTGGGCCACTATCTACGCCCTCGCTGCCTCTGTGACCACCTTTTTGCTAGCTTATGGTTAGTCTCTTGTTCGATATTGTCGAGTGAAGTTTGGAACCAACTGTTAGTCTAGTGATTTTGGTGTAGTTTCTCATTATTTTCAGTGATTTTGGTGTAGTTTCTCATTATTTTTTTTGGAATTTTGGCAGTCCAAGCATTGATGATCGGGCTTCCAATATACATAAAGACGAATTTGAAGGTAACTGACTTGCATCTCCAGGTCGTGACGGGGTTTCTTGGCCTAGGGACATTGCTTGGGTTGATGCTGGCGGGATATATGTCCGATCGAGTAGGCCGCCGTTGGACAATTGTGGCAGCAGCAGCCTTATTTTCATCGGGCCTCTTACTATGGGCGTTGCCCCGATTATGCCGTCTTCCTGGTTGGCCGTGGCATTGTCAGCTTTGGCGCCAGCTTCGCTGTCACAATTGCCCCAGTATATGCGACCGAGATCTCCCCTGTCTTTTCTCGCGGCACCTTGATCTCCATACCTGAGGTAGTCATTTATTTTCGTTTCTTTTTTTTCTTTTTCCTAATTTTGTGGCATTTTTTCATTTTTTTTCATAAGTTTTTTTTTCATATTGAATTTGCGTCGTGACAAGTCCTTTCCATGGTTTAGGTGTGTATCAGCGCAGGCACCCTATTAGGCAATGCATTGAATTTTCTTCTCTCTAAGATCGTCGCCAAGAAAGCCTGGCGTTACATGCTTATTGGGGAGCAGTCTCTGCTGCCCCAGTTGTGTTTGCTTTCGCATGTCGCCGCATGCCAGAGTCGCCTGAGTGGCTTGTCATGCGGGGCCGCCTAGGCCTCGCCAAGCCCATCCTCACCAGGACCTGCAAATCTGAGGATGAGGCTGCACTCCGACTCGCCGAGATGAAGAAAGCGGCTGGCATAGCTGAGGAATGCGACAATGAGGTTGTGAACACCGACCAGAACTTGGGTGGATGGCTGGATATCTTCCGCCCAAGTCACTGCGTCCTTCACATGCTAGTGTGTGCTGTTGTGATCCAGTTGGTCCAACAGATATGTAGCATAGACACCATGATGCTATTTGCCCCTCGCTTTTACCAGAAGGTCGGCATCAACACGTCCTCTAGAAGATACCTTGTGACCCTTATAGTTGATTTGGTGAAGGTAGTGTCAGTCCTCTTCGCCACTGTCTACTTGGTTGATCGGCTTGGGAGGCGGCGTCTATTGCTGGGCAGCATCTGCGGGGTGGTCATCTCGCTAGTCTCCTTTGGAGCATTCCTCAGGTTCATCGAGGCCAGCAGCAGGAGGCCCATTTGGGCGGTGGTCATGTGCTTTGTCACGGGGATCGGCTACGTGACTTCCTATTCCATCGGGCTGGGACCAATCGCGGCGGTGTACTGCTCGGAGATCTTCCCCACAAGATTGCGTGCACAGGGCTACGCAATTGGCGTCGGCGTGAAGCAGACAGTGAACATAGTGTTATCGCTGACGTACCTATCGATGTCCAAGGAGATGACCCTAGGTGGGACTGCCATATTTTTTGCCTCTATCGCCTTGGTTGGGGGCCTGATACTTTATTGGTTGATGCCTGAGACAAGTGGGAAGACTGCAGAAGAGATCGAGCTATTATTCGGTAAGAAAAAAAAAAGTGCCCTATTTTCATTCACTTTACCTGTGTCATACTTTTATCATGGAACGAAAAAAGTGCGAGCAACTTCTCATATACAATAGTTATCAGAATAAGTTGATGCAACTCCATAATGAAGAGATGTGCTTGTTGTGGAATTGCCTGAGCTTTCATTGCTATATGATAATGGATATTTCTCATGGCCTGTAATGTCCTGCCAGATAAAACAGATATAAGATTAAAGTAACAGAAAATGCAGTTGATCAAGACTAATGTTGGAGGTTTAATTGGAGTGTTGTTCATTTGGGGACATATTAATCCGACAGTGCATACCTTATGTGCACATTTGTGTTTTCTGATTTTACTGCTTCATCTTGTCATTAAATGGATTTGAAGATGTATTTCTCCTTTTGCAGGAACTTTCAGAAAATCTAAGGAAAAAATCTCATCCCAAGTACCAGTGGAGTCATATGGCTTCAAAGTCATGTTCTGTAGAGCATTTCGTTCCCTCTTGTGTGAAGGAAATAATCACTTCTGCCAACACTGTTAACATTTCAGGCTTGCTAATAATGGAACAATCTGGGATTCTATGACCAGGTATGCAAATGAGGTTAATTTTTCCCATACTGCTCTCGAACAGGGAAGTGTCATTAATCCAAATGTCTTCAGAGTTTCGTGTAGTGCAATTCATAGAGCTAGTGATCAAGGACCGAGCATGAGAGAAATTTCAGATGCTGTAGATATGCCTGGTATGTTGGTTTTCTTCTTCCGTCTAGATGATTATCCATAAAACACTATTTGGTGAAATATGTTTGTGATCTCCTCTTGTTTTACTTCGTTTTATGTTCCTCCTCAGGGCTAACTATGCCAGAACTTCTTATTGAAGTGCTGCAGTTGTTTGGCTTGGCATTACAGGTTTGTTTTACTGTTTTAAAGCAAATCTGAGACTGTGCATTCCCTTTTAAGAGTTTCTTTAGCTGTTACTTTTTCAGCAGCAATGTGGCTGGAATTAGTGATCTTTCCTTTGTGTGAGCTGCAATGTGGCTGGAATTATTGATCTTTCCTTCGTGTATCTCTTCCTTGGCATCTTCTTATAATGTCTTGTCTGATAATATTTGCTTGACAATGGTAGCAAAGTAGATCAGAGCCAAATTTCACTGATTTGAGGGGTTATATTTTGGCTGCACATGAGTTATATCAATGTTCTTTTGCACTTAATTAAAGATTCAGCTTGAGTTTGTTCAGGATTTGACTGCATGCTGTTCATTCAAGGAGACTTGAAATATGCAATGGTAGGGGATATGGTGACTAATGAATTGTAGTTTTCGCGTTGCTCATGCTGAGCTTAATCAGTCCAAAGTTGCTGAAAAAACTCCAAGGAAAACAATCACCTTCATTTAGAGGCTACTATTCGATCTCACAGTTTTTAGATTTATATTTTTCCGTTCAATTAGAACTTTAAGAGGAGATGCCTTTCTCTTCTTTGTTTCTGCCTGAATATGTCCAGTGACGCGATTTTGGTCAGGCGTGTTTTGCCAGCTTAACCTGTTTAATGACTTCTTCCATCTTCCTATTCCAACTGATCTTAAGAGCTCTAAGCCCCTAACTTAAGTTGATTCATTAATTATTTCCAAGTCATTATAAGAAAAGGGTCTTCCTCTTCTGCTGGTAGTATGTGGTATGAATATGGCTTTCTCGAGCTGGCTACCACAAGATTTATAATTTTAGCATTGCAGGTTGTAGCACGTGTGAGGAACAATGCATATCTGTAATATTGTACTTATTTTTGTCCAGGCTAGGTTGCATGGCTTTCTTTTTTGTGGGTTGAAGAACCCGAAGCGGCTCTGTTGAAATTGTAATTGCAAAGTCGCGCATATTAAATTGGAGAATCCGGTTGCTTGTCTGTAGTTCTGATTTACATAGCCATTATTTCTTGTCCATCTTCTGAACTGCTGCAAACTGCAGTAATCTCCTTGTTGGCATCATGCAAGTCTGAATTTTGAATTTACTTATAGGTGTGCTGTCATTTATTTTAGGTATTATCGGTTTGCATTATTCACATATGCATGAATTTCTGATGCTTGCATTTGGTACTGATTCAGGGAGGATTCCTTTTTCATACTTGTAAGACATTCACATCAGATTCATGAAAAATTATGGCAGAGTTGCACACTATGCACGTGCGTAGGCAATGAGTGATGAGTTTTCGAGGGTTTTGCATCAGCAAATTGAATTCTTCTCTGGTAACCCCAGTGCAGACACTCTGAATTGGGTCCAAGGTGAAGTTAGCAAGGCAAGTACCATTCATTTCTATTGACAAACTTATGATACAATTTCTAGCTAAACATGATTCCTTTTAACTGTTATTTGTATTAGAATGGGAGGCTGCTTTGTAGCGAGGAGCATAATTTGACTGTTGAATATATAAGATGCATTCTTCATGTTCCATCAATTGATGCTAATTGGTCAAAATATCCATGTGCCAACGCGTGCCCGTGGCTGTTGGTGTTGCCTGCACCACAGGCAGTTTTGGGGAGTTGGGGTTGGGGCCGTTTCTTTTGTGTGCTCATGTGCCTAGTAGCTCTTGGGGTTAGCATATGGGTAGGTGGGTGGATTGTTTTGGGTTTTAATATATATCTGCAATTTTGCATTCAGATGCGTACTAGAATGGTGGATAACATCAAGAAGATACTGGACAGAGGTGACCGAATTGAGCAACTTGTTGACAAGACTGCTACAATGCAAGATGGTGCCTTTCACTTCAAGAAACAGTCCAAGCACCTTCGTCGAGCTCTGTGGATGAAAAATGCGAAGCTTTTGTAAGTAAATCGAGTTCCTGCTTATAGGGCTTTGATACTTGTTTAGTGTCTGGTCACTCCAGATATAGAATTTTCTGGAAGCTGACATGAAATTTATGCAGTACTGATGAAGATAAGAAATTGAGAAAGGACAAAAAGAAAATATAAAAGTTAAAGATCCCATATTTGGGTCAGGGGGTGTTTTGCTTTCTAAGAATTGGGAAATGTTTCTTGAAATGAACCTTGGTTTGTAGTGTAGTTGGTGAGATTTAGGTGTTAATAACTCTTGAGCATCTAGAATCACTTTCTCATAACATATTGCATGGTTTACAGGATGCATATGGCTACAGATAATGGCCAGTAGATGTCCGCTGGGTTGCCTGGTGGGAATCTGTCTGAATTTAGTTAAAGGTTGGCCTTTGTTTTTTTGGCTTGTATTGCCCTGAGTGCAGGATGATAGGTTGTTTGTGTCCTTGTGCAGTTTGTGGAATAACTTGGGAATGGCCCAGTCGGTTATGACCCAGGTCGAATTTAGGCTGAATTGGTCCACTTCTCAGTTTCAAAATCCTAAAACTGGCCTTTATACAACTCAATTCGCTGTTCTTTTGTCGGAACCATGGATTCAACTTTGGATCAGACCAACTGGGCTGGTTCCACAGTTGATCCTGTTTAGAACTGATTTTGTGTGCCTTATTAGAATAAATGGTAAGGCACAACCAAAAAGAATGAAATCCGCGACCTTGCGTTGGACGTATGCATATGAGACCACTAAACTAACATGATGTCATTTGTCAAGGGCTATAGTACATATCATCAATTGTTTGATTTTTACAAAGCAAAACTTGTTCTCAAGTAGAACCAGGAACCAGCCTAAACCAACCAGTTTTGTTCCAGGCCTGTCCCTAGTATTACTGGTTCAGTTCCTAGTTCGAAGTTTTTGGAATTGGTCTTACAGGGTAGGTCCCAAGCTTTGGTCTCTAAACTGACACACTTTGAAAATGATCACCTCTACCTCTAGCCCTACCTTCTACTGTCTCTATCCCAACATAAGTAGTCTGTGCTGAAGTTGATATAAGACTGGATCGTCTCTGTAATTGCGTTGCATCAATATGAACCAAGTACAAGAGTCCTAAGAATGCCATCTGAGTACTCGGCTGTGCTCCATATGTCAAATGATGACTTCTTTGATGTGCATTCAACGATATTTTCCTCTCTGGTTGCTGTCCGAGTAGATACTCTGGGGACTTTCACTTTCTATATTAGATTTATGATGGGGAAAGTTAGCAGAAGGAATGTCCACATTCACCTAGCGTATTAGATTTGGACAGATGATTGTACCAACTCTAAACTGTTGAAATTTTTAAATCCTGTTCATTACAAAAGAAGAAAGTTTTCATATTTAAGGTTGGGAATGAAACTGCAAATGCAAGTCCAACTCAATTTATTAATTGCTGCACTGACAGCATTCTCAAGTAATAGTTATGCTGGACTGGGTGCCTGGGCTAGGTGAGATGCAGGTTGTATAGGTTTGCTTGCAAATGATATAAATGCTCTCATTCATCGGCAGCTGCACCAAAATTATACTGCTTTCTCTGCGCAAGTTTCAGAGGTGGGGATGGGACACCCCACCTCCCTATTCCCAAATGGGAATGTGGGACTATGGCAGTGGTTTTAGTAAAGCGCTTAAGAGCTCTATCCTGGATTGCTTGGATTGTCATTAACTTTATGCTTCTCTTTGTGGCAGGGCACTGCTAACATGCTTGATTCTTGTGCTCCTTTATGTTATTATTGCTGCTTGTTGTGGAGGCACCACTCTACCCAACTGCAGATCTTAACCTCTACAGTTGGTGTTGATCTCTGGTAAGCATATATGCCATGGGGGATATTTGGGTCATATTCGAGGTCCTATTTGTAACTTGAGAAGCGGTCAAATGGAATTACGACAGCCATTGTCTCTGCTGAATATCACCTTGTCGGCAGGTATTATTCTGGTTTTTGGGGAGTCTGATGGGGTTCATCGCTCCCATTTTCTTGATGAGTTTGTTGTGTATTTTCACAGGGCATCTCTACACTGATGTAAATAATGTACTTGTTTATAGCCGACAATCGAACTTTTGCCTTTCACATTCTTATGATATATGAGATGGATTGTGCAAAACAAGTTCTATCAAGAATAGATTTCCTTATATCATCTATCATATACTGCAAATGGCTAGTTTTTTAACTCAAGAGTCAAGCTGGCAATTGCATCGGAGGAGCTTGTCGCCTGGCTCTACTCTATCTAGTTTTTCTCTATAAGTTATTCTAATGGGTGGGCATTGCCTGAAGCCTAATCACGCAACTCTGTCCTGTCCGTGTTCGCTTATCATTGTCAATTTTCTTCCTACCGAAGACAATTTATTCGCATGGATAAGGAATAACACAAATAAGAAAAGAGGAGGACTCGGTGAAGGCCGCGATGGCTCCCTAAAGGGTCTTGCTTTTCCATGGATGGTGAATATCGCAATGCCTTTGCGTCACTACTGTGAAAATATACCTCCTGGGCTTGCTTGTCGTCGTTATTTGTTGAAAAGTTATAAAGACCATTCAAACTGCAAATTGAATTGAACTGTACTGATGACACCGGATCTTCTAGTTTGATTTAACCGAACCAGGCTGTGCGCATGTGCTACCTACTAATTTTAATTATATATGTCATCCTTTTCTCTTAAAGGGGGTAGATTACATATTCATTTTGTATGAACTAATGAATAGTTTCGCAGATAGAGTTTGGCATGTCCTTTGAAAATATTGCTTTTTCTAAGCTATTTTAAGTGGATTTGAGCCCGTGAAAATACAAATTGAGGGAGAAAAAGATATGAAAAGAAGAAGAAGAAGAGAAATTGCAAAAAATGATTCGGTTTCGTTTGATTTCGAACTCCACTTGGTTTGGTCTCAATTCTGGTCGAACACAATTTATTCACGAATGCGTTTGGACGGGAGGAGTTCGGTTTGGTTCTGGCCACGTTCTTGTCCGGCGTCGGGATAGCACAGCACCCTCACCTCGCCGGCCAAACAGCCCCATCCATCTGACCAACAGCACCAATCAGGTGAATCTCGGCGAGCCACTTTCCACTAATAAGTCACTCTCATCTTCTTTCGGCAAATTGCTCTGCCCACTTCCCCATTTTTCTACTGCGGAAATGGCAGCTGTTCTCAGACCGCCCACACCGCCACCAGCAAGAACCAGCTATCTCCCACCCTCGCCTGCCCCTCTCTTCTCTCCTCCGAAGACCCTCCACGCCTCTAAACGGAAGCTCAGTCAGCAACCATGGTTATCAGATTGCTCATGCGATTTTGGCCGAAGCAGATGAACACCCTCTTGATTTAGATAAGATGATGCTCATGGATTGGAGAGATTCCCATCTCGGGAGTGAGCCTTACTTGAGAGCTAACAACTCGAGATTCCCCTACTTTCTTGTATGCGATGCCCTTCGATTCGAGCTTAATATTTCTGGAAGAGACTTCAAGAGAGATTTACCGCTTTGGAATGCAGACTCTGTTGAAACTCGGCTTAAGCGGGACTCGGAGGTTCTTTGATGCATTCTTTGATTTGAACCCATATTTTACTGGCACGTTTTTCTCTCCTCGAGGTTGTCCTTTGGGGAGCTTGCCATGTTGAGTTTATCCTTGTCTGGACATGCCTCCAGCCCATCCAAGTTTGACATCATAACGAATTGTCCTGCTCCTCTGATCAAAATGTTGGGTAATTTAGCTCTTGAAACAATATAAGGACAGCGGATCAAAGCAAATTTATGACTCTTCTTCCACGAGGTGAGGGAATGGGCTTATCTGGACTTTGTGCCATTTATATTTGAGATTACAATGAAGAACGCAACGGATAATCGTCTTGTTTTTGTGTCTATTGCTCAATAAGATTAAGATCAGTTTTAGTACTGTCCTCGTTAGTTACATGTGACATGTCAAGCTTTGCGATTGTAGTTACTGTTTGTTGTTTAGTGTCAATACTTCTCTTTTAACCACGAAATCAAGATATAAAGAATACTGCAGGTTAGGGAATGTCAGAGAGAAAGACTCCTCTGGCCAAATCAATCACATAACAACCTCATTTTGGGTTGGTCTCATTAGATTAAGCACCTGCTTACTGTAATCTTTTATATCTGACATTCTTATGATGTACACAGAACATGCAGGCTGCCTAAGTCTGATGAATAGATAAACTCTGCTTGATATTTTCCAGTCAGGAGGCGATGTTAAACATTAGTCCTGCACATTAGCTCGCTGGGTCGCATCTCCAGTATGGGCGGAGGAACTGGGTGGAGGCCATTGGTGGTGATGGGTACACAGGTCCATAAGTTGGGATAGGTGGCACTTAATACGTTGGAGGCCTCTGTGTTGGTGATGGCCGCTTTGACACTGGTGGTGGTTGATAAGTTGGGGGTGGCCATCGAGATGTTGGAGTCCTTGGAGGTGGATGGGGGGATGGGCATACTTGTCTTGGTGGAGACACTAGATGCCTTCGTTTTGGATTTAGGTGTCAGTGGCCTTTGCAAGGGTGGGGAGGTCGGCGTTGAATATGTTGGCGGTGGCAAAACTGGAGGTTGATATCTAGGTGATGGGGGTGGTTGTGTTGGCGGTGGACATGTAGGTGTTGGAGAAGGTGGTGGTGGATATGTTTGTGGTGGAGAAGGTGGAGGTTGATAGGTCGGAGGTGGGGGTGGTGAAGATAGAGGTGGATATATCGGAGGAGGACGAGGAGGTGGTGATGATGGTGGAGAAGGCGGGGTTGATAAAGAGGCGGCGGTGGCGGCAGAGGATATACAGGTGGTGGAGGTTTGATAAGTAGGAGGAGGCGGTGTTAACACTGGAGGTGGAGATAGTGGTGGTGGAATAGATGGGGGTGGTGATGGTGGTGAAGGATATATAGGTGGGGGAGAAGGTTGGGGTTGATAGGGAGGTGGAGAGATGCTGATGGTGGAGAAGGCACAGGTGGTGATGGATAAGTAGGTGGTGGAGATTGCGGAGGTCCATAACAAGGTAGTGGTAATGTCGGAGGTGGTGGGGAAGGATAAATCGGAGGTGGAGAAGATGTTGAATGTGAAGTGGGCTTGGTCGGCTATAAGGAGGTGGTGGACTTAGATGTTGAGTGTGAACTGGTAGATCATGTTGACGTCCTGGTAGTGCTGAGCGAACCGCTCTTCGGGGTGCCGGAGGAGGAACCGGCGTAGGGGTTTGATATACTGGTGGAGTTGGTTGAGCAACTCACGGAGGTGGTTCTGGTCGATGTTGAGGAGATCCATATATTGGCGGCGGTTGCGGTGTTGGAGCTGGTTGGCCCCTATGCGACGGCGCACCATGTTGGGGAAGAGCTGATGGTGGCAAACGTGAGACAGGATCTGATCCATAACCCGGATGAAGCGTTCTAGATACCGGCGGTGCCGGGCATCCGGGGGATGCCGGTGGTGGCGCAGCAGCCACAGGGAGTGACGGAGGTGGCGGATGGCCGCTGTAATACGATGCGAAGGATGGACTGGTGGAGGATTTGGAGGCACGTCCATAGTTATCCTGCTGATCACTCGCCACAACACTGAACGAGATGAGAGAAAGGAATAAATCCTA
The DNA here is from genome assembly GCA_014182895.1 of Angophora floribunda. Taxonomy (NCBI): domain Eukaryota; kingdom Viridiplantae; phylum Streptophyta; class Magnoliopsida; order Myrtales; family Myrtaceae; genus Angophora; species Angophora floribunda. Next base: position 41,314,414 of record CM024706.1, on the reverse strand, counting down.
GAAGCATAACAGAGAAGGTAAGCCCTTGACCTACCAATCTCAGCTTCGTGTAGTCCAGTTCACAATTAATCCATGCTTGTGTAATCCAATCTACTTTTTTCAAAGAAACCCATGATCAGTTCTCGAGAGATTTGAACTTTGTTCTTCACCAGACCTAAATCTGCGCATCAGAGTCTTCTCGCGGAAACAGTGGCGTCGCCTCTGCCTCCTCAAGTTACCAAAGCTTCGAAAAAGCAGGACTTCCGGCACGAAAACGGCACACTCAAACGGGGCATTCCTTTCATCACCAATCCCAATGACCAAGGACAGGACCATCCAATTCAGCTACGCATGCCGGTTAAATTTAAGATCGCCTTCTCAAAATCCATGAAACGGATAACCCGTTTGCCATTAGAACACCCCCCCTCCCCCTCCCAAGAATTCTTCCGTCGCCCGTTTATCCGTCTTTTAAAGTTTGCACAGCAAAAATTTGCAGGTTCAAGGAGCTAATAAGAAGCTGAAACAACGAGGGATTCAAGAGAAACCCAGAGGGCTAAAGATAAAACAGAGAGAGAGAGAGTCATGGCAGGAAAAGTCAGAGGTTCGTACAAAATCGAATTCGGGTCTCGATTGCGATCTTGTCTATCAAGCGCGTTTGCTGCAAGCAGTTTAGACTTACTTCCCCAGTCATGACCAAGCAAAAGTGAATCGAATGAGTTTTTTCATATAAGTCATTTCGCAATTCATAACTCTCGATTCTTAAAGTTTGAATTAGAGTCGCTAGTCATACGATTTAGTATATTATATGTTGTAAATTGTAATTTATTGACCAATAAAAAAAAAATCATATCTTTATGGATGAAATATTTGATATACATAATATTTATATTTATCATCATAATTGATGTTCTTGAAGCGGTTTAAAGTCAAATGAAATTAATTGATATTATTTCTCCCGAATGATGTAAATTAGATGTTTTAGGTAAATAAATTCTCGTATAAAAATCAAGATCCTATGAAAAAAATAATATTAAGTATATCCAAAAAGAATCGATGACAAGATGGCGAGTGCATTTATTTTGTTTCCAATTTCACCGGGAAATTACGGAAAATAAGAAGACGTGCTCCTCACGTGCACTAGGGTCCCCCACATCCCCCACTCGTTCCTCTCGATTCTTAAAGTTTGAATTAGAGTCGCTAGTCATACGATTTAGTATATTATATGTTGTAAATTGTAATTTGTTGACCAATACAAAAAAAAAAATCATATCTTTATGGATGAAATATTTGATATACATAATATTTATGTTTATCATCATAATTGATGTTCTTGAAGCGGTTTAAAGTCAAATGAAATTAATTGATATTATTTCTCCCGAATGATGTAAATTAGATGTTTTAGGTAAATAAATTCTCGTATAAAAATCAAGATCCTATGAAAAAAATAATATTAAGTATATCCAAAATCAACTGATGACAGTAATGGCGAGTGCATTTATTTTGTTTCCAATTTCACCGGAAATTACGGAAAATAAGAAGCACGTGCTTTCTCACGTGCACCAGGGTCCCCCACATCCCCCACTCGTTCCTCTCGATTCTTAAAGTTTGAATTAGAGTCGCTAGTCATACGATTTAGTATATTATATGTTGTAAATTGTAATTTGTTGACCAATACAAAAAAAAAAATCATATCTTTATGGATGAAATATTTGATATACATAATATTTATATTTATCATCATAATTGATGTTCTTGAAGCGGTTTAAAGTCAAATGAAATTAATTGATATTATTTCTCCCGAATGATGTAAATTAGATGTTTTAGGTAAATAAATTCTCGTATAAAAATCAAGATCCTATGAAAAAAATAATATTAAGTATATCCAAAAGAATCGATGACGTAATGGCGAGTGCATTTATTTTGTTTCCAATTTCACCGGAAATTACGGAAAATAAGAAGCACGTGCTCTCACGTGCACTAGGGTCCCCCACATCCCCCACTCGTTCCTCTCGATTCTTAAAGTTTGAATTAGAGTCGCTAGTCATACGATTTAGTATATTATATGTTGTAAATTGTAATTTGTTGACCAATACAAAAAAAAAATCATATCTTTATGGATGAAATATTTGATATACATAATATTTATATTTATCATCATAATTGATGTTCTTGAAGCGGTTCAAATGAAATTAATTGATATTATTTCTCCCGAATGATGTAAATTAGATGTTTTAGGTAAATAAATTCTCGTATAAAAATCAAGATCCTATGAAAAAAATAATATTAAGTATATCCAAAAGAATCGATGACGGTAATGGCGAGTGCATTTATTTTGTTTCCAATTTCACCGGAAATTACGGAAAATAAGAAGCGTGCTTTCCTCACGTGCACCACTGGGTCCCCCACATCCCCCACTCGTTCCTCTCGATTCTTAAAGTTTGAATTAGAGTCGCTAGTCATACGATTTAGTATATTATATGTTGTAAATTGTAATTTGTTGACCAATACAAAAAAAAAAAAAAAAATCATATCTTTATGGATGAAATATTTGATATACATAATATTTATATTTATCATCATAATTGATGTTCTTGAAGGGGTTTAAAGTCAAATGAAATTAATTGATATTATTTCTCCCGAATGATGTAAATTAGATGTTTTAGGTAAATAAATTCTCGTATAAAAATCAAGATCCTATGAAAAAAATAATATTAAGTATATCCAAAAGAATCGATGACAATGGCGAGTGCATTTATTTTGTTTCCAATTTCACCGGAAATTACGGAAAATAAGAAGCACGTGCTCCTCACGTGCACTAGGGTCCCCCACATCCCCCACTCGTTCCTCTCGATTCTTAAAGTTTGAATTAGAGTCGCTAGTCATACGATTTAGTATATTATATGTTGTAAATTGTAATTTGTTGACAAATACAAAAAAAAAAATCATATCTTTATGGATGAAATATTTGATATACATAATATTTATATTTATCATCATAATTGATGTTCTTGAAGCGGTTCAAATGAAATTAATTGATATTATTTCTCCCGAATGATGTAAATTAGATGTTTTAGGTAAATAAATTCTCGTATAAAAATCAAGATCCTATGAAAAAAATAATATTAAGTATATCCAAAAGAATCGATGACGGTAATGGCGAGTGCATTTATTTTGTTTCCAATTTCACCGGAAATTACGGAAAATAAGAAGCACGTGCTCCTCACGTGCACCAGGGTCCCCCACATCCCCCACTCGTTCCTCTCGATTCTTAAAGTTTGAATTAGAGTCGCTAGTCATACGATTTAGTATATTATATGTTGTAAATTGTAATTTGTTGACCAATACAAAAAAAAAAAAAATCATATCTTTATGGATGAAATATTTGATATACATAATATTTATATTTATCATCATAATTGATGTTCTTGAAGGGGTTTAAAGTCAAATGAAATTAATTGATATTATTTCTCCCGAATGATGTAAATTAGATGTTTTAGGTAAATAAATTCTCGTATAAAAATCAAGATCCTATGAAAAATAATATTAAGTATATCCAAAAGAATCGATGACGGTAATGGCGAGTGCGCATTTATTTTGTTTCCAATTTCACCGGAAATTACGGAAAATAAGAAGCACGTGCTCCTCACGTGCACTAGGGTCCCCCACATCCCCCACTCGTTCCTCTCGATTCTTAAAGTTTGAATTAGAGTCGCTAGTCATACGATTTAGTATATTATATGTTGTAAATTGTAATTTGTTGACCAATACAAAAAAAAAAAAAAAAATCATATCTTTATGGATGAAATATTTGATATACATAATATTTATGTTTATCATCATAATTGATGTTCTTGAAGCGGTTTAAAGTCAAATGAAATTAATTGATATTATTTCTCCCGAATGATGTAAATTAGATGTTTTAGGTAAATAAATTCTCGTATAAAAATCAAGATCCTATGAAAAAAATAATATGAAGTATATCCAAAAGAATCGATGACGAAATGGCGAGTGCATTTATTTTGTTTCCAATTTCACCGGAAATTACGGAAAATAAGAAGCACGTGCACCAGGGTCCCCACATCCCCACTCGTTCCTCTCGATTCTTAAAGTTTGAATTAGAGTCGCTAGTCATACGATTTAGTATATTATATGTTGTAAATTGTAATTTGTTGACAAATACAAAAAAAAAAATCATATCTTTATGGATGAAATATTTGATATACATAATATTTATATTTATCATCATAATTGATGTTCTTGAAGCGGTTCAAATGAAATTAATTGATATTATTTCTCCCGAATGATGTAAATTAGATGTTTTAGGTAAATAAATTCTCGTATAAAAATCAAGATCCTATGAAAAAAATAATATTAAGTATATCCAAAAGCAACTGATGACAGTAATGGCGAGTGCATTTATTTTGTTTCCAATTTCACCGGAAATTACGGAAAATAAGAAGCACGTGCTCCTCACGTGCACCAGGGTCCCCCACATCCCCCACTCGTTCCTCTCGATTCTTAAAGTTTGAATTAGAGTCGCTAGTCATACGATTTAGTATATTATATGTTGTAAATTGTAATTTGTTGACCAATACAAAAAAAAAAAAATCATATCTTTATGGATGAAATATTTGATATACATAATATTTATGTTTATCATCATAATTGATGTTCTTGAAGCGGTTTAAAGTCAAATGAAATTAATTGATATTATTTCTCCCGAATGATGTAAATTAGATGTTTTAGGTAAATAAATTCTCGTATAAAAATCAAGATCCTATGAAAAAAATAATATTAAGTATATCCAAAAGAATCGATGACGGTAATGGCGAGTGCATTTATTTTGTTTCCAATTTCACCGAAATTACGGAAAATAAGAAGCACGTGCTCCTCACGTGCACCAGGGTCCCCCACATCCCCCACTCGTTCCTCTCGATTCTTAAAGTTTGAATTAGAGTCGCTAGTCATACGATTTAGTATATTATATGTTGTAAATTGTAATTTGTTGACCAATACAAAAAAAAAAATCATATCTTTATGGATGAAATATTTGATATACATAATATTTATATTTATCATCATAATTGATGTTCTTGAAGGGGTTTAAAGTCAAATGAAATTAATTGATATTATTTCTCCCGAATGATGTAAATTAGATGTTTTAGGTAAATAAATTCTCGTATAAAAATCAAGATCCTATGAAAAAAATAATATTAAGTATATCCAAAAGAATCGATGACGGTAATGGCGAGTGCATTTATTTTGTTTCCAATTTCACCGAAATTACGGAAAATAAGAAGCACGTGCTCCTCACGTGCACCAGGGTCCCCCACATCCCCCACTCGTTCCTCTCGATTCTTAAAGTTTGAATTAGAGTCGCTAGTCATACGATTTAGTATATTATATGTTGTAAATTGTAATTTGTTGACCAATACAAAAAAAAAAAAAATCATATCTTTATGGATGAAATATTTGATATACATAATATTTATATTTATCATCATAATTGATGTTCTTGAAGGGGTTTAAAGTCAAATGAAATTAATTGATATTATTTCTCCCGAATGATGTAAATTAGATGTTTTAGGTAAATAAATTCTCGTATAAAAATCAAGATCCTATGAAAAAAATAATATTAAGTATATCCAAAAGAATCGATGACGGTAATGGCGAGTGCATTTATTTTGTTTCCAATTTCACCGGAAATTACGGAAAATAAGAAGCACGCGTCTCCTCACGTGCACTAGGGTCCCCACATCCCCCCACTCGTTCCTCTCGATTCTTAAAGTTTGAATTATAGTCGCTAGTCATACGATTTAGTATATTATATGTTGTAAATTGTAATTTGTTGACCAATACAAAAAAAAAAAAAAAAATCATATCTTTATGGATGAAATATTTGATATACATAATATTTATGTTTATCATCATAATTGATGTTCTTGAAGCGGTTTAAAGTCAAATGAAATTAATTGATATTATTTCTCCCGAATGATGTAAATTAGATGTTTTAGGTAAATAAATTCTCGTATAAAAATCAAGATCCTATGAAAAAAATAATATTAAGTATATCCAAAAGAATCGATGACGAATAATGGCGGTGCATTTATTTTGTTTCCAATTTCACCGAAATTACGGAAAATAAGAAGCGCGTGTTCCTCACGTGCACCGGGTCCCCACATCCCCCACTCGTTCCTCTCGATTCTTAAAGTTTGAATTAGAGTCGCTAGTCATACGATTTAGTATATTATATGTTGTAAATTGTAATTTGTTGACCAATACAAAAAAAAAAAAAAATCATATCTTTATGGATGAAATATTTGATATACATAATATTTATATTTATCATCATAATTGATGTTCTTGAAGGGGTTTAAAGTCAAATGAAATTAATTGATATTATTTCTCCCGAATGATGTAAATTAGATGTTTTAGGTAAATAAATTCTCGTATAAAAATCAAGATCCTATGAAAAAAATAATATTAAGTATATCCAAAAGAATCGATGACGGTAATGGCGAGTGCGTTTATTTTGTTTCCAATTTCACCGGAAATTACGGAAAATAAAAGCACGTGCTCCTCACGTGCACCAGGGTCCCCCACATCCCCCACTCGTTCCTCTCGATTCTTAAAGTTTGAATTAGAGTCGCTAGTCATACGATTTAGTATATTATATGTTGTAAATTGTAATTTGTTGACCAATACAAAAAAAAAAAAAAATCATATCTTTATGGATGAAATATTTGATATACATAATATTTATATTTATCATCATAATTGATGTTCTTGAAGCAGTTTAAAGTCAAATGAAATTAATTGATATTATTTCTCCCGAATGATGTAAATTAGATGTTTTAGGTAAATAAATTCTCGTATAAAAATCAAGATCCTATGAAAAAAATAATATTAAGTATATCCAAAAGAATCGATGACGGTAATACGCGAGTGCATTTATTTTGTTTCCAATTTCACCGGAAATTACGGAAAATAAGAAGACGCGTCTTTCTCACGCGTCACTAGGGTCCCCCACATCCCCCACTCGTTCCTCTCGATTCTTAAAGTTTGAATTAGAGTCGCTAGTCATACGATTTAGTATATTATATGTTGTAAATTGTAATTTGTTGACCAATACAAAAAAAAAATCATATCTTTATGGATGAAATATTTGATATACATAATATTTATATTTATCATCATAATTGATGTTCTTGAAGCGGTTCAAATGAAATTAATTGATATTATTTCTCCCGAATGATGTAAATTAGATGTTTTAGGTAAATAAATTCTCGTATAAAAATCAAGATCCTATGAAAAAAATAATATTAAGTATATCCAAAAGAATCGATGTGAAGAATGGCGAGTGCATTTATTTTGTTTCCAATTTCACCGGAAATTACGGAAAATAAGAAGCACGTGCTCCTCACGCGCACCAGGGTCCCCCACATGCCCCACTCGTTCCTCTCGATTCTTAAAGTTTGAATTAGAGTCGCTAGTCATACGATTTAGTATATTATATGTTGTAAATTGTAATTTGTTGACCAATACAAAAAAAAAAAATCATATCTTTATGGATGAAATATTTGATATACATAATATTTATATTTATCATCATAATTGATGTTCTTGAAGCGATTTAAAGTCAAATGAAATTAATTGATATTATTTCTCCCGAATGATGTAAATTAGATGTTTTAGGTAAATAAATTCTCGTATAAAAATCAAGATCCTATGAAAAATATAATATTAAGTATATCCAAAAGCAACTGATGACAGTAATGGCGAGTGCATTTATTTTGTTTCCAATTTCACCGGAAATTACGGAAAATAAGAAGCTCACGTGCACCAGGGTCCCCCACATCCCCCACTCGTTCCTCTCCCTCGTCGATCATCTATTCCAATGTTCCGCCGACCATCGAAGCGACGACCAACACCGGATCAGCTCTCCTCCCCCGATCGGCGCATGAGGTTTCCTCCGAGATCCGTCTGAGCGACCGTCGGCGATGGCGATTCTGTACGCGGTGGTCGCCAGGGGGACCGTCGTCCTGGCGGAGTTCAGCGCCGTCACCGGCAACACCGGCGCGGTGGCGCGCCGGATCATCGAAAAGCTCCCCTCGGAGGCGGACTCCAGGCTCTGCTTCTCGCAGGACCGATACATCTTCCATATCCTGAGATCGGATGGCCTCACCTTCCTGTGCATGGCCAACGACACCTTCGGAAGTGCGTTCCTCTGTGATCCGATATGTCTCTTTCTCCTCGTTTGATTCGCTGTTGTGGTCGTGCTCTTCGGTCTTAGACGGTCCTACAGGATTCTGGATTTCGCGCGCGGTGATTGGCGCGTTTCGATGATCCTTTGTCTTTGTTCGATTTCGAGATCGTGGAGGTTAGCGTAGAGAGTCCGATGGGAGAATCTTGACGAGTTGCCGGTTGTCTGAACTGGAAATAGAGGAGGATTTTTGGCTTGTCGATGTTTGAGAAGCAGGAGAAGAATTGAGATGCTGTGCAACGGGCTTTCATAAAAATGCGGTTTTTATGATGATTACCTGGAAAAGAGAGTTAAACCTCCGGGATGATTGAACTTTTCAGTCCCTATGGCTCTTGTGAAAATTGAGGCTCCGTGTATCTGTTTGGTTAATTGTTTACCAAAATAGTCATATTAATCTTGCTGTTTCTCCTCTTGGGGGGAAATTTAGCATCTTAGGCATCTGGAGTGATGATCGTTCAAGGAGACTTGAAACATGCAATGGTAGGAGATACGGTGACTAATGAATTGTAGCTTTCGTGTTGCTCATGTTGAGCTCAATTAGTCCAATGTTGCTGAACAAACTCCAAGGAAAACAATCACTTCCATTTTGAGGCTACTATTGGATATCACAGTTTTTAGATTTAGATTTTTCCCTTCAATTAGAACTTTAAGAGGAGATACCTTTCTCTACTTTGTGCGTGAATATGTCCGGTGATCAAACATTCCCCTTGCGGTTTCAGTGTGGTGTGTTTTACCTGCTTAACCTGCTTAATGACTTCTTCCATCTACCTATGCCAACTGTCTTGGGAGCTCTAAGCCTCTAACTTAAGATGATTCATCAATTATTTTCAAGTCATTATAAGAAAAGGCTTTTCCTCTTCAGCTGGTAGGATGTGGTATGAATACGGTTTTCTCAAGCTGACTATCACAAGATAGATAATTTGAGCATTGTGGGCTGTAGCATGTGTAAGGAACATTGTGTATCTTTAGTACTGTACTTATTTTTTACAAGTTTAGGTTGCAATGGCTTTCTTTTTTGTGGGTTAAAGAACTCGATGGGGCTCTGTTGAAATTGTAATTGCAAAGTTGCACATATCAAGTTGGAGAATCCGGTTGCTTGTCTGTAGTTCTGATTTACATAGCCATGTTCTCTTTTCCATCTTCTGAGCTGCTGCAACCTGCAGTATTCTCCTCGTTTGCATCATGCATGTCTGAATTTTAGATTTACTTGTAGATGTGCTGTCATTTATGTTAGGTATTATCAGTTTGCATTATTCACTTATGCATGAGTTTCTGATGCTTGCACTTGGTACTGATTCAGGGAGGATTCCTTTTTCATATTTGGAAGATATTCACATGAGATTCATGAAAAATTATGGCAGAGTTGCACACTATGCACCTGCATATGCAATGAATGATGAGTTTTCGAGGGTTTTGCATCAGCAAATGGAATTCTTCTCTAGTAACCCCAGTGCAGACACTCTGAATCGGGTCCGAGGCGAAGTAAGCGAGGCAAGTACCATTCATCCCTATTGACAAACTCATGATACATTTTCTAGCTAAACATGATCCTTTTTTAACTGTTGTTTGTATTAGAGTGGGAGGCCGCTTTGTAGCTGGAAGCTCAATTTGACTGTAGAATATATAAGCTACATTCTTCATGGTCTATCAGTTGATGTTAATTGGTCAAAATATCCATGTGCCAGCGCGCGCCTGTGGCTGTTGGTGTCGCCCGCGCCTCAGGCGGTTTTTGGGGGGTTGGGGTTGGGCTGTTTCTTTTGTGTGCTCATGTGTCTAGTAGCTGTTGGGGTTAGCATATGGGTAGGTGGGTGGATTGTCTTGGGTTTTAATATATACCTGCTATTTTGCATTCAGATGCGTACTATAATGGTGGATAACATTGAGAAGATACTGGACAGAGGTGACCGGATTGAGTTACTTGTTGACAAGACTGCTACTATGCAAGATGGTGCCTTTCACTTCAAGAAACAGTCCAAGCGCCTTCGTCGAGCTCTGTGGATGAAAAATGCTAAGCTTTTGTAAGTAAATCGAGTTCCTGCTTATAGGGCTTTGATACTTGTTTAGTGTCCTGTCACTGTGGATATAGAATTTCTGGAAGCTGACATGAACCTTACATAGTACTGATCAAGATAAGAAATTGAGAAAGGATTAAAAGAAAATATAAAAGTTAAAGATCCCATATTTGGGTCAGGGGTGTTTTTCTTTCTAAGAATTGAGAAATGTTTCTTTAAATAAACCTTGGTTTGTAGTGTAGTTGGTGAGATTTAGGTGTTGATAACTCTTGAGCGTCTAGTTTTCTATATGAATAGAAAGATAGATCCATCCATCTATCCTATCTGATTTCAATTTGGATATTGGAAAAAGAATTGATTTCATTCTGCAAATCCTGTGAATATTCAAGTTGCAGTGTATGCCAGTGTGGAAAGAGTACTATTGGCATCTACTTTGCAGTGTTCGAGGTCTAGGCTATCTGATGGGGTGGTTTACCGGGGTCAGATGACATGGTTTACAGGGTGCATTTTAGATAATGGCCAGTAGATGTCCACTCGGTTGCCTGGTGGGAATCTGTCTGAATTAGTTAAAGGTCAGCCATTTTTTTGGGCTTTTATTGCCCTGAGTGCAGGATGATAGGTTGTTTTTGTCCTTGTACAGTTTGTGGTCTAGCTGAGGAACTGTTTGGGAATGGCCCAGTCAGTTATGATCCAGGTCGAATTTAGGCTGAACCGGTCCGCTTCTCATTTAAAAATCCTAAAACTGGGCTATATACAATTCAATTTGCGGTTCTTATGTTGGAACCCCGGATGCAACTTTGGATCCGACCAACTGGGCTGGTTCCACAGTTGATCCTGTTTAGAACTGATTTTGTGTGCCTCATTAGAATAAATAGTAAGGCGCGACCAAAAAGAATGAAATCAGTGACCTTGTGTTGGACGTATGTGTACGAGACCACTAAACTAATATAACATCACTTGTCAAGGGGCTACAAAAAATAGTACATCTCATCAATTATTTGATTTTTACAAAGCAAACCCTGTTCTCAAGTAGAACCAGGAACCAGCCTGAACCAACCGGTTTGGTTCCAGGCCTGTTCCAAGTATAACTGCTTCAGTTCCTAGTTCAAAGTTTTTGGAATTGGTCTTACAGGGTAGGTTCCGGGCTTTGATTTCTATACCGACACACTTTGAAATGATCACCTCTACCTCTAGCACTACCTTCTACTGTCTCTATCCCAACATAAGGAGTCTGTGCTGAAGTTGATGTAAGTCTGGATCGCTTCTGTAATTGCGTTGCATCAATACGAACCAAGTAAAAGATTCCTGAAAATGCCATCAAGTACTTCATATGTCAAATGATAAGTTCTTTGATATGCATTTGACAATATTTTCCTCTCTGGTTGCTGTCCAAGGAGTTAATCTGGGAACTTTCACTTACCATATTAAATATATGATGGGGAATGTTAGCAGAAGGAATGTCCATGTTCACTTAGCGTATTAGATTTAGACAGATGGTTGTCCAACTCTACATTGTTGAAATTTATGAATCCTGTTTACAAAATAAGAAAGTTTTCATATTTAAGATTGGGAATGAAACTGCAAATGCAAGTCCAACAAAATGTATTAATTGCTGCACTGGCAGCATCCTCAGGTAATAGTTATGCTGGACTAGGTTCCTGGGCTAGGTGAGATGCGGGTTGTATAGGTTTGCTTTCAAATGATATAAATGCTCTCATTCATCGGCAGCTGCACCAGAATTATACCGCTTTTTCCCCACAAGTCCCAGAGGTGGGGATGGGATTCCCCCCCTCCCTATTCCCAAATGGGAACGTGGGAGTAGTGGCAGTGGTTATAATATAGCGCTTAAGATCTATATCCTGGACTGCTTGAATCGTCATTAACTTTGTGCTTCTCTTTGTGGCAGGGCACTGCTAACTTGCTTGATTCTTGTGCTCCTTTACATTATTATTGCTGCTTGTTGCGGAGGCATCACTCTACCCAATTGCAGATCTTAACCTCTATAGTTGCTGGTGTTGATCTCCGGTAAGTATATATGCCATGGGTGATATTTGGGTCATATTGGAGGTCCTATTTGTAAGTTGAGAAGCGTTCAAATGGAATTACTACATGCCACTGTCCCTGCTGAATATCACCCTGTTGGGAGGTATTATTCTGGTTTTTGGGGAGTCTGATGGGGTTCATCGCTCCCATTTTCTTGATGAGTTCGTTGTGTATTTTCACGGGGCATCTCTACAGTGATGTAAATAATGTACTTGTTTATAGCTGACAGTCGAACTTTTGCCTTCCGCATTCTTATGATATATGAGATGGATTGTGCAAAACAAGTTCTATCAAGAATAGATTTCCTTATATCTTCTATCATATACTGCAATTGGCTAGTTTTTTACTCGAGTCAAGCTGGCGATTACATCGGTGGAGCTGGTCGCCTGGCTCTGCTCTATCTAGCATTTTTCTCTGTAAGTTCTTCTAATGCATGGGCATTGCCTAAAGCCTAATCATGCAACTCTGTCCCCGTCCATGTTCGCTTATCACCGTTGATTCCCTTCATACCGAAGACAATCTTTTTGCATAGACAAGGAATAACACGGATAGGAAAGGAGGACTCGGTGAAGGCCGCGATGCCTCCCTAAAAGGTCTTGCTTCTCCATGGATGGTGAAAATCGCAGTACCTTTGTGTCGTTCCTGTTAAATAATTGCTCCTGGGCTTGCTTGTCGTCAATATGTGTTGAACAGTTGCCAAGACCATTCAAACCGCAAATCGAATTGAACCGAGCCGATCAAACCAGATCTTCTAGTTTGATTTAACCAAACCAAGCTGTGAATATGTGTCGTGCTACCTACTAATTTTAACTATATTTGTCATCCTTTCCTCTTAAAGCGGGTGGGTTAGACGTTCATCTTGTATGAACTTATGATAGTTTCGCAGATAGAGTTTGGCATGTCCTTTGAAAATATTGCTCTTTCTAAGCTATTTTTAGTGTATTTGAGCTCGTGTGAAAACGAAACGAAGGAGAAAAAGATGAAAAGAAGAGAATTTCCAAAAATGATTCGATTTCGTTTGATTTCAAACTCCACTTGGTTTGGTCTCAATTTTGATCAAACGCAATTTATTCAGTTTGATTTGATTTGACGTCAAAATTGGACCGAACTGCACTATCTCCAAACACAATTTCTTCAGCTTGATCTGATGGGTGCCTGTTGATTCTGATGGGCTCTCCATTTAATTTGGTCGATTCCCATCAAAATCTGGTGAAACTCACGAAGACTCGAAGATTCAAAATCACGGTACTCGGTTCGTCCAAGCAACCCCAACTCCGCGAATGCGTTCGGAGAGGAAGGAGTTCGGTTTGGTACTACGGACCGAAGTGGGTCCTAGTGGCCACGTTGTTGTCTGCCGTCGGGACAGCACAGCACCTGTCACCTCACCTCGCCCGGCCAAACACTACCATTTGACCCCCAACACCAATCAGGTGTCATCTTCTTTCGGCTAATTGCTCTGCCCACTTTCCCATTATTTTACTACGGAACAAGGAGGGGGGGGATCGTTCGAAACTAGCGCCAGAAACGATCAATGGAAGCATCCTTTTCTGTTAAATCCCCAAGATTCCTCCCTCCTCCTCCTGTATTTCAACCCCTCCCTTTCTCTCTCCCTCCTCCATTGCTGCAATCCTTGATCTCCCTCCCCGTCTCCCTCTCTCAATGGCAGCGGTTCTCGGACTACCCACACTGCCACCAGCAAGAACCAACTACTTCCCCCCCTCGCCTGCCCTTCTCTTCTCTCCTCCGAAGAGTCTCCCCACCGCTTCACGGAAGCGCAGTCAGGCGAGCCGTGTCAGCAAATTCGGAAGCTTCCTCGAGCTGAAACCCGAGTCGACCCCCCAACTCCTGGAAGGGTTCGATTCTGATCTCCCGTGGTTGGCCCCCGGCGACCGGCGGCGCTTCGACGTGATCGTCATCGGCGCCGGCCCGGCGGGCCTGCGGCTGGCGGAGCAAGTCTCTCGCTACGGAATTCGGGTATGTTGCGTCGATCCTTCCCCTCTTTCCATGTGGCCTAACAATTATGGGGTCTGGGTTGACGAGTTCGAGGGCTTGGGGCTCGTGGATTGCTTGGACAAGACGTGGCCGATGGCCTGCGTCTTCATTGATGACGGGAAGACCAAGTATTTGGACCGGCCTTATGGTCGTGTCAGTAGGGAGAAATTGAAGACGAGACTGATGGAAGGGTGTGTCTCCACTGGGGTTAGATTCCACAAGGCCAAGGTGTGGAAAGTGGAGCACGAGGAGTTTGAGTCGTCTGTTGTGTGCAGTGATGGGGTCGAGCTGAAAGCGAGCTTGATCATTGATGCGAGCGGCTTTGGGAGTACTTTCATCGAGTATGATAAGCCGAGGAACCATGGGTATCAGATTGCTCATGGGATTTTGGCCGAAGTAGATGAACACCCTTTTGATTTAGATAAGATGGTGCTCATGGATTGGAGAGATTCCCATCTCGGGAATGAGCCTTACTTGAGAGCCAACAACTCAAGATTCCCTACTTTCCTGTATGCAATGCCCTTCGATTCAAGCTTAATATTTCTGGAAGAGACTTCATTAGTGAGTAGACCAGTGCTAGCCTATTCTGAGGTCAAAAAAAGAATGGTGGCAAGGTTAAGGCATTTGGGGATTCGGGTTAGAAGAGTGTTAGAGGATGAGAAATGCTTGATCCCTATGGGAGGTCCTCTCCCGAGAATCCCTCAGAGCGTGATGGCTATTGGCGGTACGTCTGGGATCGTCCACCCATCAACTGGGTACATGGTGGCTCGGACACTGGCTTTAGCACCAGTTCTGGCTGAGACAATTGCAGAGTGTCTTGGCTCAACCCGGATGATTAGAGGAAGGCCACTTCACCATAGAGTATGGAATGGCCTGTGGCCAATTGATAGAAGGTGTGCCAGAGAGTTTTACCACTTTGGAATGGAGACTTTGTTGAAACTCGACTTAAATGGGACTCGGAGGTTCTTTGATGCGTTCTTTGACTTAAACCCATATTATTGGCACGGTTTTCTCTCCTCAAGGTTGTCCTTTGGGGAGCTTGCCATGTTGAGTTTGTCCTTGTTTGGACATGCCTCCAGCCCATCCAAGTTTGATATCATAATGAAGTGTCCTGCTCCTCTGATTAAAATGGTGGGTAATCTGGCTCTTGAAACAATATAAGGGCAGTGGATCAAAGCAAGTTTATGACTCTTCTTGTTTGGGGTGAGGCTATGGGCTTATCTGGACTTTGCACCATGTATATTTGAGATTACAATGAAGAATGCATCGGATAATCTTCTTGTTTTGTGTCTATTGCCCAATAAGATTAAGATCAGTTTTGGTACCGTCCTTGTCAGTTACACATTACATGTCAAGCTTGCAATTGGAGTTACTATTTACTTAGTGTCAATTTTTCTCTTTTAACCATGAATTCAAGATATAAAAGATACCACAGGCCAGGGAATATCACAGAGAAAGACTCTTCTGGCCAAATCAATCACATAACAACCTCAATTTGGGTTGGTCTCATTAGATTGAGCACCTGCTTACTGTAATCTTTAATTTGTAGGAAAGAGGATAATTCATTTAGACATGCAAATGACCCCAAACAGGTGGACTTTATTTACTAGGACTGCAGTTGGTACAACAAGCTTTATTCTGATGATATTCACAGAACATGCAGGCTGCCTGAGTCTGATGAGTAGATCTCTGCTTGATGTTTAGCAGTTAAGAGATGATGCTAAACATTAGTCCTGCCCATTAGCTGGCTGGAACGCATCTCCATGGGCGAAGGAACTGGGTGGAGGCCTGATGGGTACACAGGTCCATAAGTTGGGTAGGTGGCATTGGATAAGGCCTCTGTGTTGGTGATGGCCGCTCTGACACTGGCGGTGGCCATCGAGATGTTGGAGTCCTCATAGGTGGATGGGGGGATGGGTATACTTGTCTTGGTGGATACACTAGATGCCTATGTTTTGGATGTGGTGGTTTGTGCACCGGTGGTCTGTGTCGAGGAGAAGGAGGCCTTTGGGTGGGTGGATATCTTGAAGGTGTATGAATGGGAGGAGGGGACAGGGAAGGTCGATGTTGAGGTGTTGGTGGCCTTTGCAAGGGAGGGGAGGTCAGCTTTGGATATGTTGGTGGTGGCAAAACTGGAGGTTGATATGTAGGTGATGGGGGAGGTTGTGTTGGTGGTGGATATGCAAGTGTTGGAGAAGGTGGGGGTTGATAAGTAGGAGGCGGTGGTGATGGATATGTTGGTAGTGGAGAAAGCGGAGGTTCATAGGTCTGAGGTAGGGGTGGTGAAGATATAGGTGGATTTATTTGAGGCAGAGGAGGAGGTGGTGATGATGGTGGAGACGGTGGGGGTTGATAAAGAGGCAGCAGCAGCAGCGGTGGATATACAGGTGGTGGAGGTTGATAAGTAGGAGGAGGTGGTGTTGATTCCAGAGGTGGAGATAGTGGTGATGGAATAGATGGGGATGGTGATGGTCGTGAAGGAGGTGGGGCTTGATAAATAGGTGGGGGAGGTGGTGAATGATATACAGGTGGTGGCGAAGGTTGGGGTTGATAAGGAGGTGGAGGTGATGCTAATGGTGTAAAAGGCGGAGGTGGTGGTGGATAAGTAGGTGGAGTTGGGGCTGGGGACCTGTGCACAGGAGGTGGGCTCGGTTGCCTATAAGGAGGTGGTGGACTTACATGTTGAATGTGAACTGGTAGAGCAAGTCGAGGTTCTGGCGGTGCTGAGCGAACCGCTCTCCGGGGAGCTGGAGGAGGTGACGGCGTAGGGGGTTGATATGCTGGTGGAGTTGGTTGAGCAACTCGCGGAGGTGGTGCTGATGGATGTTGAGGAGATCCATATATTGGCGGCGGTTGCGGTTTTGAAGCTGGTTGGCCCCTATGCGACGGCGCACCGTGCTGGGAAAGAGCTGATGGCGACGAACGTAAGACAGGATCTGATCCATAACCCGGATAAGGCGTTCTAGATACTGGCGGTACTGGGCATCTGGGTGATTCTGGTGGAGGCGCATCAGCCATGAGGAGTGACGGAGGTGGCGGATGGCCATGGTAATACGATGCAAAGGATGGACCGCTGGAGGATTTGGAGGAGTTGAAGGCCCGTCCATAGTTATCCTGCTGATCACTCGCTACAACACTGAACAAGATGATAAAGATGTACACAACAATGCTTCTATTCAACAGTGAAACACTCGAACTCACACACATTCTGGGCAAGAAGCTAAAATGCAGGAGAAATGGCTGAGCTTTTGTATGCAACTGAAGTGGCCATGATCAAAGGATGGGAGGAACTCAATGACCAGGGCCATCTTCAAGATGTGGACTGAATTTAAGGAGGAGATGTTGGCATCTTTCGGCACAGTGGTTATGGTTTTGCGTCGATACCCGTCCAGACACCTGGTGAATCTCCTGCTTCTTCTTTCAACCCTTGTTGAGTATTTCCGTTGATGGAAGACAAATGTTAGAACCACCCTCCTAAAATGCTCCACCTTGTCTTCCGATCTCTCAGCCTCGTCGATTAAAACAGGGGATTCCTAGTCATCTCCATATTAATGCAGTCCACTGCTTCTGATGTCGCGACCCCCTCCTGTGTAACCACCGGCGGTCTTCGACAGGAAATACCTTTTTGAGTCTTTTCCGGGTTAGCGTCCCCGTTTTATACATGGAGGAAGTTCGGCATGAGGGCGACGATTTAGCTGAAATGGCAATGTGATTAATGATAAAATCTGCCTTGGTTTGTCATGCGAATCTCTCGCCTTTGGCATGTTCATTAAATCTGCCGACCGTTTTCGTCGAATTTCCATATGTTCCAGATTTACTTGCTTTCTTTGCTTCTTGTTTGGCAAATGCCCGATCTGATCCTTTTGCTGATAGAATTATGCCAGCCCCTTTCAATTCTGAGGTTGTGTTGCCTGTGGCTGGCTTGATTCTTCAAGTGTGGCAGGCAGCCATGCTTTTGCAGAGAGCATTCTTTGACTTTTGATGCTGTGAAACTGAAGTACCAAAGACAGATTTTCATGGATGTAAACGGGCAGATTGCTTGCATTGAAAAGAATAGGTGTGCTCAAGCAGGAACCAACGGAGAAATAAACATAGGAAACAGTGAAACCAAAATGGAATCGTTTGCTAAATTATAGTAAAAGTTCACACAATTCTCAATAAATAATATTTGAAAGGACTGGATTCCAGGAAGCCCGTCTAGCTCAGTTGGTAGAGCGCAAGGCTCTTAACCTTGTGGTCGTGGGTTCGAGCCCCACGGTGGGCGATCAGTTTTATTTATTTTTTCCTTTTTTTTTTAATAAGGTTTTTCTTTTTAAAACGTTTATATTTAGGAAAAACGGAAAATAAAAAATAAGCGCAGGTCTAATTGAGTTGTTCAATATCGTGAATTTATAATAAAAAAAATACATAATAAATAAACTCCGAGTATATTTTCCTAAGTTTGAGTGGCACTCTATATCATTTTTTGGTTGGCGTGAACTTAATAATTACCACTAAATTTTTTTTTCCCTCGTGCTAGTCAAAAAATAAAATAATCAGGGTCTATTTAGGAAAAATATATATTTTTTGCTGATATTGAGTTGAGCAAATATCTGTTTGTAAATAGTAAGAAAGTTGACTCGGGTAAACTCAACGAGGCGTGGCATTTTATTTCAAGAAAAGAAAAGAAAAAAAAGGTGTATATACTCTTTTGGGGGCCAGAAGATTGGTGATGATGGTGCCGTGCTTTAAAATGGAATTAGTAGCATTTCATTTTTGTCGAAATGTTTATAAAGGCTTGAATTTTAATGTTTGAATTTAATAAATCAAAGTCCGTTGATTTTTTTATTTTGGTCAGTGAAATCCATTGATTGAAAATGTGGGTTTTTCTAAACAAATATGCGTAATCAAATTCACTAGAAATGATTTTTCGAGTGTGCTGGTGATAACCAATTTAGTCCAAACAATGGTTAAATTGCCTCCCGTGATTATTTATCGTGATCAGAGGAGATTTTGTCATGACGATGGTTATTTAAAAGATGCCGGCACTTGTACCATTGTTAGTTTGATATAGCTCATGATACGAGGAGAGTATGTAAATAAAAGTAATCGGACATGTGCATGTTTGAATATTGATTTTTTTTGAAAAAAATATTAAGAGTGTCAAAAATTTAATACGACATTTACTTTGGCAACAAATTTTTTTCATTAGATCACTTTAGTGCTACTTTAAAAAAAAAAAGGTCACAAAAGTGACAACTCCATTTTGAATTGTGAAAAATATGAGATTTTATTGATTTCTTCAACCAATGTGGCTTGCCGACGTACTTCGTCGGCCTATATAAGTCATAAATGGCATCGTCTACATGTTTTACCTCAAATATAAATCATAAATTGGACAATCAAGCATTTTCCCAAGTTCAAAACCCCAATTCAATTTTCCGTCAAAAAAATTAACAACTAAATCTTGCAATGGAGAGAAGGGATAGAACAAATAGTCAACAAAGTGAGAACAAGAGTGAATATTATTATTATTGTGAGTTCAGGAGTCGAAAAAGAACATTTTAGACTCGAATGAGTTGCGTAATAAGATTCCATAAACCTAACACAATAAATCACTTACCTTTACTAGTTGAAGCCTCAAATCTTTCCCTAGGATTCGAGCCCTAATTTTCCTCGACCACCAAACCCTAGTTTTTTTCTCGAGCCAATTGAGTAAAGTGCGCAGCATTTTCAGAACCATTCTACGCCCTAATAATTTATGCTCTAAGTGATTCTTTTTTATTCTCGCTCCCGGAACAATTTCGAAAGATTTAAACATATTTGGTAACCGTATAAAATTTTTATTCCTAATGTAAATACGTTTGGTAAAATCTGAAAATTTCTAGTCCAAAATGATTTCTTTAAATTTTTTAATGATTTAAATATAATTTTCTTTTTTTTTCTTTCCATTTTCAATTTGTTTTGCTTAATAGATCGTTGGCGATCGCCGACAAGGGTCGACACCCTTGCCGAGAGCTCGCCGGTGGCTGTGTGAACTTGGCCGCCGCGCCTCGCTAGATCTGGCCGAGGTTGACTCGCCCAGCCACCGGCGAGGCTCGGCCCACCGCCAAGGCGGCGTCGGCTTGGCTGGGCGACGCCGGCCTGGCGATGGGTCGACGAGCTCGCCAGACCTCGCCCAGCCACTCGCCGGCGCCGGCGACAGTGGCGGTGGGCGGCGTAGGATGAGGGAAGAAGAAGAAAAGAAAAAAAAAAAAGAAAGAAAGAAAGAAATTAATTCTTGAAGTTGTTCTAACAAGAAAGTTAACTTTTTTATTCTTTATTCCATTCTAAATCTATTCCCGGGAACAAAAATTTTAACAAACGGATTTATGTTCCAAATCTACTTTCGAGAACAAAAAAACAAAAATTATTATTGTTTGGCAAGTTACCATATAGAACCTAAGTGAGTGAGGACGGCAACAGTGGAGTGAGCAATTGAATGAGAACAAGAGAGAGCACATGAGCAAGCAAGCAACAGTGATCGGTAACTTCAAGTCGTCAACAACGGTGAGAGAAAGAGAGAGACTGATAAGTAAGCGTTGAACAAACAATAATAAATTCAATCTTGAGACAAATTCTATGCATCATAGCCAAGTCAGCTATCTCATAAGTCCACGTTGGACTCGTTTTTTATATAAAAAAATTCAGGTTAGCATAAACATTTTATTATAGAAACTACATGGGACTTTTGGCCAAAATTTATTGTGGGAAGTATTTTACTCCAATAAAAACTTAATAGCATCACCATTATCTTAAAAGCCACATTTAAATCGAGAGAATGCAGCCCGACTTTGGTAGTTTGTACTTGTGTATTTATTTAACTTCCTCCGATTTTTCTAATTTAGGAAAGGAATTCTTAAAAAAAATATTCCCAATAATAATTTGTCGATATTTTCACAGATCGAGTCAAATCTGTACTTGTGTTTTTATTCAATTTCCTCCGATTCTTCTTAGTTCAGGAGAAGAATTCTTTAAAAAGTATTTCCGTGAATATTTTGTGGATATCTATATGAACTTAGGCAATTTTCTTATATAAAATAAAAAAAGAATTTGGGGCCTTTTTTTTTTTTTTTTTTTTGGTAAGTGGAAATATCTTTTCTCGTAATGGCAAAGTAGCACTTGAACTCCTCCGACATCAACTGCCCGAAAAAAAAGAAAATCCTCAAAGATCGTTTCTTTCTTCTTCTTCTTCTTCTTGTTCTGCTTCTTCGTCTCTGCATCTTCACTGCGAAATCGCGCAGCAGAATCGCTATTGGATCTCCTCACGAGCCTTCCTTTGCGTCCCTGTGCGATTGACTCGAGCTCGACTCACCGTTCCGAATCGGAATCGGGAGCCGATCCTCAATTAGGGCTCCGATCGCTGTCCGCCGCGCCGTTCAGGGTCCATGAAGCCAATAAGGCTCCCCGAGCCCCCCGGCCCTACTCCGGGCGTGCCGGAGATCTTCGAAGGCGGCGCCTACAGCGTCGTCAGGCGCGCCGTCGTGGTTGGGAACGGCTCGACCGCGTCCGAGAACCAGAGCATCGGCCTGGTCCGCGCCCTCGGGTTGGCCGACAAGCATGTCCTGTATGTGAGTCCCCGGCTACCTGATTTCCATCCGTCGGAGCGTTTTATTTACGATTTTGCGCGGTTTGCCCCGACGCCTTGCTTTGTTTTATATCTCTCTGGTCTGAGAAATTTATGCGTATGTTGTTATTGGCGTTTTGCTGAAGCTTCCTTATTGATTGTTATGTGCAGAGAGTTACGAGACCCAAAGGGGGCGTGAACGAGTGGCTGCACTGGCTTCCTGTATCTGTTCACAAGAAGTTGTATTTCGTCCTGAGACGCATCTTTGGGTACACGCAGCTTTTGTTGACGGCCCGAGGGAGGAAACATGTGTTCGTGCATCCGGAAAACGGTGGCAGTGTTGGACTGTCTTCTATATTAGAGGCTGATGCGAAGCAGATTGTGAAGATGGCTCGTGAGACCTACGAAAAGTATGTCTTTGGTTGCCCGTGTTTTTACCGACTATTGAAATTATTGGTGGTTTTGTTGCCTATATTTTTTGAGCCGGATATGAGTTTAGACCTTGGCTCACTTTGTTACCAGAATTGAATAGAGGAAGAAGTATGCTGGGCAATTGAAGGAAGCATCTTGGTTTCAAGGGCCATTTGGAATCAGAAACACACATATTTAAGGAGTTTGCCACTGGTATTGGCATATGTAGGGTAATCGATTCTCTCATGATTTTTGGAATTAGGGACAGGCATATACAAGGAGTATCGATTGAGGATAAGATGATAGGCATGTTCAAGAAGAATTCCTGCAGCCTCGATTGACGATAAGATGATAAGAGGGTTTTTCAAAATCATTTAGACACTTGAAAATGATAGCCTTCAGATCAGGTAACCTCAATTAGGGACAAAAAATGAGAGAAACTCATCTAATATGATACAGGTAGACACTTAAAATGATAACTTTTAGGTGTTCCAATGGAAGGATGTGACTAATGGTTGGGCATTAGAGCAAAGGGGGAAGGAATGTCGAAGAAGAAAAAGATGATAATTTTAGGGTAGGATTTTGTTTATTTCGATCACTTACTAAAGATACTAAAGAGAGCACTACTTTGTTTACGATTGTGTAGTTGACTCTATGGATGGATGCAAAAAGTTTTAATGTTATTTTGTATTGTAAATTAGGTGCTTTGCTGTTGGCATATATTTTTTTGTCCCATTGTTATAATTACCATAGTAACATCAATGATATCTATGTTAATTCTGTTTATGATAGTACTAAGCTGTTTCCTGCCTGCGGAGTAGTCCTAGGTTAATGGATTTTTGATTACTCTGTTCGATCCTTTTGGTATCATGAATTTGCTAATTTATTCTATAAACTCTTCATTCTTTCACTTTACTCCTCATTTTGTTTGTCCCATTGAATATCGGCATGTCTTAAGGTCCCATGATAGGTGAATTCTTAATACGGATAGATCTCTTGTCACTTGTGAAATGGATATTATGGGGCATGTTAGCAACATTATATGAGCCATCCAGCTTAACATAGATAAAGAACAACAGTAATCAGCTACTAGGGCAGACTCTTGTCTGTTGCACATTTAACCCTTAATCTTTATCTGTGTTGATTATCCTTCCCTTTGACAATGGATTGCTTTGCTTCTTTCTCAGTGATCACACATATTATTTTATATTTTGAGGTTTTTATCAACTAATTTAGTTCTACTTAAAACAGGGATGGGCCTCTATTAGTTGTAGCATCTGGCAGAGATACAATATCTGTTGCAAGTTCCATAAAGCAGTTAGCATCAGAGAATGTTTTTGTTGTTCAGGTATGTTTATGCTTATCCGTGCTCATCTGTGCACTGAACTGGTAGCCTATGTAGGCATGCTTTCTTTAATTTTGGTTAGTTCTAGTTGTTGCTTTGTGTAAATTCGTGTTTGTGCACCTATTGCTCTTTTAGTTCATGTGTAACTGGGTGTTAGTTTCTTCTTGGGTTTTTTCTGTTGCAGATACAACATCCTAGGGTGAAATTAAATAGGTTTGATTTGGTGATCACCCCTCGACATGACTACTATCCTCTGACCCCTCAGGCACAGGAGCAGGTTCCTCGATTCTTAAAGCGATGGTTAACTCCACAAGAACCTCCCGATGAGCATGTGGTACTTATCAGGAATTCCACATATGGCTTACATAAGTTGTATCAATGCTAAGAGTTCTTGGTCTCAGGTCCTTACTGTTGGAGCTTTGCACCAAATCGATTCTGCTGCACTGCGGAATGCAGCCAGTGCTTGGAATGATGAGTTTGCACCCTTGCCAAAACCCTTACTTGTGGTTAATATAGGAGGACCTACTCGTATGTATTTGAATCTCTTCACTGATTCCATAGAAATTCTGCTTTCTGTGATAATTTTAAATTAGTGTGTCAATCCATTGTCTGCCATTTTGGTTTTTTATAAGATGTATATAGTAACACCTGGTCTTTTACAATCAATTATAATAAAACAGAAGGGAACTGGGACATTACATGAAACATGCTTATAAAGGTTAGTATTTGTGGGAAGTAATTGGTGAATGTCATGCACAGTTGAGGACCATCCTGCACCTGGTTGGTTGAGTCACTTTTTGGGTGATGCCATGGGCATGGCTGTTTAATCAGTCACTAAGGCATTGGATTTTTGGAGAGTAGCTTTAGATATTCCATTGGAAATTATAACTGATTGAAGTTTAATAAATTGCATCAATATAGTTCAGTGGCATGTAATCAATCTTTTGACAGTCACTAGGATGTGGGCATGTGGTGTATAAGATCTAGTAGCATTAGCAGCAGCAGCATTTGGCAGGACTGGAAGATAGGTTAATGGTGTTGATTAGGCTTGTGTGATGTCTTATCTTGAGATAAGCATCGTAAAAGGCTCTCAGGTTTCTTTGAATGTATGTATAAGTCTCGGTGATACTGTGATTAATGAACTCAACTACACCTCTGTTTGGAGATGATTTGAACTTCGAGTTAAGTCCCATCTAACACCATTTAATGGTGCAATTCACTGTAATAGGTCAATGTCGGTATGGAGCAGATCTTGCAAAGAAGTTGATATCTAATTTGTTGAGTGTGCTCGCAAGCTGTGGGACCGTCAGAATTTCTTTCTCTAGCAGAACACCTGATAAGGTGAGATTGGAGTTAAAAATCTTCTAAAACATTTTTCAGGTCTCTTGTTTTGATTGATGTACCATATGCCCTTAGGTATCCAGTATCATAGTAAAACAACTTGGCGATAATCCAAAAGTATTCATCTGGGATGGTCAAGGTAACTATGGTTGCTTTTCATACTGTTCATCATTTTAGCTTAGATAATGAGCTGCAGAAGTTTTTTTGACATATGCTAAATGTTCTTCTGCTTAGAGCCTAATCCACACATGGGGCATCTAGCATGGGCTGATGCCTTTGTTGTCACGGCAGATTCAATCAGTATGATCAGTGAAGTCTGCAGCACTGGGTAAGCTTGAGAAGCAATGGCTCTTGTAGAAATCCCTGCTGGAGAATTTGTCTATTGACAGTTTTAAGTATTGGAACATTGCTATGTTAATTCCCGTATTAATTTGTACTGTGTTTACACCTCCAGGAAGCCTGTGTATGTAATGGGAGCTGAGCGGTGTACCTGGAAGTATGCAGACTTTCACAAGTCTCTGAGGGAGCGAGGTGTAGTTCGGCCATTCTCCGGCTCTGAGGATGTAAGTATATTTGAGTTAACTTTTGCTAGAATGTCAAAGTACAGACCGTGGCATAGTCCTGCCCTCGCTTTGTGTTGGTTCTTCCTTTCAGTATGATCTCTTAAAAATTCCCTATTTTCTTTTACAGATTTCGGAAAGTTGGAGCTATCCTCCCTTAATGACACTGCTGAGGCTGCTAGTCGGGTGCGTGAAGCACTTGCTGAGCGGGGATGGAGATTACGTACATAAGAAACATGTTGATGATTGATTGTGTATGCATATTATTTTATTTTTGTTGAGTTCAGAAGAGGAATTCCTCTTGACACTGCATATCCGTTTAATACAACACGCAGGGGAGCTACTTGGAATCACTGAACAGCTTCTGCATCAATATTGTATTCCCTTGTGGATTTTGATACGAATATAATAAAAGACTAGCTGTAGGAGTTTGTGGTGTGTCGAAAGGAAAGACGCACGCCTCTTTTGTTCCTTGAGAGTTCTCTCTATATGTTCATGTAACACAAGGCAATTTGGTTTTGAACAAGGGTACATGTTTTGATTTGAACCGCAGTTAACTAATTGTATCACTGTGGATGATTCGACTTGATGCTATCAAGAACCCTCCACTTTTTTTCCCTACTTTTTGACATGCCATCTGTTATTGTTGTTTGTTTCATTCAATCTGGTCATATGAAACCATGCTGCTGGTTGGATTGGGATTGACCGCTATGAAAGGATATCCTGGTAGTTGGTTGATCCATCTTGTCAATCTCTCCCATACTTGATGGGAGTTTAGTTATGGTGTTGGTAGTTGATTCCCTTATGATGACTTGATGGGGTCATTTCTTCTTTTTCCAGCAGTGAGCGCTCATCCTCAAATCAGTTGTCTATCTTTTTATCTTTTCTCATCTGGGCTTTCTGTAATCAGCATTACCCTTTTGGAGAGCTTTTAAACTATGTCTCTTGGCGCATTGACCACGCTGGAAGTTTTCTCTGGTTGAAGCAGTGAAGCTGGTTGATTGGTGGCTGCAGTGCATGTGTTGTTTAGGCGATTTTTCATTGTATCAGATGAAATGCTGATCTTAATGCCGTTGATATTCTCTTAGATTGGAGATGAGGATCTGGTATAGCTCAATTCAAAAGTGGAACAGGTTGTTGAGCGTACTAACTTCAGCGCAGTCAAAACAGGAAATCCTTGCGACTGAAATTGCAACATTGATACGAACCAATGCCCTTTGGTAATGATTCAGAATTGAGAGTTTTGATTTTCGATTCTTTTATTCCTTGCAAGTACTAGCGAAGTGGACGGATGCCCTTATTTAATCCTCTCATCGTACTCTTTAACATAATCACAGTCAAACTCATCTTTGTCATGCATGATCCAAAAGCACTTCCGGTTCCATATCCAACTGCACAGTGCATGGTGTTCTTATATTAAAAAGCTAGCACTAACATCAGGTTTTTTCAGGTGAGAAAGTGGAGCAGGAACAACCTATCCTCTCCTTCAAATCCATATGGACGTTCGTGAACTTCCTAGACAGATCAAATAACAGAATAAGAAAAAGAGTCAGAACCACCCCATTTATTTACTAAATTGTGGCTCTAATCCGAGTTCCACTATATATTAGTTTGCTCCAACATGGTATCTCACAGCCTCATTACAGTAAAAGCTTCTCTAACACATTGCGCATACAGAAAGAAATCAGCCTTTAGGCTCCTGCAAGTTCCATGGACTCGTCAAAGAACGGTGACGCGACGCCACTTTCTAAGTCTGAATTGAAGGCCAGAGCCAAAGGGAAAGCGGTTGCTGGTGTGGCGGCTCCTCTGGTGGCTGCCGCTAGAGGGGGGAGAGGAGGATGGAAGAAAGGCGTTGCGGTGTTCGACTTCCTTCTCAGGCTATTGGCCACCGGCGCCGCTTTAGCCGCCACGACGACCATGGGAACCACCGATCAAACGCTCCCGTTCTTCACGCAATTCTTCCAGTTCCAAGCCAGTTACGATGATCTCCCAGCATTCACGTACGTAAATTTGATTTCTGGGTCATGTTGATTCTGTTCATGCTACTTTATTCTTTGTGCTTAATGATATTAAATTTAAATTTGACCGGCATGAAATGCAGATTTTTCGTGATCGCAAATGCAGGGGCGAGCGCGTACCTCGTCCTCTCCCTGCCCTTCTCTATCGTGTGCATCGTCCGGCCCCAGGCCGTCGGTCCAAGGCTCCTCCTCCTCATCTTCGACGCCGTAATCTAATCTTTCTCAAGAGAGAACATGCTCATTATGTTCATCCATTAATCCTACTGAAAAATGAAACACGAGCCATGTGTTCTGTTCCTGACACAATTAATCTACCCTATCGTCGCAGATATTCGTGGCGCTCACGACGGCTGCTGCCTCGGCGGCGGCGGCCATCGTCTACTTGGCTCACAACGGGAATGTGAACGCGAATTGGCTCGCCATCTGCCGGCAATTCAATGATTTCTGCCAGCGAGTCAGCGGCGCCGTGGTGGCTTCCTTCATCGCGGCCCTGATCTTCATTTTCCTGGTAGTCTTGTCCACCATCTCTCTCAAAAGGAACTGAGTTAGAAAGTTGCTTGTCTCTAATCACATGACCAGCCTCTGGAATTCTGAAAGAAAGTTGTGAGGGCGCATTCTCTCATTGGATTGTTTGTACAGTTGTGAAAATTGTCCGTGAAGTGTATCGAAGCGGTGATTTAATTGTAAAGCAGGGTGCAGTGTGCACCTTTTTGCCTGGCATAGTCTTGACGAAAGCTATTACGGCTTCGCAATGGGCGAGAAACGATTTCATCACTAGTATATTTATTATATGAATATCAATTTAATCCTAAATTTTTTTAATTTCCTTTAATTTGATCATAAACCTTGATGGGAAATCATCGCCAGGTTTTATATGGCACACCACAATGCCGGTGATTTCTGATGAAAATTAATCAAAAAGATTTCATTGAAATTTTCCATAAAGTTTAGAAGTAAATTGAAGAATAATTGAAAAGATCTAAGATGGATTGACATCTATTCGTAAGGTAAGTTTGGAATCGGGTAATGTTTCCTCTTTTCACACGCCATTCTCCCGAGTGCGAGAACCGACCTGACCAACTCATCTTCGTAGCTAAGAAATGTAGGGCAAAAAGCCAAAAGTGCTTCCGTCTGGAAAAGCTAAAATTACTCGAGACTTCATACAAAAGGCTTTCCACAGAAGAAGTTTGTTTCTTTTCCTACCATTGACTTGACTCATGTTGAGCCAATAATAACAACACACTAGAAACAAACAAAACCCAAAAAACTCATAAGAAAAAGAAGGGAAAATGACATAAATAAAGTCTCTAAACTTTCACTTAACGTGAAATTTGATCCATAAATTTCAATGAAACTAATTGTGGATATTAGGAAATGATTATATATATGCACTCGCACGCGCTGGGAACTCCTTGGGAAAGGACCGCAGCACGTGCGGAATCGAATCGGCGGTGGGGGTGACGTCGCCGGCGGCAGAAAAGTTCCACGTCACGCGGCCCCCGTCGCTCAGCACCATTAAAAGGCAACCCTCCTCCCATCCTCTTCTTTCTCTCTCTAATATTCACTTTCTCTCTCTGCACTCCTCTCTGATCTCCATAAAGAAGAAAGGGACTACCCTCTCAGTAGTCTTTCGTCTTCGTCCTCGTCTTCGTCTTCGTCTTCCTTCGCTTCCAAGTCACCAGCCAGCCATTTCTTTCTCTGATCCGTCCTATTCTTTTCCCCCATTCGAATCGGCTCCAGTTAATCTCTCCCCGCTGTCTTCCCGGATTCCCACTCCCGGAGGTGAGTCTAGTTCCTTCCCCCTCCAGTCAACTCTAGGGTTTTTGTTCGGGTCGCGATATCTCGGCTGTGACAGTCCGCGTGGGAGATTAGGGTTCTTCCTTCCTTTCCGCTTCCAAGGTACGTTTCTTTGTTCGGCGTGCGCTTGCTCTTCCGTTTCTCGTTTACGTTTTTTCGTTTCTGTCGTTGCTGTTCTTCTTCTTTGTTGTGTTTTTCTGGGCGTGCGTGAAATTTGATGACTTGATGATCGTCCATCTTCTTCGCTGAGGAGCGAATGGGTGATCGGAGGATGATCTTGGAAGGAGATGACCCCTTTTTTTCTCTTCTTTTCTTTTTTCCGTGTTTTGCTTATTTGTCGAATCGGTGGTTTGAATTTGCAGCTTTGGGCTTTCAAGGTTTGTTCTTTGGACTTTTGGGGATTGGTCTCTTACTTAGAGAGAGTGTTTCCTTTTAACAAATTAGGAGGTCACGGTCTCATGAGAATTGATAGGGGAATGCAGAGGTTGATCTTGGAAGTAGATGACCTTTGTTTTTCTTTTTCCGTGTTTTGCTCATGTGTTGAATTGGTCGTTTGAATTTGCAGCTTTGGGCTTTCAAGGTCAGTTCTTTGGACTTTTGGGGATTGGTCTCTTACTTAGAGAGAGTGTTTGCTTTTAACAAATTAGGAGGTCACGGTCTCATGAGAATTGATAGGGGAATGCAGAGACTGATTTGCGCGGCAGAGAAGAACTCGCTGTTAGGCTGGAAGAAATCCTTCAGCCACGGGATTGGCGTGACCACGCCTAAGGCCAGAACGCGCGACAAACCTCTCGGTATGGCGTTGGCTCTCTAAAGAGAGCAAGTTAGGGGGGGCAAGTAGGTTTTTAGCTGCTGGCGAAATTGGCCATAAAACATCTGCACAATGACTCGGATCTTGGTTCAGAGAGGCTCAGGTTGTTCTTCATCAAATCCGAACCGTTCTTCTTCCTTGCCTGGGCCTTCTTCCTCAGCTAGAACAGAACCACAGCTCTCTGCTACTTCTCTGGTTGCTTCTGCTGCGAAAGATGAGGAAAGTGAAGAGGAGGTATTAGAACAGGTTGTTGTGGATGAACTGTCGGAATATTCTTGTGGTGGTGACAATACGACAGTGAAAAGTGATGAACATTTGGAAGGATATCATGGTGATCAGGATGAGAACTTGGGTAATGAGAATCTTGATGGCGAGCTTTTGGTTAGTGATGACTCTCCTAGTTCAGAGGAAGTCTCAAAAGGATTAGGCGGGCTGAAGCCTGTTGATCTAAAAGAGAATGAGGGCACAAGCAACATACAGAGTGTTGTCGGTAGTTTGCATCCACCACCTCCTCCAGCCCCACCAAGGCCATCGGTCTCAAACTCGAACTTGAGGAGAACTTCAATGGGAACCTCAAATTCTGCACGACATGGTTCTTCCAGAAGATCAGTTGCCTGGCCTGTTGTTTCAGCTCGAACTTCACCAACTGAGTCACGGCCTTCTTCTCCAAGATCTCACTGTGAAAGTGAGGGTTATAATAGCGCGGATGAGCAGGGACCATGCTTTGTATCTTATGATGATTTGGTGAGTATTTACTTCTTAAGGCAATAGAAGATATGATCTTTCGAAAGGATTTGAGTGTCCAAACTTAATCTCGTTATCTTTAGTACCAGAATAATCTTTTCTTTGCATCTTTGTAGTCAGTCATTTTACGTTAAATTTTTTTGGGCTGATGCTTCTTCTTGAATTTGTCTCTTGTTTGTGGCCACCTAATTGAAGTACATATTACGTGTGACTCATTTAATAAGGCCTTCATAGTTTTGTTAGGGTTTGTGCACTGGGCTTTTTTTTTATAAGGGAAACTATTTGATGTATGAATCTATTTATCTGATTTGCTGGTTCTTTAATATTTTATTAGGAGAGAGAACGTCAGTTCGAGATTGAAATTAGAAGGATTAAGGGTTTGGAAGTCAAAAGAATGTTGGAGGATGGGAATTGTCTCTTTCGTGCTGTTGCAGATCAAGTTTATGGGGACTCTGATGAGCATGATCTTGTCAGGCAAATGTGTATAGACTATATGGTATGTTTATCTCCTCACATTCTCTGGTCCTGTTTACAATGTTTACCTAGACTAAAAGAGTATTGAGTGCTGTGGTCATGTGCCATTTTGGATGGTTAATTGTTGGTTGATCGTTATCCACTTTAATGAATAGGAGTATGAGATTATTGTAGTCATGTGGTTCAAATAGTCTTTCCAATAAGATATCATGTTCTTCTTGTCTCCTTCCTGGTAAATAATTTCATCATATAGTTATCAATGGATACTTAATCAGGTACAATTAAGTAATTCGTTCCCCAGTATTTTGTTTTGGGCATGATGTTGCAAGAGAATAGTATAATTTTGAACAGGGAAAGGGGGAGGAAAGTAAGGAAATGGATTTGTGTTTCAAGCAATAAAGAATGTTTCAATCTTCTAGTGCAGGAAAAGTTGAAAAAGGAATCTCTTGAAACTAATCGTGCATAAAAGAAAAATATTTCTTATAATCATCAACATTGTCATCTGACTTGTGATTTTCTTGATATGGTTCAAGGTGAATTGATTGTGTAATTTCATGAGGCTGATAAATGCTAGAAATTGTGCCAGCTCATTTGCAACTATTCTTTTTTTTATTTTTTTCAAATATGTCAGACTACATAAAGCGCTGCTATTGTCTTGGACTATATGTCTACCTACATCTTACTGATGAATACTGTGGATTTATGCATGAACCAATCAGATACCATCACTGTATTTTGTGCTTTCATGTATTATTTTAATTCCCTTGGTGTAGGCTCTTCCTTTTATTTATTCTTCTGTTACATTTTTAGATACTCATGCCATTTATATATGCCACGCTTCTGCTTTTAGCAATTA
Source organism: Angophora floribunda (assembly GCA_014182895.1). Lineage (NCBI taxonomy): Eukaryota > Viridiplantae > Streptophyta > Magnoliopsida > Myrtales > Myrtaceae > Angophora > Angophora floribunda. Next base: position 41,282,183 of record CM024706.1, on the reverse strand, counting down.
GTAATGCTTGTGCTTTAACATAATACTTGTCTCTGCTTGCCTTTTTTGTCCTTATTTAGGAGCGGGAAAGAGATCACTTCTCTCAGTTCGTCACTGAAAATTTCACACAATACTGCCGCAGAAAGAGAAGAGACAAGGTATGCGAAACTTTAGTGGCCATTGTATTTGTCTTTTTGATTAGCCGGCTTGAGTATTGTTGGACATGGCTGTGCTTCTAGGATGTAAAGTTAGGATAATTCTCCGACTCTACTTTCTCAGTCATGGGGGTGTGGGAGGGGTTTCACTTTTTAAAGAATATCTACTGCCACATAATCTAAAGAATGTAATGTTTGTGTCAATTAAAATCTGGAGATGGCTCAAGGTGCAATTGGTTGGGAGATTAGCTTGAATATGACATTGAGAAATAAGCTTTTTCCCGTCAAATGGTGTCGTCTATTTGTGTTGCTCTGACATATGTGTAAAATTTTAGTGGGCTCCACAGATATTCAAAATATTTCCTTAGTCTTATTCCTCATCCTTCTTGGTGTTTTTGTATCTTTATCTGCATCTTAACATGCATTTCCATCTTAGAGCTCCATCTTCTCTTGGAGAAGTAAAGCTTGTCGTTCCATGTTTGGAAACCACCTCAGACAACCTTATCCCAATTCATCCTCGATTGGGTCCCCACCAGCTTTCCCATAATTTTCTTAGAATTTAAATCCGAAATATCTGGAGGCTCATCCTGGTCAATTTTTCTGAAGGGTATTGATTTTGAAAACGCAATTATTTTTCAAGTGCCTTGCCCTAGTCAAGCTTGTTTTATTGATTAGGAGATGTATTCAAGCCATCATTTCCAGCAAAGTTGACCGCTAATGCTCCCATGTTGGGTAGCATTTGGCTTACTCCCCATTGGTTTGGTCCCATTTGCCTTTTGTTTATGCAGTTTAAACTTTTCTTTAACAAAGGATTTTGTGCTCGAGAGTATGTGGTAGTAGTGGAGTGAGCTTCTTGTAAGAGTTGTAAGTGTAGAAATTACCCACTTTTGTTGGTTATAGGCTTTTAACACCCTTAATTCAAAAATGGGAACTTAATATGGATCTGCTCTGTAGGTACCGCTGCAACTTGTGGTTAGATAAGTTGTGATGGAACGGGCCTTGGGTGCCAATTCTCATCTACTAGTTTATGATACTATGGAACTGTTCTCCTTGGGATGTGATCAGTCTTGAGATTGTTGAAGTTTTTTGAGTCACTTCATGGGACAGGAAGGCAATTATAAGCGACCTGATACAAGTAAAACAAGCGTTTTCAAAACCAGATCTATTAGAGAACCAGTCAAGTGGCGGTTTAACTGTTTGACTAATTTGACAGATTGAATCTGCAGCTGCACTGTTAGCTAATTATTAATGGCAATAACGATTGTTAAAATTGAAATGCAGGAGACCTGAATATGAAATGATATGATATGCTTACTCTTTTATAATAGCTACAGTGCTTAAATGCTTACCCTGATTGACAAGGGTTGAAAATGCAATTATGACACAGTGGCATGAAGTGCCAATCCTAGCGAATTATATCATATGATGCAGTTGGTATGACAATATGCTAGAAGTGGATAATTAGTTGCCAAAACCCATTGGCTGATCTCCAGACAATATGTTTCTGTTCACATATTTGGTGAACCTTCTGTTTGGCTATTACTGAGTTACTTGTTCATATTGACAGTGATTATTATGTTGTGTGTCTACTTTTGCCCTCTGTTTGACTCGAACATGGAGATGATCTTGCTAATCTGTTTTTCTGAAATGCTCTTTTTGTGGTTAGGTATATGGGAACAATGTGGAGATCCAAGCATTTTGTGAGATTTATAACCGACCTATACACATCTACTCCTACAGCACAGGTGCTGCTCTTGTACAGCTACTGGCTTTTGATTTGTCACATAATTTTGTACTTTGAAGGCTTGTTCTTTTAACCGGTACTTCTCAATGCAGAGCCTATCAATATTTTCCAGGGAACCTACAATACCGACATGCCACCCATTCGACTTAGCTACCATCATGGGAATCATTATAATTCTCTTGTGGATCCACGTCGTTTGGCAATTGGTGCAGGACTTGGATTCTCATTCCGTGGGGTGTGTATTATGTTTATTTGTTTTGCTTCTAGCAAAATATTCTAGATTAGCCTATGCTTAGGTCAAGGATCACATCTTTTGCATTGATCCTAATTGCCTCGTTCACTTTAATATCTTCAAATCTCATCTCTACAAGAAAAACTAGATTAATGTTTTGAGCACTCCTTTTCTCACACATGGAAACAGCTTTCTAATTGCCTAGTGAAGTGAATAAATGAAATTTTTAAGTTTTCCTCCATTTGCATTTAGCTGACACATTGGACTAAAGTGTTTATGTCATTAAGAAGTAGTTGGATTTTTAACTTTCCGATTTCCGTCTATTGTGGTTGTTGCTGGTGCCAATCTAATAATTAAACTAGACCGTATCTTTAGTAGTACTGCAATTATTAATAACAGTGAATAGTGAGTGGAACAATGTTGTGATCAGAAGTTCCGTTGGGGTTTTCTGACTTCCTTGAAGGGGGTAAAAATGTAAAATTTTCCTTTTGTTCACAGTAGCAGTTAGTTGTCTTTGAATCTCACATTGATATTGATACACTTTTGTCCCTATCGTACTTGGGAATTCTTCTGCAGACAAATGTCGACAAAGATCAAGTAAAGGCAGCCATTAAAGCTCAGCAAGATCAACAGATTGATAATGTTAGTGTCGTGGTCTCTTTGTTGGGTGATGTGTGAGATTATAGTTCATGATATATTGAGTTTCCCCTAATTGTGTTTCCTGGCAGGCTCTTTTGGCAGAGGGTCGCTTTTGGTCTGACCTCGAGTTGACTGAGAAGGAAATCGAGCGCATGGTTATGGAAGCTTCTCGGGCTGAGTATCTCGCCAGTGACAAACTCAGGAAACAACCTGGTATTCGAGACTCTTCTACTTCTAGTGCGGAACCATCATCTTCTGGTGGAAGTAAGAATCCTTTCTTTCCCCCTTTTCTCTGTGTGGTACTAGGTACTTTCCATTGGCTCATTTGGATTGACTAATGAGACATTCTACCAGTCATTGGAAAGTGCCTTTTGGAAGTGTGCCTAAAACAAAATGAATCCTGAGTTGGTTGAAGGAAAAGAAAAAGTATAATATGGAGATTGCATTTTGATGTTGCTATCAATGATTAATGTTGTCTGTCAATCCTTAGTTAGTTGAAGGAAAGAAGTATAATTGGGAGATTGCATTTTGATGTTTCTATCAGTAGTTAACATTGTCTGTCAATTCCTGTTCAACATATAGCTACATCTTTAGCAATTGTTGGAATGGATGAAAGTAACCAGTTGGAAATGTCAAATCCACCTAAAAAAAGGCTTGTTTCCAAGAAAATTTCACAACAATTTGTGTCTCTCAAAACAGGTCTTAGTCAAAAGGCTTTCCAACGTCACCATTTTAAGCAAACTTATTGGCATAGCCTTACAGTTCTGTCTGCTGCTGGTAATTCTTATGAGTTCGACATGGACAAACTTACTGATATGCATTTGGATACAGCACCTTCAGGTAGTGAGATGGGGATGGGGAGTGGAAGAGAACATGGTTCCCAGGATAATAATGTTCTGAGCAGAAGCATGCAGGTTGTGCTGTCCATGGGATTCAGTTATCGCCAGGCGATTGAGGCATACAGTATATTCGGGCGATGATGTGGACTCCATGGTATGCTATCTCGTAGAGACTAGTAGCAGTAGGCGCAAGGGCAAGGCAACAGAATGAGCTGGGATGCCAGGATGTATCCATAAGGTTCTCATTGCTTAGGTTCGTGCTCTGATTGGTGCGGAAAAGCTTTTGTTCTTATTGAGCAGAAACCTGCCGACACTTTGTTTAGCTTATGTTAGTTTCTTAAATAATTGTTCTCTTCGTCGAAATGCAGACTTTGATTCCGATCATATTGTTCTCGTAACTGCTGAACCATTTGAGAATAAGAATTTGCAAAAACGATGTTCGGGTTGGTCACTCATTATTTCATGATCATGGCTGGCTGTAAACTACGTATTTGTAACCCATATTATGAAGCCTCCATCCACGTTGTGGTTAATGCTGACATAAGAGGCAAAACTTGGCGAAATGCGAGAGTGAATATAATAGTTTGATGGAGACTTATGCCGGCATCGCGACTCTTGGGGAGGCCATCCTCTTGAAGCAGACTGGCGCATGAAGTTTGATTCTTGTACTCGCATGTTCTGAGTCGTGCTCAAAACCAGTCCTTGGGACGTTGAAATATCTGAACTTTCGGGCAATGTGGTTATTATGGCCTATGCCCGAGAATTAGTTTTGAGGGTATAAGGCGACAGACACCGTGAGAAACATGATTTCTGCGAACGGAGCCGGGAAGGCTCGCTTGAACCTCGGTTCTTCCGCAGGTTAGCACCTCTCCCAGAGTTTCCTGGTCGCGCTCTGCAGTTTAATAATCGATGCTAGTCGATCAAAGCCATAATCTTGGGGACGGTAGAGATGTTCCGAGCGCGAAAATGTTTGGAAAGGGGAAGGGAAGCTGTAGGAGAGATGCCGCGATGCGTGACGAAGCGGGGACGCACGGGGCGAAAGCCAGACACACTTCCTCGGCTACGAGGGGTGGTGTTTGGATTGAAACCGACGAATCGTTTCCGCGGGAGGGATTGGTGTGTTTTTTAATGTTTTTTTTTTTTTTTGGTCGAAGTGTTTTTTAATGATTCGATCGATACGTTTGGGCACGATAGCGAATCGGAGAGCCCGAAGCGCTCCAAAACCCGACTCAGTCCCGACGAACTCGGGCTTTCTTCGGCCCGCCCAGCCCGCAAGTAATGGGAAGCTTCGGTGCCCTTGGGCTGAATCGGGGCAGCGGGCAGCCCGAAGACCGCTCGAGGATTCGCCTTCGGGCCCTGCGTCGACTGTTCGACGGAGGGGCGGCTGCTGCTTCGGGGGATTCCGAATCCCCTTCGTGATTGCCAAATCGCGAGCTGGGAAATCTCGCTTCCGTCGATTGGTCGCAATTCATGAGTTCCTCGTTGGATCTGCCCGCTCCATCGCTCGAGGTGTGTTGGTTTTTCTTCCGTTCTCCGTTTCTGCAGTTGAAGGTCTTGGTTTCTGTAGATTTTTGCAGTGCTTGTCAGCGTCCAAGTTAGTCTGCTGAGTAATTTACGTGGAGCATCTTCTTAACGAGGAGCAAGCTCGAAATCCGGCAACAAGCATGTGTTTAGGTTGTTTTTTGGGCATTGTCCTTCTTGAAATGATGTATTTTTCCCCCTCCATATATGAAAGAAAAAGATGTGAACTCGTTCCATCTTGCAACTTTCTCTGTTCCGGAAGTATGTCTTTGAGACCTTAAACCAAAAGGTGGTGGAACTAAGTAATCTCTCTGGAAACTGTGTCTTAAGCTTTTTAGTTTCTCTTGTTCTTTAGCATATCCTTGGCTATTGTTTCGGGTGCAGTTTAATGAAACGCGGTGGCATTGGCTATGTAGCTTGTGTGCGATTACCTTGGTCCATGTAGACATAATCAGTGCAATTAAGTTACACTGGTAAAAAGTCGAGCTATTACGTATGTGTGCTGTCGTTTGAGGCTTGGTACACCTTTGCGTGTGGGATTATATCAGGTTATATGGTAGAAAGATTAGTGCATTTTTATTTTTATTTTGCTGGCGTGCTTTAATCACTGGTCGAGAATATAATATGTTAAAGTTGTTAGAGATAGTTGGAAACTTAGAAGAAGGCATCCAATGCATCTTGCAGCCACTGGAAAAAATTTATTGAATATCATTCAGACCCAAAACGGGATTTGGACCGACTTCTTTAACTCCCTTGGGGTAGAGCAAACTTGAATACATGTCTAGGCATCCTAGTATGTTGTTAGTGCAACTGTGGATTTGGAACAATTCTGGAAATTTGTATCTTTGAGGTGCTTCACGAGCATGTGCTGTACTGTGACTTGAAGTGGGGAGTAGCTACATTTCATTTTATCAGAAAGGACAGGTAAAACATCATTTATATAGCGCGATGTACTGTTATAGCCACAAGTTAGAAAAGGCATGATTCCTCATTCTGATGTTGCTGTTTACCCGCCACATTCCTATTCGGTTGTGTGCTTATATTTACGTTGATAAATCTTTGTGCAGACTGTGGAGACTACTAAAGAAATCATAGTCCCTGTAGATGCAAGCCCTTTTGAAATAACTACAGGCGAAAAGAGAAAAAGAGAAGGAGGGAGAGTAAGGTCAAGAGTGTGGCAACATTTCACCAAGCTTGAAAAGAGGCTAGGTGAGCGAGAGGAATGCAAGTGCAATTATTGTGGTAATCTATATGTGTGTTCGAGCAAGTCTGGTACAACCCATCTGAATCGCCATATATTCGAGGGGGGATGTCCCAAGTATAAGCCAACTCTAAGCGAGACGCAAAATCTTACTAGTTATCCAAAAGACGATTTAGATGACGATGACAATGCAACACCTTTGACAGTTAACACAGAGCATAGTACGAGGATTTTCTCTGAACCGGTAAATCTTTTTTATTGCTGCATCACATTGGATGTTGTTTGGCGTATATGATATACATATTTCGTGCTGCTGAGAATAAAGTAGGATATTGTCTCATGAGGGCATTTTCATGAACACCCATGAGGCCTTTCTTTCTTATAATATAAATATAAATGTAATGAAAAAATTGTCAAATGATCATAACAGAGTTGGTAGTGAGTTCTTTTTGAGTTAAAAATGTTGCACCAAGGGTGGTTTGCAGTCCTCGAAAGGCAAAACAGCCTTGCCTCTCTCAAGGCGTGGGGCAGCGGCGGCTGGCGAGGCAGGTTAAATACTTTGTGGGGCAGGGAAGGGGAACTCGATCCCCTCCACACCATGCATATCCCTAAATTCTATAAGCACACGTTTGAACTTTCTGCAAATTTACCTATTGTTATAGGTTTGTAACATGCCTAAATTTATGTTTTCCTGTTTTCTATATGTTCTTTTAGTGCAATAAATGAATTCCATTGTTATGCTCTTGAAATTTTTTTGAGGCCTGTGAGGATTGTGTATAATGTCTGAGGTCAACAATATAATATGAATAGCCCATGGCTAAGTCATGGCAGTACAATCACATAGATTTTGTTAGGCTACCCAAGAATAAGCCCCTATTGGAAATGATACGTGCTCCACTTATCGGATGTGCTAGTTCTTAAATGCCCAGACCAGAGTTTGGGCTGTTTCTTAGGCACGATATGCTGAGATCACCAAGAATTTAGTTCAGCTTAGTGTCACAAGCCACATAGTCATTCTTTAATGTTCTTTACTTGAAAATTGTTTTTGCAGCTATATTGTTGTGTACACAGATAAATTTCAAGTAATAAGCTGACGTTCTTGCTGGAGGCGTAATAATTTATCCATTCTTCCCTCTCTTACAGGAAGTTGCTGAAAATTTTGCATCTGAACTAGCGCAACTGAAGGAAGAGAACACGAAGCTTCTACATGAAAGAAATGATTTGGCAGCCCAAAAGACAAGCCTTGAGCAACTTATAGTAACTATGGCAACTGAAACGGTAATATTTTGACTTCCCACTATCCTAAGCCTCAAAGAGTGACATGTACACTCATCAATGTGATTCTTCATTGCCCTTTATTGTTGATGTATGGAGTGCCTATGGAAGAGTTACAAACCAAAATCTTACTAGACAAGAGCAGAGCAAGGGGTTAAACTCATTTAAATCATTTTCCTCTTCAATTATGTTGAAGTTTATTTATGGATAATAGCTAGTTGTAAGTAGGTGGTCATAAATAAGGACATTAGGGTCTTGTTAGTGTCTGTCATGTTCTATAAATAGAGTTATCTTATGTACTCTTTCATTAAGTTATTAAATAAAAATGTAGCATTTTCTCTCTGCATTCCCCTCTTGAAGATCTTTAAATATTCACATTGTATTAGAACCACCAAGAAAGAGAATCCCAAATGAAAAGCCTTACGTGGGATCCAAATCAAACCCTAGCTTAATCTTACTTCTCGCAATCAGTTTTACTCATTCTGCATAATCATTTCTACTGTGACACTAAGCCCACCACTGCAAGTCCTTTGTTTTTCAGCCTCCAATCTTCATCTTGAGAGCAACCACAATTAGCCTTCCTTACAAGCTGCATCATCATTCTCTGCTTGTCGTGTTCTCACATATGCTCATGATCTCTCTCAGAGCAATCTATCTCATTGAGCAGCTGGTCTCTCCATCGTCTGTCAGGGTGACTTGGTCTTTTGCTGAGGCCTTGTCAGTTTTGTCGTTGACATCCTTGTGCTGGTGAAGTCTACCACAAGTCGAACCTTTCTTTTCTCTAGCTTCATTCCGTTGGGCATCCTTAATTATGCTTCTCCATCAAAATCAAGCTACCATTTTCGTTAGTTTGTTTTCTTTGGTCCTTTTCAATTCCACGAGAAGAAAGTTCGGTGCCATTAGTGCTCCAATGTACTACGCCTAATCTTCAGAAACTTCCCAATTTTGGTCAACACTCAACACCGCCAATAATTGACATTATTTGTTGCGGGAGTCTCCTTCAATTGTGAGCATCCAGATAGTTGTGCACTGGAGTCGAGCACACCTTCATTGAGCAGCCAAAAGTTAAGACTTGTGGGGTGATGCAGTGTGGTTTGTCGCAATTCAAATTGAGTTTCCATGGGGTTTTATCAAGGTTGGTTGAGAAAGAAGTACCCCCTTTCAGATCACGTGTTTCTTCAATGCTTGTTATTCAATGCTTGATAATTTCGGTGATGACGTGGATTACATTCAGTTTGTTGTGTAAGGTCTAGCATACACAATTTTCATTGTTTTGAGTCCCCGTTTTCAATAATCCGCATCCTTTGTCTAGTGTAAGGTCTGGGCTTACATGGAATTTTGGTCAGACTTTGGGAAAAAGTTGCAACTGTCATATGCAAATGGGATGCTCTACCTTGAGGTCTAGGCTGAAGTATAATTATGGATGTTAGTCAGGAGTTAGTAGGTGGTCATAAATAAGGAAATTAGTTTTTTGTTAGTGTCTTTAATGCTTTATAAATAGGGTCATATTATGTACTGTTTCATTAAGTTATGAAGTAAAGATTTAGACTGAGTATTTTCTCTCTCTGTCTCTCTCTTGAAGAATGTAGAGTATTTACAAATTATAAGAACAAGATGAGATTATATGGATAGATGGATGTTCCCAAGAGAAAAAGAAAACCATAGGAGATTAGATGGATAACCTTCTGATTATACTCTTCCTTCTTTGAGCTAATGTCCTAGAGACTTTTGCAAAGCAAAACTCACAAGCCTCCCTCTATTGGTGAACACTCAATATGAGATCTTTACCACTGAAATCTAACTTGGGTGGGAGAAAACTTAGGACTTGTTTCAAGTAGAAATGTAGTAAAGTGCGAGTGCACATGTAATTATGCAATTATCAATTTCGAACAACTTGGGTCGGTTCAAGTGGGCCAAACTCCCAAAAAGAGTATTCAGGTTTTGAGGCAAGAGTTGGCTTATATATCAGGTCATAGAATCTCTCGATGATGTGGGATGATGGTGTTATTGAATGTCGTCCAATGAATCATGGTTTTTTATCTGGAGAAGTAATGTTCAGCATGTCTTTTAGGCTCGCCTTATGGAAGAAAATACCAAGCTGAAGGAAGACTGCGCAAAGCTTCAAGAAGAGAGACAGAAAACTGTTACCAGAGAGGTATTTCTCCTCAAATCTGTCGTCTCGAACTCAGCTTCTATCCGCTCACAGTTCTGAGTTGCTTGCAGGAATTTGTACGACTGGAAACCCAAGTTTCGAAACTTAGGGAGGATTTTGAACGCGATAGGCGAGGATTTCCTGCAGCTACAATGGCAGCTCTAGCGCACTTACAGAGCGGAAGATAAACTGGAACATACGGTTTTGCTCGTACATCTGGCCTTTGCATTTCAACTTGCCCGGACTTCTAAATTAGAGGTTGCAACGCTCCCCGATGTTCACCCTGTACCATAATGTTGGCCATTGCTTTCGTACCGTGGTTGTAATGTCCAACCAATTTTCTTCTTTCTACAGTCTGCAGTTCAATTTCAAGGAGACACCGGTATTTTCATCACCATGTATTAGAACATGTAGCAATTTCTTCCAGTGCCACATCGTCCCGGGCATGGATCCTGTTTGCTGCACCGGATCGTTCACAGTTATCAGCACCATCGATCTCATATTCTATTCGACGTCTTTCTGGAAAGCACAGGCTGGGGTATTGAATCGACATGATGGAACGAAGCAAAGTGCAGATGGGATGAACATGCACAGTGATCTAACATGATGAGACTGAAGAAAACTAAACGGAAAATCGAAAGATAATGAGACTCTTCTCACTAACAGTGCATTGCCTATTGATTTCAGCATTAAGATCCTTTACATTGCTTTATAATGGATTGAAATAGATGGCAAGAGATATCTAAATATTATGAAATTTATATTTCACTTGTCTTGTAGAAAATGAATAATTTGGACAATATTTTTTGAAAAAAATGACCGTTTGCAATGTTTAAAATGATTGAGCGATAGATATCTCATTGTTTATGAAAATTTTTAAATATAAATTGTCATCGACGATGAAAATATTTTTTATTGATTAGTTATTTCAAGTGATATAACGGATCATTATTTGGAAAATATTTTTTAAATCATCTATTATTTGTGAAATAAACGGACTATTAAAATCCCTTGAGAGAGAGGACTTCTCCATATTCCAAAATCACATGGTAATCTTCATGCGAAACAACATCATATTTATTGGATTCTATATATTTATTGTTTATAGAATATAAATCATTGAAAATGGTTTTCATTTTGATCCTTTTTATTATTTAGGAAAATGAGCCAGTGAATATAATTTTCATTATTAGCAACAATTTATGGTAAAATAATTTTGTTGATAATGAAAATATTTTTTAGCCACTTATTTTCCTAAACAACATAAATGATCAAAACTATGAATATCCCTGTAAAATTGTTAACTTTTGCAAAACAAAAGTAGCCTAAGCGCGATCAATTTCAAAATGGATTAAGTCTTCCATTTTAATAATATTTAAAAGTAATATAGATACTATGTAATTTGTATCAATTATACATAACTATTTTGGTCAAGTGGTTATTGGAATGTTTGTCTCTTGAAAGCCCATAATTTGGATTTTGGTAAATGCACGAACCTTTGGAAAAAGTATCGTTCTAAGTTGATTTGAAACCACAAGAAAAAAAGTTGATTTGAAATCGATCCAGTCATGAATCAATGGTTTTATATTTGAAACTTGGAATTAGGTTTGACAATTCATGTCATATCATGCCTTTGAAAATGACACGTTAAATAAATTAGTTAAATTGCCAGGATATGAACAACATAATAAATAAAGAGGGGGTCATTAGACATGACATGATTAATGCGATTATCAATCGTTTCACCAAATTGGATGTCGACGTAACACAATACATCAATTTAGTTATAAATATAGTTAGAACATGTATGCAATAAGCACAAAAAAAACCAAGTTTATATGCTGATGCGGTCAAAATGTTTCCAAACAACACAAGTCATTTCACTTCACATTAATCTAAAATGGACTATCGAGTTAGGCTTTTTTAATTTTTAATTTTTATGTCCAATACCTTTTCTGTCCCTAAATTTGTTTTTACCATACCACTCACCTTCTTGACATGGGTGCTGCTTTTGTATACGTTTAATGATAAAAATAGGAGTAGTCATAAATGTGATTTTGCCTTGTCAAAAATATAACACGTTAATGCGTGAACTTTAAACTTGTTAATTCATGTTCAAACGGGTGCATTAAGACACAATTATAAACAGATCAACAGAACATTGTCTGCAACTTGAATACGTTTAGCCAAATATAAATCTATGTAATCACGTATTGAGTTATGTTAAATAAAATTATGTCGAGAATTGCATACCTTATTTGAAATTGGAAATGAGCAGGGACATGCTTTATATCCGTTCCGACAATACTGATCGAGTCAGTGGCAAAATTTGTCCGGTGTGAAATCTAGACTGTGACCTTCGGGTCAAAACTTTTCAGGCCCGATGGTGGCTAGAATTCATACCGAACATTGAGTTTTCCCTCCCTTTCAAGTTCAATCAGTAAAAGGAAAAATAAAGAGTAAAAAAAGGAGGAGGAGGAGGAGGAGGAGGAAAAAACCAGAGAGAGAGAGAGAGAGGGAGTTATCACGAGCGGGCTGCGGGCCTTGGCAAAGGGCAAGCCCGACGAGCCCGACCCGCCCGAACGACCCGCCTCAGCATCCAACACTGTCCTCCCCTCTCTCTCTTTCTCTCTCTCTCTCTCTCGCCTCCTTCTTCCTTCCATCGACGTAACAATATCTCGCCACTCTCTCTCTCTCTCCAGAAGAAATCAACTCTCAGACGCCTCCTCTACAAGTATCGAAAGAGCAGGAATCTAGGGTTTCTCTCTTTCCCAGTTCAATCGGAACGAAATTCGATTGGAACAAGCAAAGATTCAGCAGCCGGATTACGAGGCGGCGGGGGAAGAAAAGGCTCGAGCTCCAATGTCGCAGAGCGGGAAGCTGATGCCGAATCTGGATCTCCAGAGCACCAAGCTCCTCAACCTCACCGTCCTCCAGCGCCTCGATCCTTTCGTGGAGGAGATTCTCATCACCGCCGCTCACGTCACCTTCTATGAATTCAACATCGATTCGAGCCAATGGGTCAGTTCTCCCTCTCCCCTCTCTTCTCCCTGGTTTTTCCCATTCTTTCGTCCCGGTTTCTGTGCCCGCGGACGCGTTTTGAGCTGTTGGAGATGCTGGGGAGTTACCGGATTCGATCTTTTGGAGTTCCTTCTTCGGCTGTATCTCGCGCGGGTGCGTGAACGTGTTTCTCCACTTGTTTTGCAGAGCCGGAAGGACGTGGAAGGGTCTCTGTTTGTTGTCAAGAGGTAAGTGACGGACTGATATACGGGCGTGCCGTGTTCTGGTTAGTGAAATTTTTATTTTTTTGTCGTGTTCGGTGTCGGATTTGTTGCGGAATTGATGTTCCAAGGTGAGGGTCTCTTTGTGGACTGTTATCTGGACTCAAATTCGGATTTTTTGCTTTTGCGTTGAGTATGCTTGACTGGCAGTTTTGGTAGCTTGATCATTCGCTTCTCAAATTTTTATCTCAGGAACACTCAGCCTCGGTTTCAGTTTATCGTGATGAATCGCCGAAACACTGGTTGGTGGACTTTATTATTGCTTATTTGCTGGTTTAATTCAGAAATCCTGTTTCGTATCTTTTTATGCATGCCAGTTTCGGGCAATGATAGTTCTGTTGGAATATTCTCTGCGGTTTATATATCCATAGCTTTTCCCATACAAAATGTGGGAAATGAGAGTTTCATGTCTAGGGAGTTTGTGCAGAGGGCTATTAGGATAATTTAATGTTTCACTGTTACAGTGTAGACTGACTAGAATCAAGCTTTCAAAGTAATCCCTTTTCTTTTCAGACTGCTATGATCCATACTTTTGCTGCTATTTTGGGCATCAGTTAGTAAAGATTTGGTTTTTTTTTTTTTTTTTTATATTAAGGATCAACTGTTTACGTCTAGTTTTCCATATTTATCATCCATCTTTTTCGCCTACAGAACTTGGGGAAGTTCTACCGAATATGACTTTGGAGACATTTTCTGTCTGTCCACGTAAATTAAGAATTCAGATATAACACTACACTAAATTGAGATAAGCATCAATACCTATGCATAGTCTAATATATTTTTGTCTTCCCAAGCATACTCAGGTCTGAACCCCAAGAGATACTTCCCAAATAAGATTGCCAATGGTACAAGTGCTCACCTTAATGAAGATGGAAAAGCGCAGTAACTGCACCTGTGCCTTTCTTATAGTTGAGTTAAGAAGGGGTCCTTTTTTTATTGTTTTGAGTACTTCAGGGACTGAAATTTAGTATGACTTTACCCAACTCTGTTGGTTTGCTAACTTTAACTACTAACTCTGGGGTACCCTTTGCTTCTCCATATCTTATTTACTGACTGAGAAGTGCTGTATAGTAAGTCATTGTAATTTTTAAAGTCAATTAGATAGTCATTGATCAAATTATTTGCAGCATTACTATTAGAATCTTACCGCTTCAATTTGTAGATGATTGGAGTGCTCGATATTTATTACAGTCTGCACTTTTAAGAGAGCAATGTTTTATGCAGATAATCTGGTAGAGAATCTCTTGGAAGATTTTGAGTTTGAAGTCCAGGTTCCATATTTATTATACCGGAATGCTGCTCAGGAAGTAAATGGTATTTGGTTCTACAATGCACGGGAATGTGAAGAGGTGGCAAGTCTTTTTAACAGGTATTAGGAAAATTGAATGTTTGTTGCTGTTTATGTATTATGAATCTATACATATTATTTGCTTATTTGTGCTTCAATTCTTCTTTAAGAGTAATTTCTTGTTTTTGCTTTTTAGGATACTTAATGCATACTCCAAGGTTCCTCAAAAGTCAAAGGTGCCAACAACTAAAAGGTGCTACGTGGTTTCTTTTGTTAGTGCAAAATATGCAAATTGTTCATGAAGGCATAAAATCAATTTTTCACCACAGATGTTTTTCCCGCTGTTTTTACTAGTAGAGCTGCTTATCTTTACCTTGGCCTTTGGGCTGTGATTTTTTTGGAACTTGCCTTGTTTTCTGATCCTCGATGATCAATCCATACCTGGACTGCATTATGTTCAGCAGTCGAAATGCAACATACACAATAGGAGTTTCAAAGAGAAGCACTTAAATGACGGAGTTTGTAGTCCTGTTTGTAATGCCTACTATAACTATGGTGATCACAATGTATTTGCTTGAAAGGTTTTCACCTCCGTTGAGTATAAGGTGGATGTTGCAGTATTGACTGTGAATCTGCTTTTTACTCGATAAATGAATGTAATGTCTTTTCCCAACTCATCTTCAGTTCTAGTTCAGAACAAAATGGAAAAAGAACACTGGTCAAGGAATGAAATGCTTTTGCATTGAGTTTCATTGTTTGACTTCCAAAATATAGTCTTTTTCCCACAGATAATTAACTGTGTTCATTCAAAGTTTTATCTTTTAGTTCTGTGCTGCTGAAGAACAGATATTTTTCTTGCTTTCTGTAGTGAGTTTGAGGAACTAGAAGCTGTCCCAACTATGGCAGTGATGGACGGTCCTTTGGAGCCCCCATCTTCTACAACACCAAATGTAAATGATGTCCACGATGATCCAGCCTTTGTGAACTTTTTCAGTGTACGTACTCATAGAGAGATAGTAACTTTCTTTGATGAGATGAAGGAGAATGTACATCAGCATGATGAAAAGGCATGTAGGAAGAAACAAGTGACATGTTGCATACTTTGTAGGCAAATAAAATAGCATGCATTTTAACATCTCTAGCACCTGCATTATGCACATGTTTTTGTGCAGGAGGCATATTGAATAATGTGGGTTCTAGTGGTGGTATGACACGCCCTTCCTTTTCGTTGTCCGTAAGGGAAAGAGAAGTCCTTCTTGATGACCTTCCTTTCCTTTTTTACGGGGAAAAGTGAAGTCCTCCTCCAATGGTTGGAGGAGTTACTGCACTGGCGTACTTTTGAAGTTTGTCTAGTGCAATGAAACAATGAAGTTTGGATAGACAAGTGCTGCTTAAATTGATTGTGCACTTTTTCATTCCCCTTTTATTGCAGCAGATGACTCTTTTATAATCACAGAAGACTCTCTTATAATATTAAATTACTAATCAATTGGACTTTTAGAAATCTCACGTATGGATTGTGGCCTGCTTTTTGCAAGGTCTCAAGCCCAATTGTGTATAAAAAGTTTTATTTAGCTCCTCTTGCTTCGTTTGTTCTGATGCGTAGGTTCCATGTTTTGTAGAGAAACACGTTCTTGTTTCAAGCCTTCTGCTATGTAAAATTCTTGCATTTGTGTCATCAAGAGTTGAAATTTTCTGATTTCCTGTTTTTAGTAATTCTTTGACAGCTGGATCGTATTTGTTATTTTAAAGAGATGCATTTGTAGTGTTTCTGGCACCGAGGTTCTGCTGTCCCTTCTCCCTCTTTGTTTTCCCTATATCTGCAGAAATCTTTGTCAATTCAGGACTCACAAATCATCTGATGATGTATAATATCAAAGGGTGTAAAAGATCATTTGATGTACAATTAGCTGTTGCTTTCAGCTGGCATCCTCACTAGATGATCTTTTGTAATGGTGGTGCAGTATGAATAGGGTTCTACAGTTTAGATATGGAAAAAAATAACTAAGTGCTAACAAAGATGGGGATAGTGGTGCATATTTCTGTTGAAAATCGTTAGAATCTACAGAAAACTCCTTCCCTATTTGCCCAGGCATTTACAGTGGTGGTGCAGTATGAATAGGGTTCTACAGTTTAGATATGGAAAAAAATAACTAAGTGCTAACAAAGATGGGGATAGTGGTGCATATTTCTTTTGAAAATCGTTAATCTACAGAAAACTCCTTCCCTATTTGCCCAGGCATTTATAGTGGTGGAAGTTCATTTTAGCTTATCATCTTTGAGAATGATAGGAGTGCTGGACAGCAACAGTATATCTTGCTTAGGACACGTGTTCTCTTTGGCCATATTCTACATGTTATGCCAAATTGTATTGTGTGCTTCATTCTGGTCCCTAATGTTTTGCTTTGGAATGCAGTCAGCTTTAAATATTGGTGGCGCTCCAAATATAGTGGGTAGTGGGCAACCTTTTCCATCTTCTTCCGCAATGGCTCCACCTCCCTGTCCTGCCTTGGCTTCCTCACCAGCTGTATCGACCTTGCAAATACCATCTCCTCCTTTGGCAGCACCTACCCCTCTAGGGTCTTTGCTTGATACTAATGATCCTGGCAGCAACAAAAACCGTGCAACTAATCTAGTGAAGCCTTCATTTTTTATCCCTCCGCAGTCTGCCTCTGCAGCAATTGTGCCGTCTGTCTCTTCGTCAATGCCTACTGCTCCTCCACTGCATCCACCTGCGAATTTACAACGTCCATATGGTGCTCCAATTCTTCAGCCGTTTCCGCCACCAACGCCCCCTCCATCTCTTACACCTGCACCTGTTCCTACTGCCAACTATGCACCTGTCATGAGCAGAGATAAAGTCAGAGAGGCACTATTAGTGCTTGTTCAGGTTAGTTTGCCTGTAGTGCTTTTTGTCTGTCTTTAACACGAAGTGGTACCAGTTAAATGGTTTTCTAAATTCTACGGGAAGTTGTACCGGTTAAATGATTAATTTTCCAACTTGTTTAAAATGACTGATGTTCCAACTTGTTTAAGGATAATACCTAACTGAAAAATCTGTCCTCATGATCAGAGCTCATCCAGCTTTTACTAAGAGAACGAACTTTGGATTCACAACCAGAGATTCTCCTTTCATTCCTAAATCTCTTCATTATCTATGTTTATTGAGCTTTAGCATTATGAAGAAATTATTGGATGTTCTCTTTTAAGGTACAGGGTGCTTTGTTCTATTAAGGTGAATTATGGTTCTCCTGGTCATAACTTGGTTCCTCACAAATCCCATGCTTGATAAAGATATACTAAGTCTGAATCAAAACTTTCCCATAAACTGTATTCTGATCCTGCTGTAGTAACTACGTGATTTCTGCTCTGCACATTATGAGCCAGAACTAGGTTTTTTCTGGAGTTTGAATCAATAAGATCTGTTGGTGCTAGCTGCTCTAGCTTTCTATCAAAGACACTGTTTAACTATTTCTTTCAATCACTTATAACAATGTGACTGCCCGCAGGACAATCAGTTCATCGACATGGTATATCGAGCATTGCTAAACGCACACAATTCTTGAGCAGCAAGATGGTGGGGACCTGACTTTCTTCTCCTTTGCAGTTTTGTGCTTGTGCATTTTCCTTTCTCTTCTCGAACAGTCAGATCCGTGTGTATGATTCCATTTGTATAGCATTTTGCTCTATTGTCTGATAACCTTTTAGTAAGGTATATAACTTTTGTCATGGTCTTTTCTAATCATCTGTGAATGTCTTCTGCTGAGTTCATGGCACTATTCTAAAAATTAAAAATCTAAAAAGCAGACCTAGCCTATTGAATCATGACTATGTGCTTCAATTTGATGTTCAAATTCAATGTGGATTCTTATACGCATAGTAGACCTATCCCATTGAACCATGTTATAGTTCTTGGCATTCGCCACAACAACCACGAAAGCCTTCTCCATCTGTTTTCGTTCTTACATGTTAAATGCAGCCAAATTACGAACATGATCAGTAAAAACTGTCGCGAGAAAGACGTACATTGACAAATACAAATGGCAAAGCTTTGGGCTTGCTTAGCCGGGCTGGAAAAATCGAAGCTCTTGCTTCGTTATGTCTAGTCAACCTGTATTAAGAAAGCGAGCGAGCAAGAGAGGATTGTCGTCTATGATGATATATGCCTGTTTTCAATTGAGATGACTCTTCTTGGTTTTATTTATTTTTCAACATCGGCAAAAACAAATGGCAAAGCTTTCGACCTGTGTTAAGAAAGCAAGCAAGCAAGAGGGGATCGTCGTCTATTATGATGCCTGTTTTCAATTGAAATGACTCTTCTTGGTTTTATTTATTTTTATTTTTCACCTTTTGTTTTGGTTTGGCGCTCTTTACATTTGTTTAGAGGATGCTCGATACACCCTGAAATGGATTTGAATAAAACCACATCATTTTCATCAGTCACAGATTACCTTGCGGGCGATAAGGAATTCCAAATTATATCCAAAAAATAATTAAAAGTGGTCTCCTTCTCGTTTCGCGATTACTTGTAAATTAGGAAAAACAGACTATTATTTTCTTAAATTTTCATGGAAAATCCTTTCACGCTATATAAAATCTCCTGCGATTTGAGTTGGTTTTTTAATATTTCGACCAATGTCGATTTAAGAAGAAAAACTGTAAAAATGGTAAAGCGCCATCCGATTTTATCTGGTGATTTATTTACAGTTAATTAAATCTAGCCAGAGAAAGAAAACGAAAAGAAAAAGGTAAATATTCGTTTTAGAAGCAAAATTAACCTGAAATGACATCCGGCTTAAGTTTTTCTGCCGCTCCTTCTTCAGGTAACCTCAAAAGAGCTCAGTCCCACCCCTCTCTCTCTCTCTCTCTCTCTCTCTCCTCCATGGCGGCTACTGGAAGAATTTCGAACAGGTTCGTCAAGCTCCTATCGTCGCCGAATCCTATCGTTTCCCCAGCTCGTCTAATCTTCCATCGAGGGCTCGCTTCCACGCTCTTCGTCAAAGGTACCGAACAAACCCCCTCCCAAAAAAAAAAAAATTTTTTTGCCTTTTTCCTTCTCTTGATACTTTGCCCGTGTGAGTGCTTGGCTGTACGTGCACGAGCCTTCCGACAAGGCACAACTCCGAGCGACCTGATCGAATGAGGCCGCCTTTTGTCGGAGTCGGACTGACCTCCGAAATGCGCTTCGTTTGATTGGGCCTTCCAAGATTTCTTGGGTGGACTCTAGGAATTGGGATTTTTTTTTCCTGCTAGGCTCTAGTATTGGGAATTTACCCTGTGATGATTTTGCTCAATTTGGGTGTCCATGTTTTGATTAAAAATCTCTTCTTTTGTTTTTCTTTCTTCCGAATTTTAGTCGTTTCTTTCGCCAGTTTATGGCCAGTAGAAGCTGAAATATGTTCTTTCTGTTGCTAATTTGCTGGTAGTCTTGGTACCGACTCAGCTAAAGACTAGAGCGACTGTGGGGCTAAGCTAGATAATGTTAGTTGACTGACGGTGACGGTTAAACTACTGAGTGATCGGCAACTACGTGAGGATAGAAAAGAAGGGATGAATGGGCGGCTTTATGTAATCTCTGTCGGTATCAAGCTTTCACAGTAGAGTGTGGGCGTACTTGTTCCTGCAGGATAGATGATTCCGGGGATGATGACTTGCTGTGAAAAGTGAGATGAGGGGTAGTCCCATAGCAATGGTGTTTCAGAATGTGACTTCTAGTTCATCGTCTTCTGTCATTAGTTGGGTGGTGCATTGCCTTTGAATGCTTCGCATTCTTGAATATTGGATTAAATATGATGGAGCTTGTGAGGACTGAGTTTCAAGCTATTGTCCCTGACCTCTTTCAACCTCCTGAGAACTGGAAAGCCATTTAGCTACTCTTTTGTGTTTGAAGGAAATCATGTGGGGACAAGGCATAGCACATTCATTTGAGTATTAAGTGGCTTGTTCTGTATAGGATCTGACTTTTAGGATCTGATCATTTCACCAATGGATACAGCCGTTCATCCTGTATAACATGGCTAGGGATGCCAGTCCTGGTACTAGCGCAACATCATTATCGGCTACTATCAAACCTTCGTAAGACCGTAGAAACAAAGATTTGTCATCTATGAAGCCAAGCAAATCCCTGATTTAGTATCTGTTTCTGGATAATTTGTAAATCTTTAGGGAGGAACCAAGAAAGTGTTATTGAAGTAAGATTGTGATGATCATTTCCTGAACTAATGATTGGTAGTAAAGGTCTGAATCTTCAGCTTTGGTATCATAAGAGTTGCTTCTGGAGGAAATTTTAATCATAGTTGATCTCACTATTAAATGCAGTTTCTAGTTGGAGCCAATACTCTGCCTTCTCTAATATTGATGTTATGACAGTGCAAAACTTATTGTAAAATATTTCTCTTGAGCAGGTATAGCTTTTGCCACCACTGAAGACAGTCTAGCAGAAGCATTTTCAAAGTTCGGCCAAGTTGAAGAAGGTAAGCTTCATTATTTCCCCTTTGGAGCTTCAAGAAGCATTATTATTATCTGACCACGAAGCCACATTTCTTTCCAGCTAAAATAATAATGGATAGAGTGAAAAATAGATCAAAAGGTTTTGGATATGTGACCTTTGCCGTGGAGGAGGATGCCCAGAAAGCCTTGATTGACATGAATGGGAAGGTGAGAATGATGCCATCTCTTTGTACTTTACGCATTCTAGACCTTTTGAGTTATGACCCTCTTTTTGCTTCTAGTTGCTAGATGGGCGTGTAGTGTTTGTGGACATGGCAAGAACTCAAAGAAATGTTGATGATTCTGTTCCAAAAGCCAGGGGACCTCCTGAACCTTCCATTAACAATTGACTCATTTTCTGTTCTTCCTCTGTTTATATGCCGAATGTAGTCAGAGAACCGATGCATCATTTAGTCAGTACACTCTGTTTTACTTGGTTTTATACTGTTCACTATTTTGCTGACATTTTTCCATTTCTATGTGGCTTGTAAATGTAATTCCCGTTGCTTCATAAGCATGCAATTTGCTTAAGGCACATCATCTTGTTCTTCATATTTGTGTTGTCATATGGAGAGCTTTTTGACATTGATGAATGATAGTGCAGATAATATTGGTGCTCAAAAGTCTGATAACCTGTTGATTTTTGGCTTGTTACCTGTTGTGTATCTAATAACACGAGTTGAAATGTTACTGATTGGATCAAAGAAGATTAGTGCTGAGTTTTTGATCGAGTCTCATTAGAGGCATGGGAAAAGGGAGCGTAAGTAAGAGTTAGAAACGAAGATTGCTATTGCAGACAGACTAGATGTGAGAATGACTGTGGAAGCAATGCAGCGCTTGACTCGAGCTTAGAAATTGACAAATTAGAGCAGTGGGCCGGCCTGAAAAATGGATCCTGGTATTGATGATGCCCATCGATTTCGTGCAGCAACTCGGCGACTATGAATCAAGGTTTGAGGATTGGTTGATCTGGGAATTGGAGAGTTCTGTATCTGCTGTCGTGGATTTTACTATGACCTAAACTGATATCTTTGGACCTTATGCTCAAAAGTTTCTGTAACAAAAAAAAAAAGTCAGGATTTTGGGTCTTGGGTAACAAATGTAATTGAAAATTTCTCTTTATATTGTTTTATTTTGAAATTTTCCCCCTTTACTCTATACATGGGGGCTATTTTGGTCAATATACACGTGGGCTTAGAAGAAATGGCTTGGGCTCTTTCGAAGTGGCCCACTCACGAGCCATATGGCCCCATGCCAACTTGCTGAGGTGCGAACAGAGAGAGCTCTCCGTGCACATATCTTTGAACGTCCCCACACTTATCCATGCATATCCGACGTGGCACGTTCCGATTGAGCGACGGCGCTATCCATGCAATCCGTCTTCCACAAAAATCTGCATCTGCCTCCTCAACAAAACCTTAATGCCCCCGTTTCCACCACCCACTCGCGAGCCTCTCATCCCTAACTAGAAGACCGAAGATGGCAGCAAGCATGGCTACATCGAGCGTCATCGGCCTCGGGTCCTCGTCCTTGTCTTCGCCGAGGAGGGCTTCCCTTGTCTCAGGTACGCCTGAAAATCCCAAAATGCGCCTCGCTTCTGGGCATCCCGATGCTCCTTTGTTCTCTCGATCATTCGTCTGATCTGGAATCGTTGGTTGTCTGCAGACTTTGTGAGATCTCCTGTTAGAGCGAGGAACCCGATGAAGCTGGTTCGCACTTCGGGAGGAAGGTTCACATGGTAAGTGCTTCACGTTTGCTTGTTCAGCTCTGCTCAGTTGGCTGCGTCGTGTCGATCTGATCTGGTTTGGTCGATTTCGATGTTGGTATGAATGTTTTGCAAAGCTTCCAGAGAGACTGGTTGCGCGCTGACTTCAGCGTGATCGGGTTCGGGCTGATCGGATGGCTCGCGCCATCCAGCATCCCGGCCATCAACGGCAAGAGCCTGACGGGGCTCTTCTTCGAGAGCATCGGGAACGAGCTCGCCCACTTCCCCACGGGTCCCCCGCTTGGTTCCCAATTCTGGTGAGTTCATAAGATTACACACAACCGATTCATTTGCAAACAAATTCAGAAGCTTTGGCAGTTCGTTTGATCAGTTGAAATCCCACAAACTAGGACCATTCGACAGTTGAACTTTTGTAGATTTAAGGTGTGCATATGCAAAATGATTGATTTCTGGGGCGAATCTGATGGATGAACAGGTTGTGGCTGGTCACCTGGCACCTGGGTCTGTTCCTGTGCCTCACGTTCGGTCAAATCGGCTTCAAGGGGAGGACCGAGGATTACTTTTGAAGCCATGTTTCATGTGTAATCTTCCTGTAAATTACCTAGAAAATCCCCAGCAAAATCCATCCCTCCTCTTATCCCCCCCCAAAAAAAAAAAAAAAAAACTACGGAACTCATGTACCCTTTTGTATCTGATGAACGATTGCTGCTTATATCCTATTAGCTCCAAGCTATATGCGTTGTACGTCCTCTTGCTTTGTGGCCCTTTTGATCTCGCCGATGACAGAACCACCGCGTGCCGGCAGCAGTCATTCGGGTTTTGCTTCCTTAGTTGTGTTTGGTTCTGCCCTTAATGTCGAACCCAAATGAATGGGCCATAGCAGCTCAAACCCAGCACAAGATAAAGGAGAAGTCTTTTCCAACTGGGAATTTGTAGACGTAGGATGAACTTGGATTCATCGGATGATGTGACCCCAAAGTGAGAGTCGTGAGTCCGAAGTTCGGACAATCTATCTCCACCTTTCGCTTATCAACGAAGTTTAGTAAGATTTCTCGGTACTTTCCGTTATTTTCACCGAGAAATGAAAGTTGGGACATCGAACAATCAAATTACGACATTCTCTTTAACTTCACAAACCGAACGGTTGCACTAATCGAGTACAAAATAACGAAAAAGTTCAGCTGCGAAGGGAGTCGCACACGTGCGAAGGGGAGCCACGCGTGGGATGGCCATCACGTGACGATGACGTTGCGCCACCCGCCGCTTCAACTCCGCCAGCAAGCAAGCTGGAGAGAGAAAAAGCAAGCGCCTTTCACGTCTCGAAGAGCTACCGCTTTCTCTGATGATGAAGATGGCGAACAGCGGCTGCAACTGCAGATGAAAACCTCTCTCCGTTCCGTTCTGTTCTCTCCTCGACGATCAGCTACCCGAACCGAACGAACCCAGTTCGAGCTTAATGCGGGAGAAGATGGACGGCGTGTGCAGCGACGGAAGGGATGGGCGGATCATATCGATGGCTGATGCGGCGTCGATGTACCCGGGGTTCAAGTTCTCGCCGTCCGACGCCGAGCTCATCTCTTACTACTTGGCGAAGAAGCTCGAAGGCGTCGACAAGAGCGTCGAGCAGCTCATCCCCGAGGTCGACATCTCTGCCCACGAGCCCTGGGACTTGCCCGGTTGGTGTTTCGCTCCCCTTCATCTGCGTTCCGATTCGGTATTCTTGTCGCCTGTGCGTGTTTCGTAGTTCGTGTTCTTGGTATACGGACATGGTTATGCTTCTGAAAAAGCTGCACCCCGATGTGAGCCTCATCCCATGTGTGAACTTTCGGAGAAAAACGGTTCCGCCGCCTGCTGAACTCAGAATTCGATGGGCAGAGGATGCGGTTTGCATTTTATATCTTGACAACATGATTGGTTCCTGCGTTGAAAGATGACTGTCTAGTAATTGTTTTGAAATGGAAACTCTTCCAACGGTATCTATGAATTTCGTTGAATAACTTTCGGGTTAAGAAAATATAGGCGTTCCATTGATTTTTAACATCGGATGCATGATGTATCGCACACAAATTTACCGACTCGGATTCGTTACATAGTTCGCTGGAGCTGATCTGTAGGATGGGAAGTTTGGTCCTTTTTAACTTAACTGAGTTAATGGATGCAATAGTTGTAGTCTTTTCTCCCTTATATTAGGCTTGCTTCATTGAAAGTTGGTTGCTGTATGATCTCAGCCAAATCGATCATCCCCTCGGAGAGCGAGTGGTTCTTCTTCTCTGTTCGTGGCAGGAAGTATCCCAAGGGGTCCCAGAGTAAGAGAGCGACCGACCACGGATACTGGAAAGCCACAGGGAAGGAGCGCAACGTGAAGTCCAGCTCCGTCGTGATCGGTACAAAGAGAACCCTCGTCTTCCACCTGGGTCGGGCGCCGAAAGGGAAAAGGACAGAGTGGATCATGCATGAGTACTCGATGAATGCAAAGTCGCAGGTAAAAATAGCGTTTGATTTTGAGCCTTCATCTAATGCATCGACCTTTTCCTCGTCTCTGGCCCTCTATGAGTCTACATGATGCTACCGACATCGAAATGTGTGTACATTTTGTAGAGGTAAGGTAATTGTGTTCTACTTAGAGATTCCAATACCTTAAAAAAGTCGACTAAAATGTTTCGTTCATTTGGCCGTTCAAAATCAGCAGGATTCCCTAGTTATCTGCCGCCTGCGAAGAAGCAGTAAGTTCCATACCGACGATGCCACTGGATTAGGTGCCTCCGATCTAACGCAAACATCTGATGTTGACCGGATGGATGTCTCTGAAGGAGACAACTTGCCTGATGGTTACGTGAAGAATTGCTCTGGAAGTAACAATCCACACTCCGTCGAGCAAATTGATTCCGGCTCCAATTCCTCCCTTGAAAAGGTTCATTTGCTTCAAGAAGTTTGATATTTTGGAATTCCAAGGTTTGCCATGGATTTGTGGTTTTATTCATCCACCAATAGCACCTCCTCCCTCATCTATGCCCGTTTTAAATCACTGAGTATTTTTCCAAATTATGGGATTGAATTCTTAAGTCGATTTCAGGTGGAGCGAATATCGTACTAACTAAAATCTATTTCTCCTGTTGTACCGTTCAGAATTCCGATGGCAACGAAGACTTTTATGCGGATATACTGAAAGATGACATTGTTCAATTAGATGAGTCTTCTGTTCCTGCAACTAGCGATGGCCTGCCCGCTGTTCCAATCAATCTAGAGGCCGAGCTAATGTCTCAAGATTTGCAAAAGCTAGGGCAAGATTTCATGTCCCCGGTCACTCCTTTCCAGGGCACTGCAAATCGAAGGATCAGACTGAAGTGGCAAAGACCAGAGAGGTCCAGGTCCAGTACAATAGTTCCGGAGATAAAGGCCAGTGATCACTCTGCAGAGAAGGCGGAACCTCAAACGGGAAGCTCAGGGCCCTCAGAGAGAAGAACCTGTGTGGTCATTCATCGGTGGCTCATGTACGGTGTCCTAGTCGGCCTGACCTTATTGTTTGGTTGTTTATCTGCCTGGTGGTTTACATAGAGTCGAGATGATTGTACATACATCCTGAACTTTGGTCGCTGGCTTCTTTAGAAGCAGCCTTATATGGGAGAGGGTTTCTTCTTCTCTTTTGTTTTTCCTAGAGAGAAAGAGGATAATGCCAGAATTGGCTGATCCTATGAACTTCAAGAATGATATAAGCAGTTTTTCAGGAACAACCCGGTGCATTAAATCTGCAAAAGATTAATGTCAGACACTGCTTGACACTGTTTTGCCGTATCGCAAAGAGACCACACCATCGCCGTCACATTTAATTCGAAAGTTCTCTTCAGAAGGAAGTAATGAAATGAACGAATCAAAGATGAAGACAGGTGAGTACTGTCAACACTGTTGAGGATGACACAGAGTGCCAAAACTTCAAGAGTACATAATGTCAGGTTTTAGGCCCATCAGCTTCCTTGTTTTGCCGACGAACAGGTCTTTAGACTTGATCGTTCCAGGAATCCTCCCGACGATGGTCGTGAGCGAGTACTGTGCCACTGCTTTTCTCCTTCCAAGCGAGACGATGGCTTTTACGGAACGGGGCTTGTAATTTGCTATCCTGCTTTCTTTCCCTCCATCCATCAACAGCTTCGAGTTCTTTGCTGCAACCACCGTGTGTTTTTGTGCCAAAATACCTTGCTTGATCTCCTGTCGTCATGTTAAACAACCGTTTCTGTCAGCGATGCGACATCATATGTGTTGGGAGTCTACTTCATGGGGAAACCGTGTCGAATGTAATGAATTTGAGCAGAGCACTCTGCATTTCGAACTTACCCGAACATCAGTAATATCTCCGACTGCGAATATGTTATCACAACCCTCAACTCTCATACACTGATCAACCTTTAATCTTCCAAATCGATCCAGGTTTCCTTCCAAGAATGTCTCCTTGAGCCATGCAGAAGCAAGCGGCTTCCACGTGCATAAAAAATGGCAATCTGCTTTGATAGTTTCTTTTTAGGGAAGTTGCTGTACGTTCCATCCGATAAGGAGTTCAGATCGACCAGCTGGTCCAATTTCACTTCCACATTCTTCGTCCTGAACCAGTCTAGAGTTTTGTCCGAAGCCTTCGGTCTGATGAATTCCATCAACCTCAATCTGCCATGGACAAGAGTGATCTTTTTGTCCAGGAAATCGATGGCAATTTCTGCAGCGAGTTCAACGCCCCTGGGGCCACTGCCAATGATCAAAATGGATCGAGCCAATTTGATCTTGTGATTATCTGCATGCTAACAGATTCAGACTCGAACAGAATTCAACAGAACAAGAACATAGATGACTGATAGTGCTATAATGGTTCGTGTCTCAGCAGCTTCCTAGTACCTGCCTCAAATTGTTTCGAGTCTTTCGATTTTGGCTGTGGGAACTGGATCTTGGTGACCCGTAGCAACGACAAGATAATCGTAGGCAAATGAGCTGCCATCGGCTGTCGATACTTCTGATTCAGTGATCTTAATCACCCTTAACGTGACGACCCGAGCATTAGGGAGGTAATCTCAATGGTTGATCAGCAACCGGTCCCCGAACGTCGGCTCTACCATCGACCTTGAGCTTGCCCATGGAATCTCGAAATATTCCTTCCTGTTTGGAGTCGAACCGAACTTGGCCGCAATACAAAAATTCATGACTAGAACTTCACCCATCAAATAGGTAGAATCTACATCTTGCTGCATAGATGTTGCAGAGACAGAGTAGACAAGGAAAAGAAACTGCTGCTACAAATATCCTGAGATTGCTTAAACTTATGACCACTAATCGTTGCATCAATGAACAAAGATGGACAGCACGATCCTAGTTGACGATACCGCTTTCCTTTTCGTTATCGACATCGTAAGCAGCATCGGACGAAAATAAAGAGCATTTATTCAGAGCTTGATCATATGAGCTAGAGCTGGGGACAAGTGAAGAATGACAAAAGCCAGGAAACGAGACAAGGCCAGGCCAAGCACAGAGAAAGCTTGAGCAGGAAAGATTATGAGAACGACGGGAGGCGACACAAACTCACGGGTCGACGAGGGTGACGTCCGCACAGAATTGGAGAGACTTGGCGACGAGGGAGCCGCCGACGCCTCCTCCGATCACCACCGCCCTTCTCCTCCTCCTCGTCCTCGCACTCAAACCATTCTTTCCACTCCATCTTCTGTTCCGTTACGAGCTCCTAACTTCCTTAAACCTCTACCTCTTCCATGGCTTCGCGAGGCGTGCGAGGATGATCACCGGAGGTCTTTTCCTAGCATCCAAATTGACGATACAAATCCTGGAAAATTTGACCATGAGCTCATTTTATTACCAAGTTCGGCGCAAGTTGCCCCGTTTTGTTTTCCGTTCTTCTCCATTCGCATGAACATTAGAATACATGCTTGGTTGGTAGAGAATCATAACTCGATTTCTCGTTCCAACATTGATCTTCGCGGACATTGCTATGCGCGTCAAGTTTGACTCGTTTATACTCATTAGAAAAGCTCTGGAAATTCTACTACACGTGAGAGATGATACAAATGAGAGGATGAGACTTTTTATATACAAGCATTTTTTGAATCAAAACATAAATCTCTCATCAATCTAATGATGGACATTCTATCTCTCCATCTACCCACTACTCAAGCAACGCTCTAGAAAAGTGTACATTTATAATATTACCATTACCTGCCCTGAATTCAACAGAGGTTTCCCCGGTATTTTTCACGGCCACTTTGTATATGGAAAATCTTAATATGTTCACAACCTGATAACTCGTAGTGTACTTTCCTTGCATGTACGAATGTCAACACTGACCTTCCTTCCTGCCTAAAGTCAACGTCGACTTGGTTGAGAGCAGGGAGTTGGTTGCACAACCTGGTGCGCTCCAAAAAGGGACTGCCTGGCAAAAGAAAATCATTAGGGTGTCCACGGATTGATTCGAATTTGGATGTACATCAATTTCGAATTGAACCACGCCTTAAACTGAATATAACCTAAACTAAAGATTCGATTCGGTCTAATTCGGATCAATTTGGCTTTTTGGCTTTTCTGCTTTCTTTTTTGAAATATTAAAAAGAGATTTAGTGAAAAATGAAAGAGATCGTGTGAATTATAATATTAAGAAGAATGTCGATTTTTAACTCGGTTCAGCTAATCGAATGGAACTGAAACTATCCCAATCAAAATACAAAAAGGTTATTTTTTTCAATATCCGAACGGAAACCCAAACAAGAATTCGGATTATTTGCGGTTTCGGTTCGGTCCCTAGAAAACTCGTGACTGGAACTGTCCACGATGGTGAAAGACTGGTGAGGACTTTGTCTCTCTTGGGCTTTATCATGGTCCGAGCCCATTAGTAGCCGGGCTAACCTTGACTTACTCCTGGAGTTTTATTTCGACCCCAGCCCAGCCCATTAGTCACCTTGAAGTTGAAGGGGGTGGCCCATCGTCTACTGCTTGGATAGCAGTCAGTATTTCATCAAAATAGGGTGATCTCTGCTTGCGTGTGTGATTATATAAAAGTCATTCTATGTATAAGCACTAAAAAGAGCAACCTTCCACAAGATCACAACTTCAACTCATGATGGGTGTGGATCTCTAAACGGCTCGTGCTTGCTTGTCTAATTGCGCCACATTTCGCATGGGGAGATTCTTTAAGCAGTGAGATTGCAGTGACGGGCTTGCCAATCTTGGATCTTCGATTGTAGTAGTGCACAATTGATTACTCATGCCCTGTTATTCGATTTTGTCATATCTCGCATGGGGAGATTTCTTGATCGTGGTGGGGATTGTAGCAACGAGATAGTGCATGGTAGTTAACCGAAAAAAAAATAAAAAGAACATCATCGTGTCAACTAACTTATGTGAACATAAAGTAGTCCATTGAAACCCATCTCAATGATGGCCTTGTCAATTGTCTCTATCCACTGGAGCATAAATTGGTCATCAATGTTCATATAAAGTCTTGGTTTGGTTTTTGCATAGTTCAATTTTATTATGACCAAGCATGTTTATCTTTTGGGAAAACAATGCGAATGATCCTTAAATTTTTTATCCAACGTGCAATATGATCCCTAGGATTTTAATTTATTTAATGCAGCCCTAAAGTACCAGTAAATATTAAATGCGATCCTTCCATTTGCTCAAACAACATATTGGCTATTATTTGATAAGGTGAATTACTAACAATATACCAAGTTGGATCTTTGAAAAATGACGAGACGAGATGTTCATTTTTTTAATTCATCTACTTTGAAAAAAAAAATCATGGTGTTGACAATTGCATCGTTACTTGATGACGTGGATCATGTATCCCAAATTGTAATGAATATCATACATGGATTATTCACATGCAACTTTTTTTTTCCTTCTTGTCCACTCTAAAAGTAATTGATTTGAAATTATAATCAACAAATTTCACTTAACTTAATGAAAGGACAGCGATGAACATATAGTTCAGGTACTAGATTGAAAATTTGCCGATACTTTCAGGGTCACTTTGAACTAATCGAAAGTTTAAGGATAATATTATATGTTAATTCAAAATTCAAGGACTATTTATATAATTTTCTTTTATTTAGCTAAGAGGGCGAGCAGGAGAGAAGAAGAGCAACGCCGACAGCTAAGCTTGTAGGACCTTCTCCTTGACGATCCACAAGATGTTTCGGCCACGTGAATGTCGCTCGCGCCAACTTTCCATTTTCAGCTTCTTCTTCTCCCTCCCCGATTTTTAAAAAAATAATTTCATGCATTTATTTTATATGGAAATATACGAACATCGACCCGAATATTCTATCACTCTCCTCACGTCTTGTATCGTTAAGGAGAATTTAATTTTACCCTCGCCCTACAGAAAATAATTTTCCTAGGGTTGAATGTGCACAATAAATACGGACAGCGGACATGGGACTAACGCCATGTGACCCAGCTCGATGGCCATTAAAATTGCCAGGCAACGGAAACTGTTTTCTTAATCGCCCGCATCGAATCGAATTTCTCCGATTTGACCATCCTCGTCTTCTTAAAATATCGGTAGTTGTCACATGGAATTTTGTTTTTTTTTAGGAGGTGGCCTAATTGGATAATTATCTGTACTCCACGTGACCAAAGTACAGTGGAGCTTCCACGAGGCCACGTGCTTGGCGGAGTGAGATCGGCCGCATCGAGAATCAACTCTGCGATTTTTTTTATTTTTTAATATCCATTTTTTTATAAAAAATATTTATTTAAACATATATTATGGGTCAATAATGATAACATTTTTAATTTATTAATTATATTAAGCAATATAAATGATTATTTTTAAGAAATTATTTTTCAAATGATTTATTTCCCATGAAATAAATAAAGCCTTAGCATGCAAATTCTCTTTGATTGTAATTTGTGATTGTTTTTGATTTCTTAACTTCATTCTTGAGAAAGTCGAAATGATGAAAACAGCACAACAAGATTGTCCCATGTACAAGGCAATACATTTCCTCCAATTTATCAGCATGTGTTTTAAACTCTCTCGATAATTTGAATGGTTGCTTAAATGACTAGCGTGTTAGTCCTCCTTATTTAAGATCTAGATTTGAATCATCACACTTGAGAATTCTCGTAAGGCAACTTGTAGTAGCATAGAAGCGAGTGTCTATGATAATTAGAAGATATATGTGGACTTGGGAGACCATTGAGCGTGATAAGATTAGTCCGGTGCTTAAAAGGTCTCAAATGCTCACTAATATGGAATTAGTTTCTAAGGAATATATTGATCTTAGATCAAGCACATTTATATGTAAAGTGTGATGGCACTGACTAATATGAGATTGGTCTCAAGAGAGATAGCATTAATGAAATAAATTAATTTTTTTTAATTTACTCAATGGCCAAATAATGCTAAGGCTACTTTTCGTGCACTTTGGCAAGTTTATCTGCTGAAAGCTCGCTTCCCGGCATTTTGCTCTCGGGTGCTCCCAATGAAATTTGTTCCGAGATCACGAGGAGAGGAATAAATTTCCTCGCCACTCAAGGCAATACTTCATTAGCATAAATTCAAGGATTTTAATGCTGGTTGTTAAAGAAATTAACTATTAAACAATGCCTTCATATAATAAGTTTTTATAATAATTGGCAATAATCCTACAAAATTGAATATAGTATCGGAATTAAAGTTTTAAATTCAAATCTTTTAAAACCACACTTACCTCTCCAATTAAATATGTCAATGCTTAGTACTTAGCAAAAAAATCAAACTAACAGTTAAAACTTTTATAACAGTTTGCAGAAATCTCATAAAAAATTTCACACTGGTCATTTTAATGCCAGTGTTTCTATTGCAACGTATTGGAGCTTACTTGAACAAGAAGGTGTTTTTATTTTCTTTAAATGGCGAAAAAGACCATTTCAAAATTTAATCCGTGGGCAAATTAAAATAAATATATAAATTACTTACATAATTTCATAAATGAAATCCCATCTTATGCTGTTCTCTCTGGTTGACCATCGGTCGAGATGGGACTAGGTTGTCCGCATTCAATGAGCTTTGATCTTAGAAATCGGCCAACAAATTACATAATGGCTCCCAACTCAATGCAACTCCGGCCAGTTTTGCATTCAATTTCATGGACATTTAATTTCTTCGGAGGCCGCCAAGACGCTGATTTTAATGATGACTTTTCTCTCTCTCTTTTTTTGGGTCAGGACATTATGACTTGCGTGCAAGGTTCCGGTAAATGAAAAAAGGCACAAAATAATTAATAAGAGAGAACACGCAACACACACGTACGCACGCGTAGGAAAAGAAACTTATATTTTCAAATGTTCGCATGATATTCACGATATAAAATTCCCGAATGTCATCTCACGGTGCAAAACACCTAAATGCTATGGCCGGGCTTGCTCTTCTTAATTTGCTTGAAACATTGATATGGAATTGATTGAGGAATGCAATTTATAAAAAAAAGGGTAAAGTTTTTAACTTATTGTGTGGCAACTAATTCAGTCAATTTTTTTAATAATATGTCAATATAATCTTTATAATCAATTTTAATTAGGAATCGCTAATGTAGATATTGATATTTATGATTTCGTGGATAATTTTTCAGAAAAGGGAGAAAAATGACAAAAAAGAGAAAGAGGGCTTGACGCAAACATCCTGACTTCAGCGAGATTCCACCGAACTTCCAATCCGCTTAGTTCAAAGGCTGTAGATTTTAAGCACGACCATCGTAAAATCTCTCTGTCCAGCGGTTGAGCCTGTCGAGCAAAGGGGGCGGGCCCCACCTCCGATTTGAAAATTTCCGCATCGAAATCACAGGAAGACACGTGGCGTCCGACAGCCCTGGAAAGCGTCGTGAGGACTGTATTAATCACTCGATTATGTTAATAATAAGCATCTTCCCCTTTAATATCCACCGCCGATCTTTCTTTTTATTTAAAAAAAAAAAAATTGCGCTGGCTGGCCCATGACCTGGAAAAACGCAATCTCGAAGCCGATCCCTTGGCCTCCACTTTGCCTTTCGCGCGTTTTGGACCGTCGGATAAAATTGGATTCCCGTTCGAGTGGAACTCACGGGAAAGTTAGAGAAAGATAATCTTCGATTTTCTGGCCCCCTTGAATGCAATTCAGGCAATCCTTCAGTAGATCTTGATTTACATGGGCTTTCCCGAGCTTACATCAAAGGGAGGGGTGATTGTGATTGGCGATCCCTTCTATGCGTTACCACAAAAATTCCATACTCGTCACAGAATGTTCAATTTAACCCATAACTATTATGTATTATCCACAATTTGATAATCAAAGGTTGACAATGAAAATGATCAGTTTCTACCCTCGAACTTGGAGCCGGACTAGATTGAGTGGTGCTGGTACAATTCTTGAGTTGGATTGGGACCAATTGTGTAGATTTTTATTTTTATTTTTTTGGGGTTTCTTCCATAATAATAGGTGTTCTCCGTCTAGCCTCTATAGCTTGGCCGGCCTAGAGTGTTGTTCTCTAGAGTAGGTGCAACTCCATTGGGGAGGGTAGTTGGCATTTTGCTGTTAGGTTTAGTGACTCTATCCTCGTTCCTATTCCTCTTCAGTTTGTACTACATTCGGAAAATTGCTTCAGGACAAGGAAGTCCATCAAGCAGGTCCCCCTCCCCTTCAAACAAAAAAAAAAAAATCACGCACCACTATAGTTTAGAAAAATAAAGAAGATAAAATTATAAAAAAAAAGGAAAAATTAAGGCATACCAATCTAAGCAATCTAGTTAATATGGTTCTTTATGTAAAATTGGGAACGGTATTGGATATTGTCGGGTTCCAAAATTAGGAATTGGGAATAACCTAGTATTAGCCTGTTCAATTCAATTCTTGGGTTGGATTGGGGCTGTACTCATTTCTAGTTGACAAATCCATAAACACAACCCTATTAATCACAAAGATATGTCATATATGGGTGCATTGCAATATGAATAATTTAGAAGTTTGCTCACAATCTAAGTCGAACTCGTGAGTTGAAAATAAATAGACATATTTCATTGCTCTGTCAACCACTTTAGTGATGAAAGCAGCTACCGTGATTGAATTAAACATATGAGAAAGGAAAGGTGCTATTTACCTTTTCAGCCCTCCATCTTCTACCAAACTTCCAACTATCTCCCATCCTTCACCAAACCATTGCCTTTTCATTCTCACTTTCCGTAATCCAACCCCCTCGCCCCACCCAATCATCATCCCAGCGATTAATCTTAATTAGTTTTTTTTGAAAACAATGTTCACGTTTTAAAATGTCCATCATACAAGCGATCATTTTTCTCTCTTTCATTACGAGAAGGTACAATGTCAAGTTCGAATTTCACTTTAGTGTTAACTAGATTTATAAAAAAAGAAAAGAAAAGGGGACATCGTTTGATGACCAAGAAAAGATCACTTTGTAATAAGAAAAGCTACGTAAAATCCAAGAAACGGGGCCCAAATGGACAAGTGGAGGAGGGGGCCCCGCAGGCCACGAGGTCTACTCTATCCAATGACAATTGGGAACGTCTCCTCAGATACTGCGTCGTTTTCTGCAGGAGAAGGGAGTGCATGTGCGCATGTTACCGACCGCTGGGGAGAGGCAAATTCGATGCCGTGCAAACAAGCTTGTCAACTGGGGCCTGAGAATCCAGCAAAATCCAAGCACTAAGGTCGAAGAGATGTTTGTCTAATCGTCTAAATTATGGAGCAGGTATTTGCTTAACAGTGAGGTTAGAATTTCAAATGGCAAATTCGATTCACGATAAAGAGACGAGGACTATAGGAGAATATGCTCATGCTCGATAGAGTATTGTTAGCATGTTTTGCTGCGGTTTAAACTCCTTAAAAAAACAAAACATGGAATGCCCATTCAACAACATGTAGTGATCGGAGACAAGTTCGTGCAGTCCATGCAGACCCATGAGAATTAGCAACATTGCCGGTACCTTTTGACCAAAGACATTAAGATGATAGAGCGTTTGCGAGCACAAATGAGAGCAACAACATCACATCTATTCATGCATATAGGGTCAACGACATGAGCTGATTCAATCAGTCATATCTTGGAATGCAAAATGATTTGAGTCACTCCTCACATTTTGACTCATGTTTCATTTGATCACAATTATCTTGAATTGTTTCCATATTGTCCCTCAATATTAATTTATTTGATTAAAAGTTGACATTGCATATCAGATTGAAAAAGCTCAAGGATCATATTAAACGTATTTAAAGTTCATATATCATATTGTACATTGACCACAATTCATTAAATATTTCAAAAGTCTATGAACTATATTGAACAAATTTGAAATCCTAATATAGCATTGGACATATGGTTAAAAGTATAAAGCCTATATTGAACAATTTTAAAGTTCATGTTATAATTCATCGAATATTTTCATACAATTAAGAGACTAAATCGAACATATACGAAAAATCCTAGAACAACATTTAACAGATTAAAAGTTTAGTGACGATGTCATATAGAGAAATTTAAAGTTTGGAGTTCACGTCGTATATTAGTTCAAAATTCATATACGATTCGTGTTATTATCCTAATAATTTTAGTATTAAAAAAGGGAGCCACGTGGGGACAGCCTTAGCACCGAGCGACAGGAGGAACGCGAGGCACGTGGCGGGGTGTTCGAGGGAGAAGGACGGGCGAGAACGGCGTCGTGACGAGTGGACGCGCTCCGTATCGTATTCCCAGTATTTGAGTGTATACGCTTGGTGCGTATGTGTCGGTCGAGATACCGGGGATGGAGTGCGAGCTGCGTAGTTATGATTTGTCTACGAATTGTCAACTTCTCGAGCCGTAGCAATTCGTCCGGATGGGGTCAATGGCCCATGAACTTAAAATTCATAAATTAATTATATAAAAGAAAATTGCGATCTCATCATATTTCTGTTTTTTTAATACAAAATCGATTTGAATATTTAGGCGGATCTTTGAAATTATAACTGCCCAGATTAATAATAATGAGAGAAATTTTTATAATAAATGAATCGCATGCTATAAACAATTTTAAAATGAATTCTCAATATGCTTGTTTTCTCTTATTTTCCCTGTAATAATGTGACAATATTAAATTTTTAGACATGACGAACAAGTAACTTGATGAGATAATAAAATTCATTAATTATTCGTTTGAGAATAAAATATTTCATGTAAGAATACAAATGCAATTTTACTTCTAACAAGTATTACAAGATCTGCACCGCTCAATCGAATTTTTTTTTGAAATTTAATCCCAACGTCATGCTGGAAGTTAAAAAGAAAAAGATGTTTCAGAAAACTATTTCTTCTCTTTATTTATTTATTCTTTGAGAAATGGAAGGTTTATCCATTTTTTAAATCTCTTATCCCCAAAATGTCAATTATCAAAAAAGATTACTGGCCTAAAATACATTTGTACGAAATCCGGACTTTACTCATTAGTGGAGGAGCTTTACTGATTCTTCGTTTTACTCCGTTCTTAATTTTATATTGTCGGCCCCCACACCTCCTAATTCGGCAAAAAGAAAAAAAAAAGAAAAAAAAAAGAAAAAAAAAAAAGGGCAAAAAACAGGGTCGCTTTCGGAGCGAACTCATTTAACTCAACCACCCTACTGTCCGTCTCGTTCGCTGCGTAATTTCCGATCAGCTGCTGGTTCGTCTTCTTCTTCCTCCACCTCTGCTGTTCAGGCCAGCCGGAAAATTCGAAGCGCTCTCGAGCGCCGGCACAGCCTCCGGCACAGAGAGAGAGAGAGAGAGAGAAATAGACAGTTTGTGCAAAATATTATATTGCCTTTTGCTTCAAGTGAGAGAGAGAGAGAGAGAGAGAGTGGAGTGGAGAGCAAGAAGAGAGAGTGGGGAAAACGAGTGAAGAGAGAAGCACACGACTTGCAGGGGCCCGTCTTCGGAGGCGGAGGAGGAGGCGGCGGCGATTTTCTATCGCTCCTGCCGGCACCAGCACGAACCGCATTGATTCGTCCTGTTCAGCCGCGGAGTCGTCGAGGCGGGAAGAGAATAAGGAGAAGAAGCAGAAGCGGAGTCGGCTGTGGACTTGGCATTTCGGCGCGGCGGCGGGCGGAGAGGGGGACCTGCATTCCTCGGTGGATGACTTGCTTCGCGAGGCTGCGGGCGGTCGTGTGCTTCTGCAGATTGGGAAATTCCGACCTATGAGTTCGTCTGCCCATGCCGGGGAGACATAACCTTTAGATCCGGAGGAGTGGCGCGCCGTTCCGGCGTCGGGAATCGTGATGGCGTGAGGAAGATTTTTTCGAGCGGGTTGATTCGTGCGGAGCGTGGTCGCGTCAGCTGCTGATCTGAAGTCGTTTTAGGTCGTCGGTAAGCCGATGGCGACGGAGTCTCGGATGGATCATTACGAGATCATGGAGCAGATCGGTCGCGGTGCTTTCGGCGCTGCCATTCTCGTCCTCCATAGGGCCGAGAAGAAGAAGTGCGTATTCTGTAGTGCTCGGGGAATTGCGTTCGAGTGACGTGTCGCGAATTCGCGTGCATTTGATGTTAGAAATGTGTAGTTTATCTCGTATGTCGAGCTAAGATCTGGTCGAATTCGCATTGACAGATACGTGTTGAAGAAGATCAGACTCGCGCGGCAAACGGAGCGATGCAGGAGATCTGCTCATCAAGAGGTATCCGTATTCTCTAGTTTCTATCATCAGTTGATTATTCCTGTCACCCATCCTCTCTTTGGAGCTGTTCACGAAATGGCCATGTCTCTTGTCTCGTAGATGGCTTTAATTGCGCGTCTTCAGCATCCTTACATAGTGGAGTTCAAGGAAGCATGGGTCGAGAAAGTGAGAGACCCACTTAAATTGCGCATGTGCCAAGTTTCTGTCTACTTATGATACATCTTTTGTTTAGATTCCTTCCTGAAATGGAAGCCATGTGAATGAATTGCAGGGTTGCTATGTTTGCATCGTCACCGGTTACTGCGAAGGTGGAGACATGTGAGTTCGATGGATTTGGAAGAATCCCAGTGTTTTTTAATTTCTAGATGGAAAATAATCTTGTCTCATCAAAATGTCTTTCTTGTTTACCTTCACAGGGCTGAGCTGATGAAAAAGTCCAATGGGGCATGTTTTCCAGAGGAGGTGTTGTCTACTTTTACTTATCAGCTTAATTGATCTCGTCAGATCGGGAGGTTAATCAAATGGATCGTGTTCACTATGAAATCTATATTTTGCAGAAACTGTGCAAGTGGTTTGCCCAATTACTGCTTGCGGTCGAGTACTTGCACTCAAATTTTGTGCTCCATCGAGATCTAAAAGTGAGTGGCTAGGAAATGATTTAAGAGAACATGCAACTTTATACTGTCATGCCTAATTTTGCAAATATTGAAGTCATTTTATGTACTTTGCAGTGTTCGAATATCTTTCTTACCAAAGATCAGGATGTTCGCCTAGGTAAGTTCATACTTGCTGTGATATTTAGTGGGACTTTAACTACTAGTGGTTCCAAGTCTCTTAAATTGCTATCTGATTTTGTTTGCAAATGCCTGGGTTAAATCTAGGGGATTTTGGGCTTGCTAAAACCCTGAAGGCAGATGACTTGGCTTCATCAGTAAGTTTTTTCTCAACAAAATGTTATCAGCTGGTTTAGGAATGCAAGAGAAGGAGTTGGATGAAATTGTCCTGATCATCTTAGACTCAGCATGTCTAAGCATACATGCGCATAGATTTTCTAGTGCTGCACTCATCCGTCCTTTGGCACAATTCATTGATATTATATAGAAAATTATTACAATGGCTGTCACATGCTCTGTAGGTTGTTGGAACTCCCAATTACATGTGCCCCGAACTACTTGCAGATATACCTTATGGCTTTAAGTCGGACATATGGTCTCTAGGTACAACCGTACTTTCTGCATACGTCCTGGTGTATTAGTTTTTTTTGTTTTTTTGGGTCAAATATGTTTCTGATTTTGTTCATTTTGACAGGCTGTTGCATGTATGAGATGGCTGCTCATCGACCTGCATTTAAGGCTTTTGTAAGACTTCTGTGTACCTTTACCTAGAACATATTTTAACTGATTGGACAAGTGCTGTCAGATACATCTTTGGTTCAAGTTTTGTTCTCTCTGTGTGAGTGTGATGTGCATGTGTGGACGACTATCTGATTTCCATCCGAGTGTGGATGTACATGTACGTACTGATGTAATTTATCCCCCCAGGTTGGTGGGAAGGCATGGTTTGTTTGTAATCCCCCAGCTTGATATTTGGCACTCATTGTCATTTCTTTTCTTTATTAGACAGACACTGCACTTTTTTCATTATTGCAGCAAACATTGTCTCGAATCAGTTCATATTGTAGCAGTTCCCCAGAAAAGAAAACAATAAGAAGAAAAATAACCATGTTACCTTCTGTTTTTTTTTCTGACTAAGCTACATTTATCATTAGACTTGCCATTTTGAGTTTACAATATTTTTTTTAACTAGACACGATGGCTTTATGAGGGGCAATTTAGTACTGGGTTACAATTTAGAAGAACTTTGATAATTTTGCTTTATAAAAGCTTTTCTGATTTGTTCTGCTCTTCTGTAAATTTCCTATGTGCCAACTCAATAGTGAGCAGATGTGGATATCTAACTCTTGCCTTTAACGATGGGTCTCAGGATATGGCTGGTCTAATTAGCAAGATAAACCGTTCCTCTATTGGTCCCTTGCCTGCATGCTATTCCCCTTCTCTGTAAGTGTTGATGAACTTTAGTTGCCTACTAGCATCATGTTCTTCCCTCTTTGGTAGTTTTTTTGTAATGCTAGACATTTGCATCTTAGTCGGTCTTCTGAATGTTACCTAACCTTATGCCTTTGAGGAAATATTTAAGTTTCTTTTAGGGTGATTTTTTTCCTGTCTGGATGTATATTTGTGGAATAGAGTCAAGGTACTCTAAGATTGTGCATTTCTTGCCTAATCAGGAGTCTTAAATGCTCAGTTTCTTTTTCTTTTTTCATGTATTAAACAGTGATATATCAGAGATAAAGGTAATGATGCACCGGGATAAGTCTTGACAATCTATTCAACTCAATTTCACGGCCATAAATTCCTTACACCTCATCTCTTGTGCCATGATAAAATTGGTGGCTCATGGAAAATCAGATACATGTGCATTAGATACTCGGGGCTTCATATTATTAGTATGTTGGATGCTAGTGGAACCAAGATGCACTTGTGAGATGCTTCTTGGTCTGCCCCAGTATGATTATCATTCCAAAAAAACCTGCTTTTCTCACCAGCATCCCACCTTCTATGTAGTGGCCGTTATTGGATCTGGGGGTTTTGGTGGTGGCCCCTGGCCCCTGGTCTGCTAGTTCCCAAATTTATTAAACATCAAGTAATTATTTCTTTAAAAAGATTATTTCTAAAATTTTAGCTATAAGCTTCGTTTGCTATTTAGAATTTGGTATGCCAGTGGCAGTGACCCTCCCATTTCTCCTTTTCGGAGGATGAAACAATCTTGGCTGGATTGGCAGATTAGTGAAAAAATTTCCCAGGCAATCCTGTCAAAAGTCCCACCATCCACCAGCAAACAATGCCAGCATTACTCCTATCTTCCATAATTATCGTGGTGGAAAGGAACTTCTTTTTAAGCTTCTGCTTGATCCTTGTGATTGCTGCCTCCTTTTCATGGGGTTGCCTCCCCTTTCCTGGAGACACTCCCTTCTCATTTTTCTTCATTACCAAGAAAAAGAACGGGGGGAAACAATGAAAGCCAAGAAAAGGAAAAGGAAAAAAGAAGAAAAGATCCACTCTCTTCCATTTCCCTTCTCTTTTTCCCCCCTTTCCCCCTTTACTACCTTCACTCAATAAGTTGTGTCTGAGATCTTGAGGAGATCATTATTTTTTTATACTTGAAGTCTGATAGCAGAATAGGGCATGGCCTACTATAATCTGCTTAGCATTGTGATGCAGAAAAACACTTATCAAGGGAATGCTGAGAAAGAATCCTGAGCATCGACCAAGTGTAATGTTCTCTGTCAACTTCACAAATTCCGAGCCAGCATATCTTGATGTTAACATTCAATTTTTCTTTTGCCAGGCATCTGAGGTCCTGAAGCATCCTTATTTGCAACCTTATGTTGACCAGTACCGTCCATCCTTTAGTCCAACCTCATGTATTCCAGAAAAGCCCAGAAAAACTCCCAGTTCTCGGAGAAGTATGGCTGAGAGCCAAAATAGTAATAGCTCTTGCAGTGATAAAGACAGCTTGCTTTCGAGTGAGAAAAATTTATCCAATGTACTCAACTGCAATACCAGAGCCACTGATACTGATTTGGTTTCATTTGATGATGAAGATTGCTCCGAGCAGTCCCTACCAAACCAAGCACAGAATGGACCCATTACCAAGAAGGAAGAGCAAGAGATAGCGAAACCCTCACATGAAGTGCAGGTATCAAGTGCCGAACCAAAGCAACCAAGAACTATTAAGAGTATAATGATGGCTTTAAAAGAAGGGAAAGTGCGAGAAAACGGTTCCCCAATGAGAGGCAGCCGAGTGAAGGCTGGATCTACATCTAACCAAAGAAATAATAGAGAAGTATCACCAAAGATTCCTAAACCCAGTCCTGCTCCTGCTATCAAGCATAACACAGACGCTTCAGCCGCAACACCTGCAAAGGCAGACAATGAGCCACAAAAGAAGGTCGAAAGAACACTTTCGCTGAAGCATCAGGTATCAGGATTTACTATAGCTGTTAAATTTTTCATATGGATTGAGAGTGTTGCTAATGCTCTGCAATGTATTCCAGTTACCTGTAGTTGATTTTTTGCCCAAGACAAAACCAAGGCATGATGTGGCCCCTCCTTCTGGTGCCATAAGACAGGCTACTGATGATCCTATTTTGGCAAGAGCCAGGCAGAAAACGCCTCCCTCAAATCAGGTCAAAAGATCTTCAATTCCTGGGCAAGCCAGGCAAATGGGGGTCAATACTCCTAATATTGTGGGAAATTCAGTGAAGTTAGGTTCAAGTGAGCCAATGCATGAACCTGAAAAGGTTACTCAAGTTCCCAATGGTGTTCTTTCCCATCTCAGTAGGCAGACCAAAGCAGAGCTTCCAAAGGCGGAAACTTCCAGAGGGATGCAAACTGCTAGCAGCAATTCTGAATCTTCTTCTTTTTCCATTCAAGGATTTGAGGTTTGTGATGATGCTACAACTTCTTCTTTTGTCATGGTGGAGCATGTACAGCGGTCACAACCTGTCAATGACGGAGATGCATACACTGAAAGTGTGATTTCTCGTGTGAGTGCACCTGTATCTCATGTACAATGTGAGAATTATGATAAGGAGGCCACTGGAAGCTGCAGACATGACTGCAGATCTCTAATGGATTCTAGGAAAATCTCTGAAAGTGGTTCTGAACTTCATAAAATGATTGCTGATAGTGAAAAGGTGATTTCGAATTTTCCCCAAAATAGCTGTGAAGAAATATTTGTTTGCAAAGGCAATGGCCCTCTATGCAGGCCTAGTATCACACCCAATAAAGTCTCCCAGTCAATTCCTACATCTCCTTCCAGTGGCGAGGAGAAATATATGGTACGAGAGCTTCTGTCGTCACTAGCCGAAACTACTTCCAATACATCTCCTATATCATCTAGCCAAAAGAACTTGCAGCCTGATAAAGGGATGATTCTGCACCATCCAACGATAGAAAAGCCGGGTACCCCTCATCTGCATTCAGCTTACGATGATGTCATACATGTTATAAGGCACAGTAGTTTCCGAGTCGGGAGTGAGCAGCCTGTTATGGAAACTGTGGAGATGGGTGTCCAAAATGTTAATGTTGGGAAGCTGATAAATGTTGTCAGTGATGACATGGAAATTAGAAACATGGCTACTCCT
The DNA here is from genome assembly GCA_014182895.1 of Angophora floribunda. Lineage (NCBI taxonomy): Eukaryota > Viridiplantae > Streptophyta > Magnoliopsida > Myrtales > Myrtaceae > Angophora > Angophora floribunda. Next base: position 41,238,813 of record CM024706.1, on the reverse strand, counting down.
ATGACTGTGAGAACTTCTAGTGGCTCCGAAGCCGTGTCATGTCAGTCAAATGACTCCGATCAATCTGCTGTTAAAGAAATGGATGTTGCAAACACTGTCTCGGCCGGCTTGATATCTGATTCTGTTCCAAAAACCGATTCATTGCCACCAGCAAAGCCCAACTCCCCTGGGAACGAAGAGGAATTACCGGCAAAGGAGACATTGGATGTTAATTCCTTTAGACAGAGGGCTGACGCACTAGAAGGGCTCCTTGAATTGTCTGCAGAATTGCTGCAGCACAACAGATTAGAAGAGCTTGCAATTGTCTTGAAGCCCTTTGGGAAAGATAAGGTTTCCCCAAGGGAAACAGCTATCTGGTTAGCCAAGAGTCTAAAAGGCATGAAGATTGAGGACGGCGGACGAAGTTCATGAAGCAGCAAATTGTGGTAAGCATGCTCCTGTCATAATTATGGGTGTTGGCCTAGTAATTCATTGATTTTTGTTGTGCATTTGTACATTCAAGATCCCTTGAATATTTGAGAAACCACTCCTTATCTATTTCCCTTTTTCTTATTCATCCTTTTTGATTAGATGCATCACCTTTTTGTACATAGTGACCAATATAGATGAGAAAGATTGAATTTGAGCCTGATACTTGGGCATGCTTTGCCAGTTGAATCATGTAATTGGAGCTGTTAAAACAGTTAGCATATAATAGCATTGGGAACTAATATATTGAAAAAATAAAATGGCATTAGGGACTAGTAATTCCAAGATCTATCTAGGTGAGAATGATTTCAAAGTGGCCAAGTATCTGTTTCTTTACCATTGTGCTCTTTCTAGCCTTTTTTGGCTCTGTAAGTTTGAGAGCTAGGGCAGGATATCATGCAAAATCGACTCTAGATTGTCAAGTAAACTAGTCTTTCCTCCTTGTTCGTTTTGCTTTGTAATCTGGCCCTACTTAGAAAGCTCATAATTCGCCAATAATTGAGTTAGATCTATGCTCCATTTATAAATTACAATATCGTGGATATGCATGAGGTAGCGTTTTGCTGATTTACCACTTCTCGGTATCTCCAGTCTCTAATGTATACATGTCTTATAGCTGTTACAATTGTTTTCACTGGACAGAACTACAAAAAGTTAACCATAATTTAGCAAGAATTAGTCCACTGTCGAGGTACGGTAGTCATTCGATTCTGAGATACACACTAAACTAGCAAATGTGATGGTGCATTGGATTCGAAGTTTGTCGATGGAAGCTTACGTGTATTTATGACCATGGTCTACTGATCATCCCGGTCTGTGTGAACGCATAATGCAATGCTGTCTTTAGCTAGAACTTGACCTTGACCGAAAATCAAAATAGCGGTTTGTTTTCTAGGCATCGAACACTTTCTACTACCCACAGAAAGAGATTAAAGAGGAGAAAGTCTAGGTCATCCCCGACCGTAACATGAACTTGGTCGGGACTTTCTTGGAAGCTGTCAGGATGCTTCGTCTCTAGTCCATGAGAACACAACTCAATAGTCATAACCCCCAGTATCACCATCCAAACGCTGCAACGCGTTTCCCCTCCTGCAAGTCCACAACATGGACTTTACCTCTCTTTCCCCTATATATAGGACCACTCTTGAGTTTGGAAATCATTCGAAAATAGCATCTCCTCAATCATGGATCCCCCAAACGCCTCTGCACCTTCAATCCAACCTACCCGCAGACTGTCTGGATCTCGTTCTACACGATCCCGATATCGTCCTCCCAACTCTACCTATAACATAGTTCGCTGCCTGATCGCCTCGCTAATCCTACTATCCGTCTTGGCCAGCGCTGCGAGCTTCATCGCCTGGCTCACTTTCCATCCCCACCCGCCTGTATTCAGAGTCAACTCTCTTGCTGTGTCGGGATTCAACATCTCGAGCCCTCAGTTCACCCCCAGATATGATCTCGAACTGGTCATTACGAACCCGAACAAGAAGATAATCTTCTTCATCGACGACTTCAGCTTTCAAGTTTCCTACAAAGGCATCCCGCTCCTTAAGAGGGCCATGGATTCATCGCACTACGTACAGATACTAGGCAACCGGAGTTCAGAGGTCGATGTCGAGCTGGACACGGAGAAGCTGAGCAACAAGAGGAAACGGAAGGTGTTCGGGGACATCAAAGGGGATTGGAGGAGAGGGGTGGTGAGCTTTCAGGTGAAGGTGAATATGAGGGCGGATTTCAGAGCTGGGGGGTGGCTGAGCAGGCAGAGGTCTGTGGAGGCCTCTTGTAAGGATTTGAGCGTTGAGTTTTTGCGTGGCAAAGCGACGGGGAAGCTCCCCGATGGAGGGAGATTTTGCTCCGTCGATTAACATTAGGCGAGTCCATCTTAGTTTTTTCTCTCGAGGCCCGTTAAGGCCGGCGGTAGTTCATTGCCTTAGCATAGCTTGGTCTAGCATAGCTTGTCAGCTTGGTCCTTATTTGTGCCAGATCGTTAAGAGGAAGGAGTAATTCGTTTATGTCCTTGTACAGCAACGAAAAAATATAATATAGGAATTCTCGACTTCATTATTTTATTACTATCGATCTCGCCTATGTCTTCTCCTTTTTTGATCATGTTCATTTATGATCTTAAACATTTGTCTCAATGTATAATCAAGCCCTGAGCGTTTAAATTTGTGCAATTAAGCCCTAAACCTTTTATGTTCGGTGCAATTTAGTCCTTCCGATGATCTCACGGGTAAATTTGCTAACATGACACATTGGAATCCGGTGTAGCGATTTTTAAATATTTTTAGCGTATATAATGCCGTGTCAAAAAAAGGAAAAAAATAAATAAAGCAAACTTTTAAAAAATTGGAGAAAAGAAAGAAAAAATCCAAAAACTACAATAAGAAAAAGGAAAATCAAATTGAGAGAGAGAGAGAGAGAGGAGTGTGCTTGACAGTTTGGGGTTTCCGGCAAGGATTGGCCATCCTTACCGAGGCTTCGGCATAGACATTAACTGGAGGGCGCTCAAGCCTGTTAAGAAGAATAAAAAGAATGAAATAGAGGTTGCAAGCGGGGAAAGTTGTTCAGAAAGACTTGAATTTATTCGACTTTTACCTATTTAGTTTAAATTTTTTAAATTATATCAATTTAAGTCCATTCGACGAATTTTTGCCGAAAATCATTGATGTGAATGTTAACGATTTTACATAGCATGATCATCATTACCATGGACAATTCTTGATAATATTTTAATTTTTAATTATTTTTATTTTCTGTGTTTTTTTACCACATTGGCTGGCGGCCTCATCGGCCAAAGTTGGAAAAACATATGAAAAATTAATTAAAATTAATTAAATTATTAAAATTTATTCACATTGTTAGTGCTTGTCGTACAACATAGGATAGCCAGTATACACATCAATGATTTCTAACCAAAATTGACCGAATGAACTTGATTGGTAAAACGTAAAAATATTAATGATTCAATTGGCACAATTAAAGGGTTTATGATCGAATTAGAAAAAAAGTGTAATAAATTTTAAATTTTTAGACAATTCTCCCGTTGTAAATTACATATTTTGAAACTAAAGGATACAAAGTCTCTGTCAAAAGAAAATTTGATTATATTCTTGCAATTTCTTAATGAGCTAGCATTAGTTGTGTCTCGTAATAATTCCTTCATAGAATTAGTAAAAGTGAAATAAATCAACCAAGGTGAAGAAAGACCACGGATCTTAGGGCTAATGTGGAATCTGTAATATTAGAAAAGGGGCAAATCCATCAAGATCAAATTCCTGTTTCCTAGAGATATTGTCAAGGCTTAGGAGTGGGTGCCACGACTCAACATACAAGTTGTGTGGTGCACATAATCAATCATTATACTAGAATCATATAAGATTCATTTTGTCTGATAGATCTAGCTATGCCCGAGATACTTGCTCCTTAGCTACTCCTGTTGTTTGCCTTTAGGAACTATACTATAACAAATTGTGTCACATCGAAATCGTCAACATTGGTATTCATATCGAAACTTCTTAAACCATAACATTGACAATCGATCTCGACATTGAGAGCTTGTTTATCAATACATCAAGATACCTATGATGTCTCTTTAACAATTTGAGAGGGAAAAAACTTCGTTTGCTATTTAGAATTTGGTTTTCCCTTCTCAAATTCCAAGCCAGCAAAATCTTGATGTTAACATTCAGTTTTTCTTTTGCCAGGCATCTGAGGTCCTGAAGCATCCTTATTTGCAACCTTATGTTGAGCAGTACCGTCCATCCTTAACTTCAACCACATATATAATCCCAGAAAAAGCCCACAAAAACTCCCTGTTCTCGGAAAAGTATGGCCGAGAGCCAAAACAGCAACAGCTCTTGCAGTGGTAAAGACAGCTTTGCTTTCGAGCGAGAAAAAATTATCCGATGTTCTCAACTGCGATGACAGCCACAGATGTGGATTTGGCTTCATTTGATGATGAAGATTGCTCCGAGCGGTCCATATCAAACGAAGCACAAAACGGATCCATTACCAAGCAGGAAGAGCAAGAGATAGCGGAAGCCTAACATGAAGCGCAGGTATCAAGTGCCGAACCGAAGCAACCGAGAACTATTAAGAGTACAATGACGGCTTTAAAAGAAGGCTAAAGTGTGAGAAAACGGTTCCCCAATGAGAGGTAGCCGAATGAAGGCTGCATCTTCTTCTAACCAAAGAAATAGTAGAGAAGTATCGCCAAAGATTCCTAAACCCAGTCCTGTTCCTGCTATCAACCATAATTCAGACGCTTCAGCTGCAACACCTGCGAAGGCAGGCAATGAGCCACAAAAGAAGGCTGAAAGAACACTTTCGCTCAAGCATCAGGTAGCAGGATTTACTATAGCTGTTAAATTTTTCATATGGATCGAGAGTGTTGCTAATGCTCTGCGATGTATTCCAGTCACCTGTAGTTGATTTTTCGCCCAAGACCAAACGGAGGCAGATGTGGCCCCTCCTTCTGGTGCCATAAGACCCATTTTGGCAAGAGCCAGGCAGAAAACGCCTTCCTCAAATCAGGTCAAAAGATCTTCAAGTTCCCAATGGAAGTGTTTCCCATCTCAGTAGGCAGACCAAAGCAGAGCTTCCAAAGGTAGAAGCTTCCAGAGGGATGCAAACTGCTAGTAGCTATTCTGAATCTTTTTCTTTTTCCATTCAAGGATTTGAGGTTTGTGATGACGCTACAACTTCTTCTTTTGTTATGGTGGAACATGTACAACAGTCACAGCTTGTCGGTGACAGAGATGCATACACTGAAAGCGTGATGCCTCTGGTGAGTGCGCCTGTAGCTCATGCATATTGTGAGAATTATGATGAGGAGGCCACTGGAAGCTGCAGACACGACTGCAGATCTCCAACAGATTCTAGGAAAATCTCTGAAAGTGGTGCTGAACTTCATAAAATGGTTGCTGATACTGACAAAGTAATATCGAATTGTCCCTAAAATAGCTGTGAGGAAATATTTGTTTGCAAAGGCAATGGCCCTCTATGCAGGCCTAGTATCACGCCCAATAAAGTATCCCAGTCAATTCCTGCATCTCCTTGCAGAGGCGATGAGAAAAATATGCTACGAGAGCTTCTGTTGTCACTAGCCGAAACTACTTCTGATACTTCTCCTATACCATCTAGCCAAAAGAGTTTGGAGCCCGTTAAAGGGATGATTCTGCACAATCCGACAATAGAAAAGCCAGGTACCCCTCATCTTCATTCTGCTTACGATGACATCATACATGTTATAAGGCACAGTAGTTTCCGAGTAGGTAGCGAGCACCCTGTTATGGAAACTGTGGAGATGGGTGTCCAAAATGTTAATGTTGGGAAGCTGATAAATGTCGTCAGTGATGACACGGAAATGAGAAACATGGCAACTCCCATGACTATGAGAACTTCCAGCGGCTCCGAGGCTGTGTCATATCAGTCAAATGATTCCAATCAATGATCGGTGATCATTCTGCTGTTGAAGTAATCGATGTTGCAAACACTGTTTCAGCTGGATTGATATCTGATTCTGTTCCAAAAACCGATTCATTGCCACCAGCAAAACCCAACTCCCCTGGGAAGGAGACATTGGATGTTAAGTCCTTAAGGCAGAGGGCTGAGGCACTAGAAAGGCTCCTTGAATTGTCCGCAGAATTGCTGCAGCACAACAGATTGGAAGAGCTTGCAGTTGTATTGAAGCCCTTGGGGAAAGATTAAGGTTTCCCCTGAGGGAAACAGCTATCTGGCTAGCCAAGAGTTTAAAAGGCATGAAGATTTCGTGAAGCTGCAAATTGTGGTAAGCATGCTCCTATCCTTTATGATCCAGTTCTTAGATGAATTACCTTTTTTTGTACATAGTGACCCATATAGATGAGAAAGATTGAATCCCAGGCTGATACTTGGGCATGCTTTGCGAGTTGAATCACGTAATTTTGACCTGTTGAAGGAGTCTGCTTACTTTTGTTAGCAAACAACGGCATTGGGAGTGGGAAAATTGTCCAAAATGTTCTAAATTTATTGCACTTTTGCCAATTTAGTTTCAAACTTTTCAATTTTACCAATTGAGTTATGAACATTTTCACATTTTGTCAATTGAGTTCATCTGACCAATTTTGGCCGAAATACGCTCACGAGGTCAAGCCTCACCTAAGGCTGGCAAGGTCGTCCCTTGCTAAATCTCGGTGAGGGTGACATTGCCTAGGCCGACAGGGCCGACCCTCTTGGCCTTTGGAGAGAACAAGCCTTGCCCAAGGTCGGTGACCGACTAGAGAAAGAAAAAAAGGGGAAAAATAGAAAAAAGGAAATTAAAAACATAAAAAAAATTAAAAATTTAGAAAAAAATTAAAAAATTATTAAAATTTTCCCACATAAGCTTTGGCATCCACGTCGGCATATTTTGGTCAAAATTGATATAATAGACTCAATTGACAAAAAGTAAAAATGTTTTTAACTCAATTGATAAAATTGAAATGTTTATGATCAAATTATCAAAAGTGTTATAAATTTAAGATTTTTTGGATAATTTTTCCCATTGAGAACTAACATATTGAAAAAATAAAGTAGCGTTAGGAGCTAATAATTCCAAGATCCATTATAGTGGCCAGGTAACCGTTTCATTACCGCTGTGCTCTTTCTAGCTTTTTATTTTTGGCTCCGTCACTTCGAGAGCTAGGGTAGGAGATGATGCAAAACTCGACTCTAGAATCTAGATCGTAAGGTAAACTAGTATTCCCCCCCCGGTTCGTTTCGTTTTGCATCCCAGCCCTCCTCATAAAAGCTCATGATCGGCCAATAATTGTGTTAAAACTATGGTCCGTTTATACATGACATTGTCACGGACACATGCGTTACCGATTTCATTGGTTGGCCGCTATTTAGCGAGAATTAGTCCGCTGTCGAGGTGCAGCGGTCGATCCATTCTAAGACAGGCACAAAATGAGGCAAACGTGACAGTGCATTGAATTCGACATGTCTGCTAGAGAGAGAGAGAGAGAGAGAGAGAGAGGCATAGGAGCCTTTGACCCGTCAGTTTCGGTTTGGACCTTTCTTGTCGTGACGATGGATGTCGGCAGGGGCTGGGAAGGGGACAAAGGATAAGTCCGATGGGGAAGTTACATACGGCTATGGCCCACGCTCCGTTCGATCATCCATACATCGTAGAGTGACAGCAGACATGACGCAGCGCCCTGTCTTTTAGCTAAGGACTGACCAAGACCGAAAGTTCGAAACCGCGGTTCGTTTACTGACTCGGCATCGCAAGCGCCTGACCTTCTTGGAAGTCGCCAGGATAGTTCGCTCTTGTCAAGGTAAGCGGCTCCTTCCGCGACACTCCGAACACGCCGAAACGCGTTCCGCTTCCTACAAATCCATCGTCCCCGTCTCGATTTCCGATAAAAAAAAGCGTGTCCTCGATCATGGTGAACTCCAACGCCCCTGCAACGCCCGTCCAACATACCCAACCGCCGCCGTCGCCACCGCCACCGCCGCCTCGTTCTATACACGAAGTAGTTCGCCGCCTGACCGCCTTACTCGTCCTGCTCTTCGTCTTGGCCAGCTCCGCTTGCTTCGTCGCCTGGCTCGTGCTCCATCCCCACCCGCCCGCGTTCAGAGTCGACTCTCTTGCCGTGTCCGGAATCAACATCTCGAGCCCCCAATTTGCCCCGAGATGCGATCTCCAACTCGCCATAACGAACCCGAACAGGAAGATGGTACTCTTCGTCGACCATTTTGCACTGCTCGTTTCCTACGGAGGGATCCAACTCCTTAGGAGGGTACCGAAGCTGGAGTCTGTAGAGATACCAGGGCAACCGGAGCTCGAGGGTCGAGTTCGCGTTGGACGCGGAGAAGCCGAAGGACGAGAAGAAAAGGGCGGTGCTTAGGGACATGGAAGGGGAGTGGGGCGAAGGGGCGGTGAGCTTCGAGGTGAAGGTGAAGGTGAGGGTGAAGTTCATAGCCGGGGGGTGGCTGAGCAGGCAGAGGCTGGTGGAGGCCACCTGTAAGGATCTGAGCATCCAGTTCTTGCCTCGCAACGAGACAGGGAAGCTCCCTGATGGAGGAAGAAGGATTTGCTCGGTCGATTAGCATTTAGGGTTTCTCTCTGATTTGTGCTAGTGGTCGGTCATCGACTTATTGGTGACCTCGGTCGATTTGTTCCTTCCTTGTGTTAGATTGTCCAGAGGAAGGAGCAATCGTATGTCTCTTGGTGGTCCGGACTTTGGAGGAGGAAGTTCTTTTTCGGGGAAGGATTGCACCGATAGTCCTAAACATTCGCTTTGGTGTGGAATTGAGTCCTAATCCTTTTTTAATCTAGTGCAATTTAGTCCTTTCGGTGATCTCATGGGCAAATTTGCAAACATGATATGCCGGAATCTAGTGTGGCGATTTTTTAAATATTTTTGGCATACGTGATGCTATTTTAAAAGAAGTCAAATTAAAAATTAAACGAAACTTTCAAAGAACTGGAAAAGAAAAAAAGAAGTCAAAAACCAAGGTGAGATAGGCGCAATCGATGAGGGTTTTCTTGAGGATTTGGGACTGTCCCATGTCGCCTACGAGGTTCAACGATCCTCATCGGGATTTCAATGTGGGCCACTCACCCTTGCCGACCATAGGCGATGGCCAAGTACCAAATTCCAGAGAGTCACTTAAATATGCTCAACTTTATTTAACAAATGCCGTGTCGGATTTCAAAGAGTTGCCTCAATAAATTTGCTTGACCAGTCACCGAGAGAACTTGATTGAAATGGATTGAAAGCATTCAAGATTGGATTGCATATTTTAAATGTTGAGGACTCTTGATTGCACAATAGTAGAAAGGTTTAATACAGTTTGTGCCATTTTTTTTCCGATAAATTTTCAGTGGAGGATAGCAAACAAAATGAAGAAGCGGACTCAAAAGAAATCGAGTGAAGGATACGCTGCATCAGATTCAGAGCTTATTATTTTAGTATGGACATTCTTCTTCCTCAAAAGAACAAAACCATTTCTTTCTCTATTTGTGACGATTTTAAGTGCCTCTATCATAATTCATAGAATTTGTAAAAGCGAAATAAATCAACCGAGGCAAAGAAAGACCAAAAATCTTAGGGCTAATGTGCATTCTTGAGATGATATTAGAAAGGGGGCAAATCCATCAAAGATCAAATTCTTTTTCTTAGAGATATTTGCCGCCGGGAACCATAGCAAATTGCATCGCATTGAAATGGTTGACATTGGTATTTATATAGAGAATTCTTGAGTCATGACTTTGACGATTGATCTCGATATCGAGAGCTTGGGTATTAATACATTAAATTATCTGTGATGTCTCTTTAACAATTTGAGAGGGAAAAAAACTTCGAACTTTTGCTTAATAAGAGTCACATATCCCGAAAGGCAAACATTCAATTAACGTCTAACTAAGATTTGGGTAAAGTTCAAAATCTTTTAGGAAAAGTGTCGCATTAGGGAAGGCTATATTTTCCTTCGTCCGTAGTGATTGAAAATTTCTTCCAATCACGCCTTTGGTCGGGGGATCACAACGTATGTATATCACTCACTTAGCTAAGAATAAACATGGGGATGATGCTGATGTTGTTAACCTATCGATCAAAAGACTTTTCCTCCGATCGGAGATGGAGGAAAATATGAGCCTTGGAAACTTTAATGTTAGATTATGAAAAATAATTCGATCCTTGGTATTACTGAAAATTAGAAAAAATATAAATATGAACATTAATGTTATTTCTGTTATCAAAGATTGAAAATATGAATATATAATTCTAACCCACAAAAGAAAAAAAATGACAAACACCTCAAAAAAATCCAAATATGGCTATTGTGACAAAAAATGCCATAATTTTTTTGGGTACTTAAAATTCTAAACTTACCCACTGTGACACAAATATTTCACTTTTTTTTTGGTGACATGTATTCTCTATTTCAGTCCCATCTAGATTTTCGAAAACTGGAAAACAGGATAAAGAAAGAAAAGAAAAGTTTAAAAAAAAAAAAAAAGAGAGGAGGGGGAGATTCATCCTAGACCGTTTAAATTAATTTTGCAGATAAGTCCATATATTTAAGGGTAATCTTAAGATGTAAATGATTATCCTTAATTTTAGAGACTCTTACTTGATCTATAAGGAAACATTTGATGAGGCAATGAAAAAAATTATACAAACTTTAGAGAAACTTAAAGATGGACAGACTTGCACATTGAAAACCGATTTACTCAGCCCCCAAGCAGAACGGCTTCTTTTTTCCTTTCTTCCGTTCCCCTGCTCCGATGATAAGGCCACTAGGATTCAAATATCATAGGAGCAAGGTAGAAAGATCATCAGAGCAAGGAGAATGGAAGAGAGAAAAAGAAAAGACGAAAAGTGAGGAAGAAAAGAGGTCATCAACGGAAGCACAAAGTGAGTTTCTTTCTGCATTTTTTTTTGTTGACTTTTGATTCAGAATTTACACGTCGCATATCACCCCATCAAAATTGTCAACCTGGCTGTAGAGTATTCTCTATGGACAATGAGGTTGTCGTTGACATTGGAGTTTGACACACCTAGCAAAGTTAAAAAAAGAAGAACATGAGATGTAACTTGTAATTGTGGTTTACTGAATGGCTTGTCCCAGATCTCACATGATCATTTGGGAAGTCATACATATGCTTAGAATATTGTTTGCCTTGTGTCGCTCCTCACAATTCTCAACAGATGATCAAGACGGAAAGTTTGTTTGATTATGCTCCAAACTCCATGATTTGCAGGCTGTGATTTCTTTGGTCTACAAGAAGTTATTCAGATAGAGGAAGTGAGAGTCCCTCCTTCTTTATGAATAAAAAAGCATCAGAACTGTTAAAATTGGAATCTCAGGTCCACCGATGTACTACTTGAGGAACTTTCGTATGGTTCTCATCATCCTAATTTGGCAGAAATGGTTTTGCTAAATAAAGAAAAAGGAAAGGTCAACAAAAAGGAGCAAAAGGGTTGGTGATGACAATACGGCCACGATGAGGGACCAACAATGGCTGGCACAGATCTTTACTGCCCCTTTAACCCCATTTGATGTGTTTTGCTGGTGCAAGGAGGAGCGCGGGTTATGAAAAAAACCAGAAGAATGGATAAAGACAATACATGATGAGAATGAACAATCTTGAATACATTGAATGCGGTTCTCTGAAAATATAAAGCAGAAGGCAAAAAGAAAACCTTTCGAGGACGCAGATACCTCCGCTTGCAAAGATTATGAAGAAACAAGCCATTCATATGCTATTTAAAAAAGATAAGAGAACAAAAGGATCTGATCTGAGATTTTTCTCACAGAGCTGCAATGGTGAATGTGATATAAAATCTAAATGCGTTGAATATACGAAAAGTCATGGAATTTTCGACTCTTTGACCTTTGATGAGGGGATGTGATTAGGTCAGATAAAATAATATCAAATCTTTAATCCATATTGAACGAATCATATAATAGAAAGATTCTCCTTCCTTTGATCTTCGCCCAATTTTCACCAACTAAACCAGTTTTGCTTCAACTCCATTGTAGATGCTCCAAGATTTCAAGGTATTTTCACTTTTGACTTGATATTTTTCTTTCATCTTTCGATATACGAATAGACATAATCAATATGGAGAAATTCTGACGCTCAAGAAAGTATATGCTATACATCTGCATATATTGGTATTTCCTTTGATTTGTTTGGCTATTCTTTTTCCAATTCTTTTCGAGTTTTTCTTTTATGCAACCCATTTTTTGGTCAACCTTAGATTAGGGATTTTCCTGATTTCTATGCTTTCTTTCTTCAACAGGAACTTGTTTATCTTTTCATTGATGCAGAGATAATCTTCGTTTATGTACTAGTGTTACATGTTTTCAGTTTTCATTTTATGAAGGAAATTAGTAAAGAAATATTCTTTAAATTATATGTAGAATATTAAAATTTTCAATTTTGTTGATTTAGAAGAAACTAGTTAATAACTGCTTTTCAAAAAGCTTGGCCCTCAATAATTTACTCTTCATATGTCAAATCGGCACTCGCAAGTTAAACCTCCGAGGCTCTGTTCCATTATATCAATTAGAGAGTACATAATTTTTCATACAAACCTACATGTTTTATTCCTATATTCTAATGGAAAGATCCCTAGATTCACAAGTATATGTGATTAGTATTTAGTAATGGCAATTGAAACTCTTGTGTGGTGATTTCTCTCCAAGACATTTGTAACTTATCAAGCAATTACTCACAAATTCTATCCCTCATCATGATTTTGCATTCATACGTGATCACTCAACTTAACTTCGGAGGGTCCGGTTCAGCTGGCGATGAACCTTCACGCATCGCGAAGCAATGTGCCGGGTTGGCTCGCCGGCGATCTCGCGGAAGACAGTAAGCTTGGAGTTGCGGAGTTCGAGGTCCGGTTCGCGGCTAAACGTGGCGTGGTGTGAAACTCATCTGTTCGGGGGTTTGTAGTTAGGGTTTCGACGGCAGAAGAAGCGAAGCTGGTCGGCGACGGTCACGTAAGATGCCCGTGATTGCTTATCTTGAATCTTGATGGCTAGATTTCCATTCTGTTCTTCTCTTTTACTCGAACTTGTAATGATCTTTAGTAAAACCTGCGCGATCTCTCTGCTGGATGTTTTCCAAAATTTTCCATTCTCATCATAATATTTCTCATAAAGGGAAGATAAAAATAATGTAATTTCTATGAGCTTATCATGATAATTAATACGTACAGTTACCACCCCCAGCGACTCTGCCTCAGCCTTCTGCCCCGGGAAGCCGCCACCATGACAACGACGACTGCCACCGTCGCATCTGCTGCTAAGCCGCTTGCGCGAGATTACAAAAGGCAGTATCAGGAACGTTAAGAGATATCAGGGGATATCTACTTGATTATGCAATATCTACTTGATTAATATTCCCTAATTACATAAAAGACTCTTTCTAAACTATTGCAAATAGTACCAACAAAAAAAAAACTATTGCAAATGGTGAGTCCTACGATAGCCCCACTAAATATGACGATCCTTATTCAGTTTAATATATCTAAGGACACTAAACGATTTATCCATCGAAAAATAGTTATTATGAGTATAATGTAGCTAAAGTAATGGATTTGTCTGTATAGAATAGGCACTCGACAGAGACTTGATTCTCCATATTGTCGAATGCGAATAATTTCGTCCAGCCACCCACTTGGGCAGTAACTCGATTTATCTTATTAGTCCGTGAAGTTAGTGGAGGTATTTTCATGAGAATCAAATTTTACATATCTACGCGGAGTCCTACAACATGATGATCCATGTTCAGTTTAACATATCTAAGGACACTTACCTAATAATTCGTGTATCTAATTATAATATATATTGGATATGACACGTAGATATGAAATAACGTGTGGATTTTTCCACTACAAAATTTTATAGGTATAGTCTAACTTCCCAACTATATAAAAAGGAAAATTTTCAAAGGATTTTTTTCATTTTTAATAGTCATTTTTGAATCTGTGGATAGGAGCATACTCTGAATCGGAATCGTGGGTAGTACTACTTGATCATTTCTACTAACTTAAAGCCCCAATTATTATTCTTTTTATCTTATGTAAAAATTCCTTTTGGATAATTTACATAAAAAATCTCCATTACTAATCCTTTATGTATTTTGGTGTTCCTAACCATCCACTGATTTTTGCTCAATCACCCGTTATGGTAATACATAGAAACCATAGTGAAAACTCTATGGCTGCATTTGAGAGTTAGGATAAAATTTTACGATAGGATAAATATTATCCTATTTTGCATTTGGTGTATATTTAGGACAGGATAAAGTTGGATATATTTGAGATATATGCCGGATAAAATTATCTTATGGGGGAGGTGCAATAAATGTGGATAAGATTTTGATTCCATAATAGGAAAATTATTTTTCTCAAATAACAAACTTCTTAAATTTACAAATCTACATGACCAAAAAAATAAATTAACAAATCTAATTATATTTCAATCTAAATAATATTTGAATTCTAGTATAAGAAATTAAAAATAAAATTTTCGTTTTTTAATTTAATCTTATTTTTATTTTCATATCCGAATTCAATATCTTATACTATGAATTCAATATATAAATATATATATATATATTTTATTACATGTTTTAGGTGTTCTAGTATTTTAGGTATATTAGTATAGTTTTCTATTTAATAAAATTTTATTATGGAATGATTGAAGGGGAAGAAAGAAATAAAAAAGAAATTAATTAAAAAAAGAGTAAAATAAAATAAAGTAGATAAGAGTGTCGTAAGAGATTTTTACTATTTCCGTTTGTAAATTTATGGTTTATTTATATTAATATCATGTTTATATCAAATAATATATATGATATTATATGAATATATCTGACTTTAGTACTGTAATCACCAAACAATTAATAGGATATGGCAAAATTTCCTGGATTTCATATTCTATCATATCTAATCCTATATTGATTAGAATTCGAATGACTAAACATAGCATATATGATTGATCAACTAATCTTTTTTTTATTGTTCATCGGAAATGAGAATCGATCTTCTTTTTTTAAAGTTGTTTTCTTTCACTCATACAACTATCTTATTTAGGTCATCAAACTTAATGATGAATAAAAAATGGAATAATAAGGATTTGAAGTAGGACCACCTTTCTCAAAAGGAGATTAGAGCAGACTGTATTTCAAATAAGAACATTAAGTAACGAACTTAGTCTCAAATTAGAGCATGAGCACACTAACAGGCTAAATCTTCACTGACCGGCAAGCATGTGCAACTCGTGCAATTTGTCCTTTTCTTTTTCTCCTAAAGAAAATAATCACTTTGAATAAATTATTCATGTTTATGCTCATAAATTATAAACATTGAGAACACTCAAATATCTTCCGGTAGATGTTCTACTCTTTGAAATAATTAAACTTAAAAAAAAAGTAACGTCGAATTTCAACAACCAAAGTCAAGTAGGACTAGGAAAACTAAGCCACTTTTCAATTGTCCAAATCCAAAATCCAAACAAAAACATGAAAAGGTTTGATTTGATGAGAGAAAATCCATCGCAATCTATCTACAAATCCCTTCTCTCTCTCTCTCCTTTATCCTATAAATTTTCTGATTCCCCCCGTTCTTCGGATTCATTATAAATTCTGTCTCCCGAATATATCTTCACCTTCGTATCCGGTTTTGGAATACATGATTCTACTCCTCCAGTAGGGCGCAGCAATGGCGGCGGATCCCTCGTCCCCGAGCAACCGCAAGACCGACGCCGTCCCGTCAGACCACCAGTCGGCGTCCCCTCGGCCGCCGGAGAGGCTACCCAAGGGCAGGAGATCGGGGAACGGGGCGCCGTCGCAACCCCATGAGTACACCTCGCTGCACGACCTGCTGGGCAGGAGATCGGGGAACGGGGCGCCGTCGCAACCCCACGAGTACACCTCGCTGCACGACCTGCTCGAGTTCCCTTGCACGTGCCCGCTCTGCACGTACCTCCGCCAGCCGCGCGAGCCCGGGGGCCGCCAGCCGCAGCCAGGCCCCGAGCTCGGCGGCGGCATCGTGACGAGGCTCGCGCTGGCGCTCCTGCTCCCGCTACCGGACACGCCGAGGAGGTTCCGGGCGAAGAGGCTGACGCTCCGGCGGTTCCTGCGGGGGCTGCGGGCCCCGGCCGACGCGTCCCTCGAGTTCCTCGACAGGAACGTGGTGCCGGCGATAAGCCGGGCCTTCGAGCGGCTGGTCGAAGCAATCCAGGCAGTTGAGGGGGAAAGAGAAGACGCGCCGCCGTGGAGGCGGCTTCCGTTCTTGACGTGCTGAGCGCCGGAGAACGCCGTCGAAGGCGGCGAGGCTTGTTGTCCTCTGTACATACGTAGGGGATCTGACACCACCCTTTTGGGGGCTGACGCGGAGGGGCAATTTGGTAATTCGATCGTGGTTTTCATCTTTTTACCGAGTGCAAATACTTCTTTTTATTTTTTTATTTTAAAGGTTCTACTAGGTTTAGGTTTTGGTGAATTCTCTATAGGAGAGATGATGTCGTATAGGTAAGCATTAGAGGACTCCCACCCATGCAATTCGAAATTTGCAATTAACAAATCTTCTTGATTTCTAGTTCATACAGATTTTTTTCTGCTCATACGTATTTACACGTAGGATGAGAATGTCGATAAATATATATATTATTCGTCCCTCATCCTTTAATGATTATCATCATCAAAGATAAGTCTTTCTACGATAACTAATTTTAGAATGAATTTGATTTAGAATGATTTCATTGCTTTCGATATGACAAGAGCACTCTGTGTTTGAATGAAATAAGACAAATCAATAAATTTTCTAACGGAGATTCCAATAGATTAATGATCGACTTTCTATAGAAAGAAAGGGGTAGTGCTGCGATTTGTTCAGCCCGTGTTTACTATTAAGTAGCAACATCTTTTTCATTTTGTCGGACTGAATGTATCTGACCATATTTAACCCAAAATACCCTGAATTGCATAAATATAGACACATATGAGATTGCTATAACTTTTTACTGGTTTTAATAATGTTTAAATTTTGACAGTTTTTCTTTTAATAAGCACGAGCAAAGACCTAATTTTTTCCATCAATTAGTAGATTGAGTTTTTAATCTTGGTCGAACAAATGGCTTTGGTCTCAGTCGAGCGAGCCCTAAACCTGGTTATCCACAACCTTTTGAGGTTGGCAAAGTTTTTTCACAATCGGCAAAATTATATCATCTCTAATTTTGTGCTGAAAATGCAATTTTGTTCAAGAGAATTCCTTGCAAAAAAAGAGAGAAATTCCCGGTCAAAAAAGGACTCGTTTAACTGTTGATACATCGAACATCAGGGCGACAACGTAGTTACACCTGCACAGGCAGTCACTAAATTATTATACCTTACTTTAGCAGAATTAAGAAAGAAATTCGAGAAAAATTAATCATTTTCCCATTCTAATTGGCGGTTAGGAAGTGCCTTTTTTTCCCACAAGGGCAAGAAGACGACTTTGCGGGAGGGAATCTTTCGTTCTGTGTTGCACCCAATTTGACTATATAGCATAATCGCAAAAAACCCTAGATATCCAATTTGCAAAATAATCGTCATTGCGCATAATAATTTAATGCAAAACGAAAAATAATTTTTATATTTTCCATATGGTATAACCACGTTGGCACAGCCTGGTCTATACCAAATTTAACAATAAAAAAAAATCACGAGTCGAATAATTTATATTGCTCTGGGAATTAATTAGTGACGCGTGGTTACTGAATTATCATTGGCTTTGATCTTCGGATTAGGCGTCACGGTCCAAAACTCTAATAATGGGCAACCACCGATAAAAAGATAAAAGCATAGCTTGGAAGTCATCTTTTATTTGCAAAGTGCACTTCATCCCTAGTTCCTAACCAAATTCATGGCTATAATCTCTCGCATTGAAAATTGCAATCTCAACCGCAATCAAGACAGCGAAATTCGAACGAGATCAGAAGACCCGTATGATCGAATCCGCCCCGTCTCCAGATTTCTCTCCTGATCTAATCCATTCCTAGTTCCTGAACAAACCTGGACCGTTGAACCGAAACGGGTGTGTCGAGTTCATCGATATGGACCACCCAATTGGAGTTCGATTCGAACCGGACAAGGCCAGATCCTGAGATACTGTGTTCGGCCAACGGTTTAGTGTTGGTGCATTCATTGAGAAGATAAGGATCATCCAAACCGAGATAGACGAGCGTGCGAAAACCCTAATCGAGTTGGATTTGGATCATAAGGTGGCGCGTTCTGATGTTAAAATTTATAAAATTTTCATGTTTACGCAGTTCAATTCGAAGATGCACTATCAATACCGATCGTGGAAATTCTTAGTATCGAGAATTCTTTGTTTCTCGAGACGTCGCATGTACACTGCTAGGACATGAACTCTCTTGCAATTTACTGCACGGGTTTGAGTTTACGCGACCACATTTGCCGCCAGGACGCCGTTCTTCCATGTCTCAACTCCAACAACAACACCGACAGCGACTCGCATCAACAACCCTCTTAAAAGAATCTCAGTCCCTTTCGAGCTCCTCCCGTCTACCTACAATGTCGTTCGAGATATATACTGCAATGTCAAACCAGTTCCATTTCGACGGAGTCTCGTCATCAATGGCTTCCAAGAGGAGGAGGAGGAAGAAGGAGAAGAAGAAGAAGCCCTTCTTCTCCGTCTTCCTGGCCAACTTCGCCTGCAGCAGCTGCGCCAAGCCGAGTGCCTCCGAAGCCGCCCGCCCCCACCCTGATCATGTCTCCCGCCAGGAGTTCCCGGGCTTCCTCACGTCCGAGAACAACTACGAGTCCGCCAGGTTCTCTCTCCATGCCGCAACCCCGCCGCGCCTTTTCCCCAGGGCCGATCATCAGGATGACAAGCTGGCGGTGTACGTGGTGAGCCCGTGCAGGAAGATAACCAACAGCATGGCGATGGCAAAGGAGTCGGAGGACCCGTACGAGGACTTCAAGCAGTCGATGCTACAGATGGTGTTCGAGAAGGAGATCCACTCGAAGAGCGACCTCCGGGAGCTCCTCAACTGCTTCTTGCAGCTCAACTCCCCAGCCCACCACGACATCATCTCCCGGGCTTTCGCCGAGATCTGGAACGACGTCCTCTCCAAGAAGACAAACAAGGGCGAGTCTCGGATCGGAAACGTGAGCTGCTTTACGTGAAACCGAGCCCGAGATTGCTTTGGCCCGGCCAGAGGAGCGAGCAACTCGATATCAGGGCTTGGGATCGAAATGCATGTACTCTTTTATTTTCCAGATTGAAGTAACCGAGTTAAGTGCATGAATTTATATAACTCCTTCTCACGTCCATGTCCGTGAAATCATATTCCTCCCTCGATGCAATATGTAATCACCATTCGAGTTATCGATCCATCTGCGCTCATGCATTTTTAGCTTGTTCTAGGGTTTCTTCTTTCGTCTGTGATGATGCTCGAGTCACTTTGATTTATCTGCATTTCTAGACCATCCAAGAATGTGCATGACTTATGTCAGCTTTTATTTAAGAAATATGGCATTAAAGGCCTCCACTCTATCGAGAAAGGTCCTTTAACGAGTTGTTATGGAGTCGCTCGCAAGGCAAATTCAATGAGAAGTGATTCACTTTTCAAAATGGCAATTGTGCTTTGACATTAAGAATGCACTGAAATCTCCATTAGTTTCATTAATAAGTTTCTTAACAAGTGTCCCCACATTCATGAATGAAATCAAATTTATAATATCGTTGCACTAGATAGGATGTCCATGGGGCTATCATTATAGATGCACAAGTCAGCGGATCTAAAAGCTAATGTACCATGTGGCGCGCTAAGCGTGATGACATTAGAGGTTAACGACACCAAGTGATTGAAATTTTTCCCATATATAATTAAGTATTGTTGACACTAAAAATTGATCATCATTTGGTCGTTATCAACAAATATTAGACTTGGTTGATGACAGCAGAATTTGGTCGGCAATAAACAGAATAATTAACAATTTCTTGCTTGGTTTAAGAAGGCCAAAATTTGATGATTACCTCACTCTTAAGTAAAGAATCATGAATTTGGCATTCAATGGGTAATATATAATATGTGAGAAAGACTTGAAGGCCAAGACTTTACCGATTTATTCATTTTCTTCTTCCTCCCTCAGCCTACTGCCACCCATCGCCGCCCACCGTTGCCGGCGCCGCCCACTGCCAGCGAGCTCGTCGGTGGCCAAGCGAGTTTGGCCGAGCACAAATATGCTTGGCCAGATCTGGCGAGGCCGAGCTCGCCTAGCTCACGGCGAGGTTGGGCGTTGCTGGCCCTCGGCAAGGGCGTCGGCCCTCGTCTGGCCGATCGCTGGCCACTGGCCGCCGGCGATCTATCAAGCAAAAAAAAAAAAAAGTGAAAATGGAAAGGAAAAGAAAAAGAAAATTGTATTTAAATCATTAAAAAATTAAAAGAAATTATTTTGGATTAGAAATTTTTAAGTTTTACCAAACGCATTTATGTCCCGGAAATAAAAATTTTGGACGATTCTGCAAAATACTTTCAAATGCTTAGAAATTATTCTTGGGAGCAGAATAAAAAAGAATCATTTTTTAGCAGAAACTGTTTCCGGGAACAAAATTGTTACCATGCGCACCCTTACTTTCATGTTCGAAATCAACAAATGACATTTTTGCAATACTTGTTGATTCGTATTAATCCATCCACACTCTAAAAGATATTTCATCACATTTTGAAGAAACAAGTGTCTAAACTTTTATTTCAATCAAGTTTTTAAGCTTTTTAAATTAGGTTTGATGTGATCGCTTAGTTAAATAAATTGTCATGGGATATGATTTTGTCGACATCGCTCACTTATCCAACAAAAACAATAACATATCTACATTGAGTGGTTGGGTGACGAGGAATGCATCTATGCACATGCATTAGAGTGTTGACTCAAACGATCTCATCTCTACTAACGCGGCATCATTCCAAGCACCCTTATCGAACACTAATGTGGATAGCCAATGGTTATTTAATGGACGCTAGCGTTTATGCTAGCATTTTTCATCCACAATTCTAACGGAAAAGCTTTGCACAGACCCAGAATTAAAAAGTCAAGGCGCTTCTCTAAATAAAAATTTAAAAAAATTAAAATTAGATGCTCGCTTGTAGAATAAGCTAGTGACGGTTCAGATACTTGTAGTGTCATTACACAATTCGAAAGTGAGTACTAAATCTTGTGACGATACCATGAGTGGTGATGCATTGAAGTTTTGATTCAAAGTGTTCCTTCCACGCCACTGTGTAGGCCAAAAATCTATATATGTTAAGATGCTTCATAGAGAATCAAGCTCAGGCGCCAAAGGAGGAGTGCGGACTCGAGAACGGATTTGGATTTGGATTTGGATTTGATTAGATTAGGATTCCTCCTATGGTCGTCGTGGACTATATGAATCAACTTCGAGAACCAATAATGCAAGGGACCCACAAAATAAATAAAAATTAATCATAAAAGGAAAATAAATAATTAAACGAATTTTTTATTATTTAATTTTGGGGTCAAGTTCATCATTAAAAAGCCTCCAGCCCATACAAGACGCCGGCGTGCTTCTCCGGCCCATCCTGTACAAAGTACACGTCCCACATCTTCCGGAACGCGTGCCACGTCAGCAGGCTGTCGGAACCGGCCTGGTGGCACTTCCCGACCGCCCGATCCACCTCGAGCGTCCGGGCCACCCGGTCCAGCCCTCCGTAGAGGCTGTTGCAGAAGCGGGTCATGTGCTTCACGTCGTACACCCGGCTCCCGAAGAAGACCCGGAGGACGTCGAGGAACTCGCCGAGCCGGTCGGGCAGGCTCCGGCGGGTCAGGATCTTGACCAGGTACCCGAAGTCGTAGGCGCTGTGGAAGGTGACCCAGCTCACCGCGTCGTTGCAGAGAAGGCCGGACGACATCATCAGCTCGGCGAACAGGGCCGAGTCGATCCCCTCCGCCCGGTTCCGCTCGAAGTCGATCCCCTGGCGGCGGAGGAGCTCGATCGAGTCCAGGGCGTGGGCGTCGCGGGCGACGTCGAAGTCCCGGAAGTTGAACTCCCAGATGTAGCGGCAGCCGGCGGGGGAGCCGAGGTCGGGGAGGTTGCCGTCCGTGTCGGAGAAGGTGAGACCGACCTGGATGAGGCTGAGGGCGTCGACGTTGGACTTGAGGAGGCGGTAGTGGTCGGAGGGGCGGAGGCGGCGGTATCCTCCGCCGCCGCCGCCGCCGCCGCCGAGTGGGGAGGAGGGGGGAGGGGGGCGGAAGACGACGCCGGGGAACTCGGTGTCCATGGAGATGAAGGGGTGGGAGTCGATGACGCCGCGGATGAGGTCGAACTCGGACTCGAGGTTGTGGGCCCAGACCTCTCGGATCACGACGGGTCCGGCGGAGGCCCGGTCCACTTTGGGTCTGGGAAACATCTTTCCTTTGACGACGATTCTTGATCGAGGAGCAGATTTCGATCGATCGAGCGATGGAGAAGAAAGAAAGGGAGGAGCTTCTCTTTTTCTTTTTTTCTGATTTTTCTTCTTTTTTGGGTTTTCGGTTTTGGGTTTGGGAGTGGAGGCGAGAAGGTGGATTTTATAGGGGAAAAGAGAGTGTGGAATCGGTGTCCGAAAGAGGGAAGGGGGGAAGAGAGAGAGGGGTCAAGTCAAAGTTGGACGCGTTCGGCTTTTTGACTGAGGGAGGAGGAGAGTGCGGGATTGGTTCGAGCAATGCACGAGGAACGGAAGCAACGACTCGGTCTTCGCCTTAATCTGATCTCTCACTGAGTACACGGCTTACTCCGGAGGCCCCCACCCTCCTTTGTCAATTCACATCTCATGTGGTGTAAGGAGGACATCATGTGTTCTATAATTTTGTGCTACCAAAGGCTATGTCGGCATACTTCACTTGTTTGTGGTGATCAGAATTTCTAATCTTTTTTTACATGGAAAAAGAGAATAATTTTGAATTTACGATTCGCGCTCTTCGTTCTTTGAAATGGACATGCGATTCTTCTAAATCAAACAAGGGGCTGCACAAAGAATTACAGGGGCTGCACCTAGAATTACAGGGGTAAAGGCTCTTTTTGGTATGTCGAGATTTAAATTATAGCTATAGCATATGGGTTTTTTAAAGACGGTGAAGGATTCTCTAATTATGATGGTAAGGATTCAATGAAGTCAGGCTTGTTACCATGCATTAAAGTGATAATCTATCCCAACATGGAAAGTGGAGATATGCTATGGCCACAATACAAAGCCTCTTTAATAGGATAAGAATCCAACTAGCCGAGAGCTTATTCTTGTGCTTGAAGAGAAGGCGTGCTTACCGCCAGCTTAACTGTCAAGATGAGGACAAGAATATTTAATGATGGATCTTTACAGCGACTTAGATGGTAAGGGATTTGTCTGTAAAATTACTCAAATCATTAAATTTATTATACAATTATCGATTAATTTTAAATTTTTTAATCTTAGTAATTTAGTCCTAATTTTGTGCATGAAACTTCGACATAATCATTGCAATTAATTTTTCACTAAAAATTGTTGGAATTTTTTTTGCTAAAAATTACGATGTCGACTTACCAATGCGATCCGAAGTACGGATCTCGTGGAGGGGACCAACGACGTAAGTCGGACGAAAGGAGGAATGTCCACAGGAAACTTCGAGGGTATGGAGCCCAGCCGCCACTTGCAGCACGTCGACGTCGTGTCGCTGGAACTAAAACTAGGGTCTATGATTAACTTTAGGGAAGCCGGCTCGAAGAAGGTTGGCTGGTCAACCGAGCGATGATCTCGTGCGGAAGTTTTGGGACTCATTATTTTATTTTGATTTCATTATAAGATATGAGTCAATTCGCCCGCTAATTTGTAAACGGGTTTTTATTCTCTTATTTGGACACGAGTCTCGTGCGCCTCATTTGACTTGGAATGGGTCGGTCGTCGTAATAATCTAAGCAGCGTCATCAGAAGCAAGAAACACACATTGATCAGTCACACTACCCGTTCTCTATACATCTCTGAACACGACTCTTTGATTTCCTCAAGACCTCCCACAAATCAACAGGGTTAAGGAAAAAAGCTCGCAGGGCTTATCTCGGCTAATTTTTGCATACCATCAACACTGATTGATCGCTCTAGATAAGAGCTCCTACCATCAAGGAACTGATTCTCCGATGGGAAGACATCAGTCGAGGGGCTGGGACGAGCTCCTCCAGGTTGGAACCACCATGACGGTTCGAGACTGGAGTCTATGTCAGTCATAGCAAGCCATGGTAAGGCTTGCTCTCGACATACCCGGGAGAAGGCAAATCGCGGGCAAGGCAAGGCAAGGGAAGGCTTTCACTGCAAAATAACGTGACCGCCTGTCGCAGGTATAGAGGTTGCTCGTGCAAGGGGCTGGCACACCATCGGAGTTTTACCATCAACGGCATTAGCGGCCAATGGACCGCTCTCCATGGTTTCCTCAAGAAGGCGTACCAGCGACATAAATATCTCCACCCTCGTGACATCCCTGTCAGCCTGTATAATATTGAAAACAAAATGTCACTATATTTAGCATAATTTCCCTCGCACGCAAGGGGACACAGGAGCCTGTGCACTTGAGCATGTGCCTGACACAAAGCAGGCTCCGTTGTTCTAAACCGAAGTATATCGTTTGATTATCGTTCTCTCTTTGCCTTTTTACATTTGATTTTCAAGTTCTGCCAAGGGATGTTAATCCAACCTCTTGTTTTTTCTTTGGCCCAATATCAATCCAAGTACTCAGAACCAAAAGAACACCTTCTGAAATACCGAACTATGAGCTAGCGACGATCTTAAAAATCAAAATTGTAGGCTCAAAATATTGCCAATGAAAAAAGAAAAGAAAAAGATCTCATGGATGTTACCTCTACAGCAAAATGAGCCCAGATCCTGTCGTTGCGAGTTTCCATCACTCCCTTCAAGATGGTCAATCCTAATCCTCTTATCATGTCAGCTATTTCTAAAAAGAAACCTCGCTCCTCACAAAGCATCTGTGACATGAAAAACAGATTCAATAAAGATGGATAGACAATTCAAGATTGAGCTTAATGTGCATGACACAACATCTACCTCCACAATCATTTGACGGGGTGGATCCAGGTCCTCAACTATGATGGGGTGGACCATTGACTGTGAACCAATTTCATACGCCCAAGTCGCTCCTCGCTCAAAATTGTCTTTCAAGAGAATCCTACCTTCCTCATTGATGATCTAAAAGATAAGAAAAGAACCGAAGTCACTTTCGCAATTCTATCATGTGAGATATCGAATGCCATGTTATAAAACTAGCAACAGAAGACTTGATCATGTTCAGAATTTTAGCATTTCGCATTTTTGAAAATCCTATCATAAGCAAGGCAACACAAGCTTTGCTGAGCGAACTTCAGCGAAACTCCGCTCATTTGACATGTGTACGGATGATCCAGTGAGCATAAGTACTAGAGAGAGAGAGAGAGAGAGAGAGAGAGAGAGAGAGAGAGAGAGAGTGAGAGTTCATACTTTGGATCCCCCAATTTGTTTTAGCTTGTCAGCATGCTTTG
Organism: Angophora floribunda; assembly: GCA_014182895.1. Taxonomy (NCBI): domain Eukaryota; kingdom Viridiplantae; phylum Streptophyta; class Magnoliopsida; order Myrtales; family Myrtaceae; genus Angophora; species Angophora floribunda. Next base: position 41,213,287 of record CM024706.1, on the reverse strand, counting down.
AAACACTTTGCAAGAACACCATATGCTTGATAGTACGTTCTAACAGCGCATCAATGCTACACTGTTGAATGCAAAAGGGAAAAGAAAAACAAGTCATCAATATTTGAATGTTAGTTAAGATGGCAAATGAGAGACAGAAGAAAGGAAATTACTTTTGCTCCATTCGGCACAATCTCACGCAGCTCTTTCACCCGATCTTGGATCATCTGCCGGTCTTTTGGCCTTGGTCTTGGATTTTCACCAGGTTTTGGCCTCTTCCGATTTGACTTGATCATCCCATCCTGCCTCTTGGAATACCCAGTTGAAACATTATCATCTTGTTTTATACCATGACCTTGGTCAACCCAAGAACTAACATGTGATCCATAAAAGGAGTTACTCAAAGAGCACATCTCTGCTCCATTCTTGCTACAGCCAGACCTTAAAGAACCAGAATCAGACACTCCAGCTTTTATATGAGACTTCTGAATGCCATGGGAGTCCTTGTGCTCCTGTTTTAGCATGTTGAAATTTTTATTCAAGGAAGAACTACTGGGAACAGAAGAGCTACTGATTCTTGTCACTGATGTCCTACACGAAACATTGTCATCAGAGCTTGGCTTTGAAGTGGGACGGGTCCCAGAAACAACAGCACCTAAAAGATTATCAACGGCTGCCATGGAGAAGATTCCACTTTCTGAGGCACCTTCGCTAAGTGAACCTAAATCTGTCTGTGCTTCCTGCAAGTTCATAACAGATGAAGCTTCTGCACCTGACTTATGTCCATCAAAATAGGGCCCATCAGTCAGCAAACTTTCTAAGTTACCATCAATAATATCATTTATCATGTCTGCACCCAAAATATCAAAAAGATCATTCCTTACTAATTGTTGGACAGACACATTTTCATGAGTGTCACATGTGGAAATCACTTTTTGACTTCCACCCTCAAGCTTCTCAGAAGCACAAACCCACTCAGGCTTCTGCTCAATCAAAGATATATTTGAACAGTTCGGCGGCATGACTTGTTGGGAAAAATTATCAACCACCCTCTGTTTCTTAGAAGGTAATTCTGTCAGAGCACGCTTCGTGCTCATTAGATGATCTCTCTGACCAGAGGCTCCAGAAAGCAATTGTTCTGACAAATTAAACAGTGGGATGCCCTCTAATTTAGTAGAATCAACATCATGAAATGATGCATTTCCAACCAGATTCCTAGACACAGATTCAGAAAGAGAGCACGAAACAGAAATTGATCTAGGAGGACGAGTTATTTCATGAAGCAGCCTAGTATTTTGAAGCAACTGAATGGCATCAGAAGTTTTGCACGGGTCAACAATCGAACACTCATATCTTCCAGGTTGAGCTGTGACAGTGCTATTTATAAAACTAGTCCATTTATTCTCAGGTTTCTCAGGCGCAACACCTGCTGATATCTTCTTTTTGATAGGTTCGAAGATGCTGCATGTACCACGTGTTGGACCAAAAGCAGTTTGACCTCTATTGTCATTCCCCAAATTGCATGCAACAGCATGCTGGTTCAGCCATGCATCAAGATTTGCAGGAATAACTTCAGCTCTGGCTAGCCCCGAATCTACTTCGCCCCTGGGAGAAAGGCTAGTCTTCATGAGGGATGCACAACTAGGTTTGGAGGGGTGACTACGGAATTCAGCTAGGGACGAGGCCTTTTCAAGTGTAAGTAATGTAGATGCAGCAGTCTGCAGATTATCCACCATGTTAGTAATTAATGGAGAAGATTGTCCAACAAACCCTGAAGTGCGAGAAGAGTTGCTCATATCTTTGCAGCTTTTAGTCATCAAAGATTCCAAGCCAATCACTTGACAATTGCCAGGAGGATCGGCAGTGAGGGTTCCAGGATAGCCTAACATCCCAGCTTTTCCAGCAGAACTACTAGAAAATAGAGCACCAGGGATGCAGGCCATTTGCAGGATCAAGCTCTTTACATCATTTACAAACCCCATGTGCTCCATGATCTGCAGCAGCAGGGACAAGAAATTACATCAATACATCACAAAATACAGTACTTTAGCTATAAGACAAACAAAAGATGCTCAAGCTGATGCTTGGCATATCTAGTAAAACCTAAGCTGATCAAAATGCATATTCTTTTAAGATTTTTCATTAGAAACTAACTTATGCTATATAGCATAATGGATTGTGATGCAAATTGCATGCAAAGCAAATGCAAATATTGAACTCTTCTCACCAAATGCACTCTCTATGGTCACATGGCAGGGATTTTTAGTGAACACATGCAAGACCCCACCAAGAAAGGTATGTCCATTTCTCGATGTGAGTGCATTCATGAATCAATACCAAAATACTACAACTTCCAATCAAAATATTTCAAATGAATTACTTGAAGTACACTTTGACTAAGAAAGGAGAAGTACTTGTAAAACAAACTTGCGTCATGCATATCATCATGTAACTCCAACTTTAATTGGCAAAGAGATTAATTCTGACAGTACTTTCGACATTCCACCAAGAATAGATAATCTGAAAGGGAACCACTTACAGCTATGGAAGAGCCAAGTTGCACAACGCCATGAAGTGGAACAGGAACAACTGCAACTGTCTGCAAAAACCGTGAGATCAATCACACGAAACAAGAGCCTCAGATACAGATGAAACCAAACAAATGAGGATGTTGGAAACCTGTATGCCAGCAGAGAATTGGTGATGGAACTCATTTACAACCTAAAAGGCATGAATACAAACAACAGATCAGATGAAAAAGGCTTAAATGTCAGCACTATGAACACTGACGTTACTTTGCCCCTCAAGTCTAACTACTGAATAGATGAGAAATATAAGCACCTATATTTCATCTAATAATCTTTTCACTCATCCTATTTTGAGGAATTTATGCAAAACTGAAGAACTTGGCAAAAGACTGAAAAACCAGGACTTCCCTCTTCGAGTGCTTTTACAAATTAAACCAAAGAATTTATAGCAAAACTTCGTGGACACACTGGAATATGTCTGAGCCCCTGCAAAGATGAAAGACATACCTCAGGTGGATGGGCATGTCCACTGTAACTTGTTGAAACAACCCATTCATGATCTCCTGTGAATGCAGCCCGGCCAATTATTCTGAAGCAAGAGAAAAGGAATTGCATTTCATGCAATAGGCTCCTCAAAATTAAAAAGGGCAAAAAGAAAGGAAGAAAAAAAGAGTTGTGTACCCTTCACCGATGACACTAATTTGAGATTTGGTCATCATTCTTTCAATAAGCATTTGAACTCTATCCTTAGCTTCCCAACCTCCAGGTGGCGCTTCAGAGGGACCAGAGCCAGAAACTTGGGGAGGAAGAGAGAATGTCATCGGCTCATAGTAATACTCTTCCCAAATCAACAGCCTGCCATGGCAACATTATGTATTTCAGCATGGATGACACAAAAAGCTCCAAAACGTAATGCTACAACTAGGGACCTCCTTTTGCTAAAAGAAGCAAACATCAAGTTCTGCGCAAAGTGGAAAGCAGCTTGTGGAAGGTTCAGCTGAAGAGATTATAGACCATTTATATGTCAACAAGGAAAGGAGAAAGGAAAGGACAATTGACTCAGACTTTGCTTCATTTTTCTTAGCAGCAGCAGCAACACCGATGAAAGAAGATATCAAATATCATTAAGGTTACTCTCCAGGTGCAGCAGGTCTTAAGAGGGTAAATAAGTATGTATCTGTGCAGAGGGAAGGGATAGTGGAAGAATCATTCAGTGAAACATTTAGAGACTTGAATAACCACCAAAAGTAGTTCTTGCCAAGAATCACAAACTGCTATTTTTTCTGTTCAAAGTTGCCAAGCAGGGGGTGTAGACTAATTTGGTGGGGGCGGCAAAAAAGAAATAAACTGAATTAATCAACATAGGAGGAAGAACAGATAACAAAACAACAAACATCAATGGCGACCAAACAAGGCTCTGGACAAGACTCGCCGAAGAAAAATGACATATCGCGTAAAAAAAGCATCCTAGAGCCTACTTCGGCTAAAAACACAAAAAGGGAAACATTTCAAAGTCTACGAGACACTCATAAACAAGCCAAAAACCATTCCATCTACGATCTATATAAGCCAACACGGATTGAAACTGTAATTCATTCCATCTACTTAAAGAATGCGAGGAATGGGAATGTCTCGTCCTTCAGAGGCACACCTGCTAGCAAACGTACGTACATTAACACAGATCCTTAAAAGCATCAATTACGGCAACAGGCCTTCGAGCGGTTTTTGGCTTCCTCTGCTCTCTCGCGAGACAAGCAAGAAAATAAACAGGAGAATTTCATGACAAACCGAACTCACTTGGGATTTTGGTGGCCGATCTTCCAAAACACGGCATAAGACCACTGATTTACACCGCACAAGGTCTTCAGCGCCTCCTTCAACAGGTAGCCCATCGCCTCGAGCCCTCCGAAAAGAAAAAACCTCCAAACTCGAGAAACTCGCAATAACACAAACTCTCAACAAATCCACAACCATGTACCGGCAACTGCAACTAGGGCAAAGAGGAGAAGAAAACACGAACAGAACTATCTGTGCCGGACGCCACTGCGCATTTCCGCGGGGGGGGCAGACACGCAGCTCGCTGCGGGGGCCTAAAGCCTAACTTCCCCGACACGATCCTCTCCCGGCCTGCTTCGTCCTCAATCCGCCGCTCCTCTTCCGTTCGGGATCCAGGTTCACGGCGATCAGTCTCCGGAAAGCCATAAGCCGAGCTTTTGGAGGGAGGAAAGAGACTAGAGAGAGAGAGAGAGAGAGAGAGAGAGAGAGAGAGAGAGTGGGGGAGAGAGCGCCGACAACTCGGGGGAGAGCGGAGGCGCTCGGTGGAAGGCTCTACACGAAGCCGAAAGCCGGGAGGGTGCACGCTCCCTCGATCAGCTCCATTCGCCCGGCCTACCTTGAGAGAAGAATAAGAAGAAGAAGAAGAAGCAAAGCTCGAGGCGGAGATGCGCGCAGGCAGGCCGGAATGCTAGGCGGGGGAGGTCAGCTAGCGCGGCGTTGCACAGAGAAACCGGCGAGCCGAAGATGAAGATGACGAAGACGAAGGAGGAGGAGGAGGCAAAAGGCGAGCTCGGCTACACTGCGCAATCACTGGCTCCTGCTTCTCAGCTCTCAGCTTTCGCAATCACTACTGCGCCTGTGTGCGTATGGGAGTGTGAAGCTGTTCTCCGTGCTAAAGTGCGCCGTATTTAACGAGGGAGGGGAGCGAGGGAGGGAGAGGCGGAGGCGGGGGCCCGCCGGGGGCGTGGGGCGGGGGTGTTGGGAGTGGGGAGTGCTGGGAAAGAGCCCCGAGTTTTTCTGGGAAATTGCGGGGGATGCCACTGGCGCGACTAGTGACAGTGTGAAAGTGAAAGCTGTGGGTGGGCGCCTCCCAGTTACCCCCCTTTTTTCTTTTTTTTTCTACCTTTTTTTTTTTTTTTTTTTTTTTTTGCGATTTTTGGTTGATCTGCCCGTTTTGTCGGTTACGGATCCCCGGGGGAAGGGGCTTTGCTCGGGTGCGGGCGAGGTGTACGAGCGGCGTTGGTCCGTCCGCTGCTGCTGATGACGACTTTTGATATTTGGAGGGGTTCGCCGTCGCCCCGTCGTTGACGACGACGACCCGTTGATGATTGACCTCTCCCTTTCGCGGTGCCACGCGCGGTTGTTCTTCTCCCTGGAGAACGATCGATCTGTTTCTTTCCTTCCTTTTCTTTCACCAACTTAAATTTAAATATTCCGGCGGGTTCAGCCACTTTAATTTTTATTAATTTTTTTATTTAATTCTCTCAGATGCATGTCGAGCCAACTTTTAGGAGTCGCCTACGGTGTAATCGTAATTCGCAAGGCTCTCTTGCCTTGGGAGAAGGCGACGGGATCGGCGTGGAACCGGTTCGAGAAAAAGGTCGTAAGAAGAAGGGAGGGAAGGGAGTGGGGGAGGGGCCATTTGACTCGTTTGAGATTGGCTCTTTGCTGTCTGTTAAGTGGTTAAGTGTACCTAGTCTCCCTCTTGCGTCCTGTTTACTTTTCGTAATAATTCCACCGCACTGAGAGCAATAGCTCTTTGGCACTCACAAAAGATAGCTACACGACCCATGAAAAAACAAATGAAAATGACACGAATGACATGTGAGTTTACCCTAAACGTTTAACTTATTTGGTGTAGTGCATGAATTTAAATTCAATGCTCAATGCAATCCTCGAATTAGTTTATGGGCTAAATTTAACGCTTATCAATTATTTCAAGGACTATATTAAAAATAAATAAAAGTTTGGATACGGTATTATATATCGAGCCAAAGTTCAGGAATCTTGTTAAATGAATTAAAAAATCAAGGACAACATCACACGTTTGACAAAAGTTCAGAGACCATTTGAAAAGAATAATTTTGTGCGTTGTTTATTTTTTTGTGGTTATCATCAGGTAGGTAGGTTGGTATAGTAGCTATCCGTGTTTATAGTAAAGAGAGTTGAGTGAAATATTCACTACAAGGCAAGCTGCCCTTCAAGTAAAGTTGTATAACCAACTGCTTGTCCTTGTAACGCGATAACAAGACTTTGCCTTTGTCGAACGGCTTGAACCCGGAAAAGAAACCACCACATAAATGGAACATCAGACGACCTGTTGCACCGCGTTGAGGCTGCGACCTTCTCTGTTCTAAAAGGACCAAAAAGATGCTTGGACTTTGCTACAACATAAAGGGAAAGGCCAAAGAAATTTTCTTCTCATGCTTTGTTTTTCTTCCTCATTTTATTTTATTTTATGTTTGCCAGCAACGGATAAACATTCTTTCAGCGCCCCACCTTTCCATACAGGAGCAGGCAAATACTATACGTGCTCCCTTGAAGTCGAAGGCAACGTCGCATTTGGCTTTTCGCCGAACTCAATAATCAGGCCGCGTCGAGATTAAGACTAATCTCTTCCCTTGAGCAAGCATCTCTCGCCGCCCGACACGATCGTGCCACTTGGCTTGCTGAGTATGACCGATTTGATTAAAGTGGTCTTGAACCTTAGTGTATCTCAGCATTATCCTAACAATGTGTGACGAGCAAATTTTCAGGACACATGCTTCCAAGTTAGAGCATAGGGTAGGGGGGAAAATTAGCTATATAGGGGTTGCTCCAAAAAAACTGCACATGGAGGTGGCAATCTATCCCACTTGGCTTTTTTTTGATTAAAGTGGTCCTTGTATCTTAATGAGGAACAAATTTTCAGGACACATGCTTGCATACACATAAAAACACATATAGGGGTTGCTCCAAAAAAACTGCACATGGAGGTGGCAATCTATCCCTCTTTTTTTTTGTCCTTCTTAATGAGGAACGAACGCATGCATACACATAAATACATACAGACATACATATATATATATATATATATATAATGAAAATATTTTTATTGGATTATATTAAAATATCTAACTCTGAAGTTGATATATCAAAATAAGTCATAAACTTATCTCTTAACTCATGTTTGATGAGGCTGAGTTATTATATGGATTAATTATATTCAGTAAATGGATTTTAATTGGAAAAACTCAAACTAATATAGGTATTAAATGAGTTCCCCAAATTCACTTCTATAACTTTCTCCTCACTCTTTAATCTTCACTCTGTTTTGCGGTCTCCCTTAATATAAAAGTATTTTAACAATAAAAGTTGGTCGAGAACAAGTCACTAAGTTTGTATTGCATGGAAATTGAATAATTTGGGTCAGATTATTTTCAACCTGAACTAATTCCGTTCGACATGTCTACTTTGGAGATAGCAGCTCATTTCAAGCTGCCCACCAGCACTTTATTTTTATTTTTCTGATAAGTTGCTCCTCTAATTTTGTACCTGTGTGCATGGTTTCATTCTCTTCTTGTATCTTATCGGGTTGGCTCACATACCAAACACTCTTCATTCCTTGTCACTGTATTACTAGATAATGTATTTTACAAGTTAGAAAAATTCTCTTAGGTGGTCGAGAACTGAAAATTCTATTCAATGCGTCTTTATTTAATTATATATACACACACAAACATAATTAAGCCGCCAAATTCATTTTCTTCTCTAATCATTAGGTTTTTTTAGCTGAGAAATGATAAAATAAGGAATTCGTTAATAATAGTCTGCCGAGCCTCTGCCACTCCAGCAACATTAAAAAAAAAAATAAAAACGAACAGGGGCACATGAAAAGATGAAACCCTAGTTGGGGTCACATGAGACCTTTTTTTTAAAAATGTTCCTTTGCTCTTTATCTCGTGCCTTTATTTATTTATTTATTGATTTTGGTTTTGTGGGGAAGCGGGTGAAGATTCCTTCTTCAAAGGGGAGTGAACTCGAAGTTTGAGGTATTATATTCGTTTTGCAGACTGGGTTTCTCAGCGCTCGATGGGGATGTAATTATGGAACAGAGTTGGCGCTGCAGCACATTCCAATATCAAACGCTCCCCCAAAAAAAAATTTGTTTTTCAAGATAAATTAACGTAACAATTAACATTGATGGATTATTAGTCGATTTGTATCAATTCAATTTTAAATATTTTAATTTGATTAATTTAATCTTTCTCACCTATGCGCGGATTCTGACTGTTTTATGTTTCATAACCAACACTAACTTTAGGAATGATGGATTTCAAGGCGGGTCAACTCCCACCCTAAAACCGACTGTGCTCAACCTGCCCCGGATTTTCAAATAGGCAGAAATGATTCATCCTCTCGTGCTTGTGGGGAGCTCTAGACTCTTTTTGAGGAGTCAAGCTTTGTTGAGAGGGAGCTGAGGGCTCATGGAGAGCTCTGGTCTAGAGGGGAAGGGAGTCGTACTTACTGGTAGTCAAGGGATCGTGGAGAGCTCTGGACTCTCGGGGAATCATGGTGCTAAATGGAAGAAGAAAAACCTACCAAAAATAAATAAATAAAAATAAGAATTAAAGCACATTGGTCTGGTCCAATCAATCGAGTTCCTTGTGTGGAATCAAAACTAAACCAGTTATTGCCGATTCTTGAATTTTGAAATTGGTAATTGTCCAAAACCAGCTGGTCTAGTTCATGGGATGCCTTTTGAATTTTTAAAAATTCTTTTAACTTTTTTCAAAAAAATTTAATTTATTCCTTTGATAATCGTTGGGCCATGGAGACAGCCAGCAAGAGTCAACCTAGCTAGGCGAGGCTAGCAAGATCGACCCTCACTTGTAGAAGAAGGAAAAAAATAAAAATTTCAAAACAAAAATAAAAATTCTGAAATTTATTTATGTAAATATTGACCATGCTAAGTAAGACAGATGATGTCCGTATTGATGATTTTTGGCAAAAATTGATTAAAAAAGTAAATCGACATATCATCAAAAGATTTAAAATTAATTGACACGAGCACAATTAATTTAATACTTTCCTAAATTAAGCTGAAGGGACTAATTGATTGAACACGCACATATGGATCGTATGCAGGATAAAAAGTACTGCAATTGAATGTTGACTTCAACCGTTGAGATATGTTCCACGAATCGGATCGAATCTTTGACGTTGTCCTTTCCATGGACAAAATGTCAATCACCCTACGTAGATAAAGCCGAATTTAATTCCACCGAAATGTAAACTCTTTTCTTTCACAAAATCTTTTGTTTTCCATGCCAATCGGAGTTGCTTTGTCCACTTGTTTGGTGTTCTCTTCCCTAGATTGTCACGATCTCTCCGAGCTATATCTTCGGAATCAGGTGCTTTTGCAAGATCTTGCACGAGATTTCGGCACATCCTAATCAAATTTGAGTTGGATTGTTTTAATTTAGAATTAACCTTTATCGATTGTAAATTGTAGAATTGAATATTGATTTTGTGCAATTTGGTACTCTAACTTTGATTTTGTTGAATCAACTCCTCTAACTTTTGGGATTCATGGAATTCAATCATCTATGTCTTATATTTATGCAATCAAGTTCATTAACTTTCTTAATTGGTGCACTAACTAAGAAGTGTGGGAAAATTGTCCAAAAAGTCATAAACTTATTATACTTTTGTCAATTCAATCATAAATCTTTTCATTTTTTTTTATCAATTAAGTATATTCTACTAATTTTGGCTAAAAATTATTGACTTAGCCACTAGCGATGCCACATAGAATGGCCGACATTGACTTAGACAAATTTTAATAATTTTAAATTTTTTTTATGATTTTCTTTTCTTTTCTTTTTCGTTTTCTTCTTTCTTTTGCTGGTGACCGGCCTCTGACCATTGTCGAGCAAGCTAGCCTCACTCGCCATAGGCGAGGCCTAGTTGGGCGAGAGCAACCCCCATTGAGGGTTGGCCTCGTTTAGGCCAAGGCGGCCTCGCTAGATTTGGCTAGGGGAGACTTCACTGGGGCTCATCCTTGCTCGAGTAAGACCCAAGGTGAGACCCGACGAAGGTTGGCCTTGCCTAGGCCAAATTTGGCAAGGCCGGACCTTATTTAACGTTGCCTTCACCTAATTGATGCTTGGTGAGGCCAACCTTCTCCAAGTCTAATATGGGGAGGGTGAGCCTTGCCGGATAGGGCTCGTCCTTGCCCAAGTAAGACGAAGGTGAGACTCGGCAAAGGTTGGCCTTGCCTAGGCCAAATTTGGCAAGGTTGGAACTTATCTAACGTTGCCTTCACCTAATTTACGCTTGGTGAGGCCAACCTTCTCCAAGTCTAACCCGGGGGAGGGTGAGGCTCGCCCTCGCCCGGCCACGCCTCACCTGTGGCGAGTGAGGTTAGCCTGCCCGACCATCGCCTGTGGCTAGAGGTTGTTCATTGACAAAAGCATGAAGATAGTGAAAGAGAAAAGAAAGGAAAAAAAAAAAAATTATTCACATTAGCGTTAACTGTCTTCTGTGACATCACTGGCGTCTCTGGTCAAGATTAATCATATGAACTTAATTGATAAGAATTGAAAAGATTTAAGACTGAATCAACAAAAGTACAATAAATTTAATAACAATTTTCTTAACAGGTGAACAAATAATTGTTTCAATAATTTTTCACCTAAGCATGGATGTTGTCTTTTGTCTTTGTCAAGAAAACTTTTCAAGAAAGATTATTTGTAAGATTAACCGTTCCACCCTTTGGCATATAAAGAAAAAAAAACTCGATACTTTCGAAATAATAAAAAGTTACGTTTTTTTTCCAACGTGGGTTTGACCACTTTGGGACGGGTGGCTCGGTCATTTGCGCAAGTTAATGCAACATAACAATAAAACTTTTTTATTTATTTTAAAAGTGCTCGTGGCAGAGCAGTGCAAAAAGATAAGCTCGCCCTTGTCCACTGCCACGCAATTAGGGAGAATCATTTGCGATTTATGTTCGAATTATTAAATGAATTGAGCTAGAAAAAGAGCGGGGGAGAAAAGACTAATCATGTGGATTCTCACGTCCACAGTCAGATCATATCCCTTTACTTTCAATCCAAATCAATCCTTTGACCCCATGTAGCAATTGCAAGATCGATCCTTTCCTTGAACAGAGATTCGATTAAGGAAAAAAAAAAAAGGGAAGAAATAAAGTGGGTCGAATTTCTAGACGGGCTTTGTCCCCTTTTTTTCCTCGGTACGGAACCTCCATGCCACGTCAGATTTAGGCCTGCTCCTCCAATTGCAATAGAGTCTTAAATTAGTTGTAAAGAAATATTTCCTACCCGATCACCTTGACCCACAGCCTTGAAAGAAGGTGCACAGAAAGGATGGAAAGTGAATAGTCCATGACCCACATAGGCTAGCAAAGTCAAATCGCTCATCGGGTTGCTCAAGATCAAAGAACACCCCCCCCCCCAAAAAAAAAAAAAAAGAAGAAGAAGAAAAAATCGGAAAGCGACTTCAGCTCACAATTTTTCTTAAAATTAAATCGCACCATCATCCGTACTCGAAAAACCCATTTTACCCAATACAATTAGGAGCATAATTTCGATTTTTCTCGAGCGATGATTAGTCGGATCTTCTGAAATCTCTGACATATAATTAGGTGCAATGTATGTTTTGAATGCGAAGTCTATATGGCTGGAAAAAAAAAGGCTTATGATGAATGGCTTAAAGAAAGGGGAAAAAAAGAAAAAAAGACGCAATTGCTTAGAGAAGAGAGAATGTGGGAGAGAGAAAGAGTCACACAAACGGACAAGGCTAGCCTGAGAATCTTGACTCGCGTCGGGCAGTATCGGGCCAAGACGGATACGTCATCTCCCTCCTCTCCTCTCCTCTCCTCTCCCTCCGAAATCCAATTCGGATCTTGCATCTTCAGTTCTGTCTCCACGCACGCACAGTAGCGGGTCTCGGGTAGCTGTTCCGTTCTTATTGCTTTGTTGACGCCCACCCAACCCCTCCCCCGAAAAAAAGAAAAAAAAGAAAACATCGGAAAAAGGAAATAGAGAGAGAGAGATGATCGATCCGTCCGTCCGTCCATCCGTCCATCCACGTTTAAATCGCAACATGGCTTCGTCGATTGGGGTCGGGTCGGTGTCCCGTCGTCAGTGCAGTGGGGTCCGGTTCAGACCAAAAAATTAAAAAGTGGGGTCCGGGCCTAGGTGGGTGGGGCTTCGGGATCCGTTAATGGCGGATTTGACGGGTCGGATCGCGCTTCTGCATCTGTCCAAAGATATCACATCTGCCGTCATTCTTGGATCGCTCGTCTCGTGTCGTCTTTCGGGGATGTACCCGGCGGCTCCCCCGTCTCGCCTCAGTGTCGTGTCGGATTCCACGTTCGCATCGACCCGGGAACACGAGCCCTCCTCGGCACCACGCCCCCCTCTCGATGATGCCTGCTGCGGGATGGCTACTGGCTAGAGGGGGCTAGTAGCTTTGTCTCCAGGGCACGTCCCTGGCCTCTTTGTTTCTTCCTATTATTTTGGCGTTCTCAGCTGTCGTTTTTTAGCATGATAATCATATTTCGAAGAGGTTAGAGGAACGTCAGTTTCTTTGAAATTTCTAAGACAAAATCAAATTGAAAAGTACAACACTAAAATACAAAGGAGATCAAATTTTGAATTTAATTAATATTATAATCATTGATTGGATTTATTGAATCAAGTCTGCATTTCAATTTGATTTAACAAAAGATGAGACGTTTCCTCCCTTTCTACCCTTGTCTCTTAATCTTCAATTGCCCATCTACTAGTCCACAATTGGCTGCCGGAGTTGAGTCTCTAACCACTCCATGCCAAAACGATGATGGGACCATGCATACTATGTAGTTGATTCATGATAATAGATGTCCTTAACTTCCTTGTCTTCTACTCCTTTCCCATCCATCACTTCTCTTTCATATTTTCCATTACGAGCTCAAAGCTTAATCACATGCGATGCTTGCCTCTCCATGCTTACCAGCTGCATAATTAAAGCTCGTGCAGAGGCGCATCCGAGATGCGATGATACAATTTCATTGTTTAAATCAACGTTAATCGATAACAAACGTCATGGACTGATGATGATTTACACATAGGAAAGAGGAAACCGATAATGCTTCGAGAGATGAGCATGTAGCAGCGCACGTCCTCATTTTCATCCAGGAAATGGACGGCAACATGTGCCGTGTAGCCGCAAAATGGCCAGGGGAAAGCATATGTGGAGAGATGCCCCTCCTGGTCTTTCTTCGCCCTTATCTCGTCGTACAGAAGTGGCTTGGATGGAGCCCCGGGAACCATAAGAAAGGCATGGCACGTGAACCATGGTTTTGCAAGTTGGGACTGAATCTTCGATAGCTATCATCTCCGCACTCTTTAATGGGAGATCTTCTGTGATTTTGAGTTGATTTGGGCGCTTTACCTTTCTCTTTCTTTTTCCCCTCTCTAATGTTCATTTAATGTGCAATGGTTATTTCCTGTGGATAATCCAAAAAGGGTCCCCCACCATACTATGTCCCAAGAGTCAGGACAAAATTGGAGATTTGCGTGGTTGCTCATATCTGAGGTTTTGATGGATGGATAATCTTGTAACATCGATTCAATCTAGAGGGTATCGCCAAAAAAAGAAAGAAAAGAACAAGTCGAAATAATTAAAATTTATCGGATTTCTCGACAGAAGTATGTGATAATATCGTTCGAGTATCTCACGTCACATTTGTGTGTGTGGTCTCTTTCTACTTATATGATCGACAAGTTTAATGTTTTGTATCAAACATTTTAATATGGTATTATAACCAGATTCTGCCTCAATTTATTTTTGCATATGTGAGGATTTATGTGCTCTTACTCCCTGTGCCTATGAGATAGCAACTTGACGAAGCCGACAAATGATGGGGGAGAGAAACATTGTGAAAACGACACTGCGGAAAAGAGAATGATAGGCCATTATCGTTCATTTGGAAGTGGACCAAAGTGTATTTTTTCTTTTTTTTTTATAATGATGGCTAATGGGGTAAAGGGGTAAAATCTAGCACTGTTTTTCTTCCACGAACTATACTTTTTTCCTCTCTTTTTTTTGTTGAATTATGCCTTCCGAGATGGTGTGCAATGTCGCATCTTGTGTGGTCTTAAGAGATATTTTCTGCTCTTTTCAGATTACTTAACTTTTCCCAAGTAGCGAAACAAAGTAGACTTCTGTTCCTTCTTTTGCTGCGTTCTCATCGCAATCCGAACAAGTGTAAAGAAAACGAAGAGTGATGGCGCATGATGGTGCTCCGCCATGCATGCAGAAATCGCCATGCGAGAAAAAAAGAAAGAAAGCTAAGGCCTTTCCGACAACGCCTCTTTACCACAGCCATCGCCATCTAACTGTAGCTTCAAATTATACCTGGCTCGGTCGACTTAATTTCAATCCGCCACTAACATGATTTCCGGTTACACGGGAGTCTCGAGTGGCTCTTGATTTCTAACTTTCCGCTCTCATTTTCCACCCATGATATCCGACTTCGATTCGATACCGAATGTTCGAAACCTATAAAGATATGCACCATGACATTCCGAGGTCTTGTAAGATTGTATGCAACCTCTCGATGAGAAAGAAAACTTGGGAAAAAATCACTATCACCACTCTCTCAATGGTGCTATCTGTTGTTTGAGTTGATTGGGTTTATCTTTTCCCTTCAATGTTCATCCAATGTGCAAGTGATCATTCCTTTTGTGTATTTCAAAAGGCCCCACGTTATCATGTCCAGGAAGCCGGGACATAATTGGAGAAATGTGCGGTTTGGTCATCTCTGAGGTTATCGATATATTCGGCCAGATATTCCAAATTTTATCAGACGGACTATCTTGCAACATGCTTCATCATAAAGGGTATGAGTCAAAAGGGGGGAAAAAGTCTAGGGTATTGGGATTGATTGGATTTTCTCGACAAAAGCGATGCCGTTTTGAATATTTAGCATTAAAGTATTCGACATCACTTGTTCATAAATAAGCTTAAGCTTTTGAATTGGATATTCTAATATGATATCGAAATTATATTTTATTTAAATTTATTTCGTGTATGTCAAATTTATATGCTCTTTATATACATGTGATCTCTCTCTATCTATAAATTTAGGGATTTGAATTCGACATTCCATCATTTAGCAAATTGACGTAGGGCGACAAATGATGGGGGAGAAACAATAGACCATCATCTTTGATTTGGAGGTGGACCAAAGCATATTATACATTTGTTTGTTGTTGTAAAATGATGGCTAATGGGGTAGAGGGGGTGAATTCTTGCACTGTTTCTCTTCCACACTCTCTACTTTTTTTTTCCTTTTCTCTATTTTTGTCCAATGATGCCCTAGGAGATACTTTGAAATGTAATTTTTCAGCCTTTTTTCAAGTTACTTTTTATGGGTTTTTCGAGTAGGGAAGAAAGTAGATCTTCGTTCCTCACTTTTGCTACGTTTCTCATGGCATTCATTCGAGCAAAAGGTGTGAAGAAAGAGAGAGGAGGGGGGAGGTGATGGCGTATGATTGTGTTTCGCCATGCATGCAGGAGACTAGCCATGAGGAAAAAGCTAGCGAGGCCCCTTTCCGACAACGTCTCTTTACCGCAACCATCGCCATCCAAGCCGAGCCTAGCTCTCGGATCATAAACCCTACTTCGGTTTTACAATATTCATTGCCGTGGACTCCATAGGTCGCGACCAACATGTTCCGTTGAAACTCGACTACTTGTCTGATATTGAATGACCGGAAATCTGTTAAGGACACACAGCCACGGTGATATCTAAGGTTGGGCAGAATCGTACAAAACTCGAAAGCGAAAACTCTCGTCATCTTTATCTCCACGCGGGGGAAAGCCGAGCGCATTCTTTCCGCCCTCAGGAAGCCGTGACGGACGGGGGCTCTCGGGCCGGTCGACCAATGAGAGCCGGACGGATCGCCACTCGACCCGACTCCATAGGCCGAGCCTTGTCCAATTCCGTAGCGCCATGTGTTCGGAAATGGGAAAGAGAAAGGGAAGTAGGGCCCGGAGCTGGAAGGCGTTGGATGGGGGATTGGACCTTTCGATTTCGACTGGCTTTTTTCCCGAAGGTGGAAACTAGAGATGAAGAAAAGAAAGGAAGAGAAGAGAAGGGGAAAAGGCTGGGGTGGGAGAGGGGAAGATAGTGGGGAGGCCACTCAAAAAGGGGAAGGAGTGAAGGGGACTGCTTCCGTGCGTTGCACGTCTGCCGAACCCATCATTGCGTTTTTAGCATTTTTGGCATCTCCCTCGGATGGTCACTGCACTTGTGTCTCCATTCGCTGAGGGTGTCTCTGTGTGCTGCCATCTGCACATGTTCATGATTCATTCTCTCTGTCTCTCGAACTCACTTCGTGTTTGACCTTTTGTGTTAGCTCATATCCGCCCTCGAGAATTCGCGTTACGCCGAGTACCGGGGTACATGGTACGGAGTCGAATCCGGGCCAGTGTAATTGTGAATTATGAGTTCAGTAGGGAGAATTTATCCGCGGATTTAATCGTTCGCATTTGATTCATACTACATGTGCTAATGACTCACTGAATGACTTCTCGATTAGGGGTGAACATGGTTCAAAAGTAGAAGTTGAAATCGAAGAACCGAATTAATGAGAACATGTCCGATTCCAAGTTCCAAAATTGGAGAACTTGAAACAATAAAATGAGCTTTTTGTTTTTTCGTGGTTCATGTTTTTACGCAACTTTATGGGTTCCATGGCATAACTAAGAATTCTTAATCCGAGCTTCCATTTTATGATTGATATTTTTCCTTTATTAATATTTCATATTATTTGTGTACCTAAATATAAATTATGATCGGTGGATTATATTAGTTAGTGGTAATCACTAAAGATGATGATTTGTTACAATCATTCAATTAATAACATAGTAGAACTCAGGTAAAACCTGAAACAAACCCCGGAACCTATAATATGATAAATTCTCTTAGTTGTGCAGAGTAAATTTCAGATTCCAAAAAATGAGGAACTTATTATGGCGAGTAGGTTTCAGGTTGCTCACCCCTGTTCTCAAGTAACCCATTTTCAGACTTGTCGAGTTTAGAGCATTATGATCCAAAATATTTCGTGGTCTCAATAAGTGGGAGCCTCCTATTGGATTAGAAAAATAAGGAGGACCGCACGGGAAATGAAACATTGGGCAAGGCACGTGGGAGATGCAGGCGCTGGAATCCGACGTCGCAGTCCGATCAAAAATATTTAAGCTATTGGCAGAGTACAAAAATTTAGGTTAGGGACCAGCTGCTCTAGGGGAGATGGAGCTTTCATTGGGACATGGGGGACAAAGCTAAGCTCGAGCCTAGAACCAGAATGTATTGGGCTTCATGTGGCCCATCCACGCCGGTGTTGGAGACAGTCACGGCCCAATATGCTCTCCTTCAATCCCTGTTCAACGGGCCTTATCATTCTCTGGGAATAACATAAACAACCACGGGAATCATTTGTATGGAGTATTGAGAAATGATGAAGAGCTAAAAGTTTAGGATAATCGATGGGATTGACTAAATAGATAATTAAAAAAAAACAACATTGATTGAAGTTCAGTTTAAAATAATGTATATTAAGATTAATACCATCTACACGTCCAAGTCTTGCATTTGAGAGATGAAGGAACGGGGGTAGAGAACTTAGCACATTTCTCATGGGATAGATAGTTAAAAATTGAACGAGCAAGGAATATCGATTATCTAAAAGCTATTGATCAATTTCATTCATTGGAATGTAAATCCTCTTGGCTATATCTTTGAACGAGACTCATTGCGAGGTATTATTTAACATCATAAAATGATTGACTAATAGGAATTGGGTAAATGATATAAACGATTCATGAATTTTGGTTTAATGTATATTATAGTCCAAAACTTTAAATTTGTTCAATAATATGATTCATGAACTCTAACTCAATATACAATGTTGCTCTCTTGAAATTTTAATTTGTTTAATGTGATCATTGGACTTTTTACATGTTTAATTTAATTTTTAAACTGTATCAATATTATCTTTGAATTTGAATTAATGGAATGACAACATTGAACATTTTTATATTATCCAGAGATTAAATTAAACATATATTAGAAATTTAAGGATCATATCAAATAAATTAAAAAATTCAAGTACCACATTTCATATTTAATCAAAATTCGGGAACCCATTTAAGTCGCAAGAAGTGTTGATCTTGCGCCACAGTAAAAAAACGGCGACGTATCGGCACGAAAATAAATAAGAGACGAAATGAAAAGAGCCCACTCACAAAGATCAAACGAGGAGCGGCTCTCTCTTTACCGTAGCTCCGAGCGAAAATGGAGACTCGAAGAGAAGAAGACCACACCGTCGTCACCACCACCTCCACCGCCACCCCCGCCGCCGCCGCCACCGCCGCCGCCACCGCCACCAACTGGAGCGAAGAAGTGGAGGACCTGGTGTCCGCCGGCGAGGTCTCGTCGGCCATCGCCTTCCTCGAGTCCCTCATCTCCAGGCTCGAATCGCAGCAAGAACATGAGGAGCCATCCTCCAATCTCCAATTGGCCTCCGCCCTCGCCGAATTGGCCCGTCTCTACTCCTCCCAGGGCTTCTCTCTCAAGTCCGATCAGCTCCTCGCTCGATCTTCGGCCCTCAAACAGCGCGGCGGCCGCGGCCCTCCCTCTCGGTAGTCCTCGCCGCCTCCTCCTCCTCCTGTACCCCCCGCGATGACGTTGATTTCGTCCACGGGGGCAACTCGCGGGGATCGCTGTTTCTCTTGACGGTTATATTGAGCGCGTGGTTTCCTTGAGTCCGTGTGCTCTGTGTACTCCATTGACCGTTGTTTCTTGATCCTGTTGCCGCTTTTCAGTGATGTAGAGATCGCAACGGAGGATTTGAAGGACGATCGACGCGCATCGCCGACCTGCATTGACTCCTTGGGATCTTCCGCTGAAGGTGCATTTTATGTTTTCCGGTCGGTTTGTCGAAAGTCATTTCGGTTCGTGTGAATCAAGTTGATGCCTGTTTTTCTGAGGTCTTTAAGTGATCGCTTGTCCAAGAATCAACTTATTAATCGGTTTATTTTGATTTCTTTTTCCCGAAGGGCACGTTCAGCATCCGACGATCTCGCCTGATGAGGAAGCAGCTTGTGATGCAACTTCAGAAGATGGTACGTTTTCTCAAGCTGATATTACTTTGTCACTTATCTTTTGCATTTATTCATCTTGATAGTGGCGTCTTGAAAAGATATTTCATCTTTCTATGAGGCTAAAAGCCTTTGTTTTGGGCAAGATTATGGGGTCAAAGTGCGATTGTGCGGCAGAAGTGCATTTCAAAAAATGGGGCTTTAGGTTCATAAACAAGGTTTTGAGGGATGTTGTTAATTAACTAGATGGTGATTTTTTCGTGTGTAGATATGATTCTCATCCTGTTCTTTTTTTTACACAGCACCTTTCACCTCAAAATATTTGCAGTGGTTTCGTAGAGGTTAATAACTCCACAGTGCATTACCCACTGAGAATTGAATGGCTAAACCAGTTCCAGCTTTAAGTTTGTTTGATGTTAGATGATGGTATATATAGATTAATGATCTGTCAAACTCACAAGCTTCATAAGTGAGCATGAGCAATGATATTTGAGGAACTTCTATACTTATACGAAGTCAAACATTTTGTCCTGTTGATCAATAATGGAATTAAAGGGAAGGAAGATCATGTAGAAAGGAATTTCACTTTTCTCTGGTTATTTAGGTGGTGATTGCAAGTGCATGATTCAGGATGATTGAGAATGATGTTTTCCCCTGCAAGATTGTTACTTTTTTGTGAAGATAAAAGCCAATGGTAGCTGTTCATGCTTTTTCTAAGTTACATCCGCATGATTTTCAAATGCTTATTTGTTGTGTTGCACTTATGAAAATGGCAGATTGGGAAGCTATGGCAGATCGTTCTCCAAACGAGTTGCTCCCTGCAGAATGCTTACCTGAAGTATCAAAGCTTTCTCTGGAAGATGGCAAAAATACTAAAGCCCCTAAAAGGCGTGGGAGGGGCACTTTTACTTATAAAAAAGATGAATTATATAGTGATCGGGTATCAGATGATTTGACCATTAATGAAGTGGACGATGACGATCAATCACATAATTCAGAAGAAAAGCCCATATTGAGACCCTGTAAGTCAGTCTTGCCCATTCTACTGAAAGTTGTGTACTATTAGTTTCTTCTCTTTGTTGGAGTATTTTATAACACTTGTCTCAGTTGTAAATATGAGTTTGCTTTTCCAAGGTGAAAATATAGATAGATTGAAGTCTCTTACTAGATAACTAGATCTTCTATCTGCGCATATTAGGAAATGTTGTGCAAGCATTTTGTAGTGTATCTTTATTGGGAAACATCCTTGATATACAGAGTCTATTGCCAATACCTGGATTATTTAAGGTTGTTGTAGGACATAAATTATTGATATCAATTTCTCATTCCTTTTCCTTTAATGAGCTGGGAGTTTGATGGGCTTAAGGGAACAAAAATCTTTCATTTCTGCGCAGCTACATATGGCACCGGTCATGTTCTTGTTCTTGCTGGGTTTCCTCCAAGCACTAGAACAACAGAGCTAGAGAAGCTTCTCGAGGCCTTCAGAAATCAAGGAGTAGTGATTCGTTGGGTCAACGATACTACTGCCCTTGCAGTATTTCGAACACCAGCAATTGGTAATTACGTGTATATCTTTTCAATTCTGTTCTCAGTGCTAGATAGCATAATTTGTTGACATGTTGCATTAGCTATCTAGTAGAATGTGATAACTTTGGAACATATAGTGGGGAGTCCAGAATTATTGCAAGCTCCACATCCATTTTCCATTATTTTGTCGTATATTTTTAACAAATCCGTCTAAAAGAAATTTTAGTCTCAGTTTGCTAAAGTTAAAAGGATTTGATTCCTTCTAACCTTCTTTGAAATGCCAATCATCTAATGCAGCACTCGAGGCTCTTAACAGTATTCAATTTCCATTCACTGTACGAATACTGGAGGAGGAGGATTCCCTCTTGAGTTCAATTCCAGCAATGGGTAATTTACTCTTTCGTTCCTGCTTCTTTCGAGAAGTTCCATTCTAAAGTTGGATTTCTGCGTAATATGCTGTACATGCTTGGGAGAACCAAGGGTTATTCTGTTTGCTGTGATGCCTTTGTTACAAAATAATTAACTGCAACGACCGGTTACAGGCTTGTTTTATAATGTTTCTGAAGAGTGCCACACGTTATAAAGTAAATCTTCATCACAACAATCTTTTCGTCTCGGTCTCATGTTTCAGACTTGGAACCTCCAAAGCCAAGGCCACAAACATCCGCCCGGACTGCTCAGAGGCTTATTGCTCAGGGAATGGGGTTGAAGTTGCCTCCCTCATCCTTTGGTTCGAGAGAATTGAGGAAACAGGAAGAAGCCAGAAAGGACCGTATCGTGAGGAGGCATCAACTGAGGGATGATGCCTGGGGTGAAGACTGACAATTGAGATTTGATGTGATCGATGAGTTCTCTAAAGACGTGAAATCACATGTTTACATACATCATTATATAGCGTTCGCCTGAATGGATCCTACATTCGGCAAAGTTCAGGTTGCTCGGCACATCTTTGAACTCGTTTTCCCAGCTGAATCAAAGGCATTTTCACCACTGGCGTCAAAATTTATCTGCCCCGGACCAATTTCGCAATGCCCATCCTCTATTTTTTAATTTATCCTATTCCGTTTCAGTGGATTTTTAGGGGTGGACCAAGAACCTTGATTTACCATGTTGCTTCATTAGATGGGAACTCAATCCCGTTATTCATCATGAGGTAGATGAGTCTTAAATACCGACCGGTCCAAAAGGTGAGAATACAATGTGAAGACAAAATATCAGCCAATGCTTCTTTCTCCAGAGTACGTATTTCAACATCGCATTTTGTAACTTCTAAGATGTTTACAAGAGTTAAATTAACAATTCAATGAACAAAATTTTTGCGCGTACAACTGCCATAACTTAATTGCATTGCAGTCAGCGCTCTGATCCAAGACAAAAATATAACATGAGCATGCCTCCCTATAGCTCAATTTCAGTATCCCATAGGTGATCAATTGCTGCGGTCCACCTATTGTGCGAAGATCATAGCAATTCTTCTCTGCAGGGACCAAGAAGATAAATTCCACTCAACAGGAGGACCACCAGAGAACTCACACAACGCCGCCATCAAGCAAGACCAATGCATGCCTTAGATACAAGATTCTTCCAAATTGTCATCAAGAAACCTTCCTTGACAAGTTCTTCATTCCACATCCAACACATTTAAGTATAACTGTCTCTGTTGAAGGATCTGGCTTGATAACAAATTTGACCCCGAGAAAATCTCTGATGTTCCTGAGAGTTTCTATTCCATATGGTGAAAGCTTGCCAACACGAACCTTTGAAACATCTTGTGGGCTCAACGCACACAAAAGAAACAATAGACCCTGAAGAGAAGGGAAAGTATATTATAAATGATCAATGCATTGTAAGTGGCTGAATGCATATATAGCATCTTCATTGCGGCATTGTCACCATTGCCACATGCTCAATTTCACAGCTGAACATATGATTTATCTGGTAAAGAAGCCACACCTTAGCCATAAGCTAAAAGAATCTCATGTAAAAAACTTTGATGAAAAATAAGTGGAATGAAGGTGAGGAAGCCAGCTGCTGCAGCTCACAAATTTGCTTATACAGTACAATTAAAGTATAAACTAAAAATTACAAACTCAACAGCTGTTAGAAAACGAAAGAATCCATTCGTCAGTTTTGTATGAAAACATCTAAAAACCTGGTCTGACGTTAGTTACAAGATGATCACTTAGATAAGTACTTACATCTATCAGGTGATTCTTTATGCAAAGAGATTCACCAATGCAATGGAGTCAGTAAAAATTCTTAGAGACTTGGTGCCCCAGACAAGGACATAGAACTGAAGATTAGGGAGAGCCAAGATAAGGTATTCTAATCTTTAGAGAAACTCTGTTGCACTGGTACCACGTACATAAGCACAAATTAATTCTTAGGTAGTATAATCTTGATGTCCGCTAGCTGTGTTTTCAGGGGTAATGGGAAGTGAAGCCTAATGTGAATGCTGAACATAAACTCATGCATTTCTTTCAGATTATATTGTGTCTTCTTTAAGAAAGGAACTTATTGCCTGGGCTAGGCAATGATTAGCTCATACATCAAAGATGTGTTCCTCTCAAATCCAAAGAATTTTCTTTTCTTTTCCCTCCGAAAGACACAGCTTATTTGGTTACTGAAAATCTCAGGATGTAAATATAAAGTCCAAAGGTTCTTGCGTGTGAATGCCTGCATGAGTGTGCGTTTGTGTGGGAGGGGGTGGTCAAGGTTAGGAAACTCATCAACACAATTAACAGAGAAGAATGTAAAAGATGATAAATTGCACTAGTTACAGTAATCAACATCTGAGTTTCTGAATGTGCAACCAACAGGTAACTCAATGCTTTTTTCATCCCCATCAGGAAAGATGCCAACCATCTCTCCTTTCACCAACACACGTAAATTTCACTAAAGCACAACACAACAGGGGATGCAACAGAAGGGGCACAGTATGTAAAGGAAGGGTACACAAGCAAAAAGGCATATTCTTCACTGCAGCATGATTTCTGATATCTCCAATTTAATTAAAGTTAGCCCCTCATCTTACAAAAAGAACAAAAAAATCTACTGTAATCGTAAAATGACAAGTAAATTGAGCATTGAAACTACTTTTCTACTGTAATATATTCCAGAAAACAAATGGTATACGCGGAGAGTGACAGAGGAAACACACCTGGTGTGTTGAATCCACGACTCCACCTTGCTCAATTTCACTGAGCAGAACAGAGGCATTTTGCTCACCAACATCCTCTGGAGGCGTTAACTCCTTTTTCTCCTCCCCTTCAATCTCACTCCCTTCTTCCAGTCCGTGAGATACTGTAGTATCACAAGATATGCAGCAACCAGAAGTAGTTTCTGCGACCAATGAAATTCCATAACCAGGAGATCTGCCACAAGATTGCTTCTATATATCAGAGCACACTAGAAAATAATAGACATACGAGATAAATACAGACCATCAAATGGCATTTCCAAATTGCATGAGTAGAAAATTTATGGCTCTGCATAATTCAAAATAAAAATAGAAGACATACTTTCCAGCCTGTGGGCCAGCTCTGTGATCAGTAAAGATGTGAACATCGGGAAGTAAACGATTGAATATTCCACGAGCTGCATGTATCATGGTATTCTCAAATTGTGCAGAAACACGTGTAGAGAAAGTGACCCCTCTAATCCTCTTGACCATTCCTTCGTCAATCCATGTTACTGCCTGTTAATTAAAGAACTTTATAAATATGATGTGCTATATATTTTATTACATAAAATGTACAGGAGTTGATGAAGGTACTCACTGTTAGACTCTGGACACTGGGAACTGACAAGACAATTTCTCCACCACCCTGAGGAGGCACTCCACGGCTCTCTATCTTTAACTCCAAACCTTCGGCAGGAACTCCAAAATGCTTCAGGATGGGTAAGGTAGTGGAGCGAAATGTATCGACACATGGGTCCTTAGAGTCATTCGTGATTCCTGTCACAGCAACAGATACAAATGCTTAAAGCATCCTGAAAGAATTGAAGAAGTATGCAGAATCGAAAATCTATGACGTCCATTGAGTTCTGTCGTAACACATCAGAAGTGCAGCGTCTTCAAAAGTTTGGTGAAATATGTACCTTTGAGCCTTATGGAGAGAGGTTTCTTCGCAAACAAGCCGAGTACAATCAAAGGCTCCAAGAAATAACCAATAGAACGGCTGACACCACAATCATGCACAAGATGTTTCCCACCCATTATGATACCAGGCTTATACTTAAGTTTCGTTCCTGCAACATGGAATGCAGCATGTCATAAATTAAAACAAACAGAATCAAGGTTACTCCTAGAGATGATTGGAGTAGTTATCAACAACAGTTGCAACTTCTCGAAGACCCTCTCAGAGGGAGGGCCTTCATCCAACTGATCGAAACATTCTAACAAGGCAACGATCCTTCATGCCGGGATATCCCTAATGCATATGACAAGGAACAATACCATTTGGCTATGAGTCTAGCACATTCTCTCCATCAGTTAACCAGGAAAGCTAAATCCCGTATATACAGGGCAATAAAATCGAGACGACATGTCAAACTCGAGACAAATGCTAGTACTGCAATCTTGGCAAGTTTTAAAAAACCTAAACTAGTAACTAGTTTCTTAAAAGGATGCTTCTCATAAGCTACCTCTTGGAGGTGAACACAATCAAAATAAGGTCTTCATCACTGAAGATTCCTCCTAGCAAACTCACGGAGCCAACCGACACAAACCGCATACAGGAAAACTCGCTGTCAACGCTTCGACTAGCTCAATCAATCAGAATTCCCTTTCCCCTGAAAACTAATTGCCCGTATCCCAACCGATGCAAAGCGCGGCTCAATTTCCCTTTCCTGGCGATTTTTCCAGCAACAACTCCAACCTCCCGGCACAACATCCTTCTCCTATGCCGGGGTAACTGCTCTGAAGCTCGAACGAGCAAAAAACTAGTTAAAAAAAAAAGCGCTTTTAAGAGGGGGTAAATGCCCCGGAAGACGTACCAGTCTCGTTGATCTCGACGACGCAGTCGTCGGAGACTTTCTCGAGGAGGCGGAGGAGGGAGACCTCGTGAGGGCGGAGGCCAGGCCACGTGTGGTCGGAGCGGATGTCCTCCACGATGACGGCGGTGGAGGCGAGGGTGGACAGGAGCAGCCTCTGCCTCAGGCTCTGGCTCCCTTTCACCCTCTTGTACGTCGTCTTCCCCATCGATTCCTCCTCCTCCTTCTCCCTCTCTCTTCTTCTTCTTCTTCTTCTTCTTCCTCTTCTACTTCAGCATTCGGGGTTTTGCAGAAGGCAGTTTCAGCTTAAAACCCTAAACTGGAGATCGGCCGAGCCCAAAGCGAAGCCCAAAGTGAATCAACCGGCTTTTGGGGCTTTGGTCCTTAAATGAAAGGCCCATAATCATTTACTTCCTTTTTATTATATTAAAAAGAAAAGGAGACGATTTTCGTTTACCAATTCCGCATGAAATTCCTAAAGCACCCCCGCCCTCTCCAATGTGTAATTGGTGACCTAATTGATTCAACTTAGATGCCAAGCGTAAATTCAAATCATGATTAGCTTGGATCCAAACATCTAAACTTGTGTGAGAGAGAGATTCTCGCCTTTGACAAAATGAATTGGCGATTGAAGTTGGTGTCACGAAGCCAAGGAAATTCTTTTGTGGTCCAAAGATGCAATGATCGACCGACGATGGAAGAAGAAAGGAAAAATGAGAGGAGTGGCTTGTCTATGTTCTCTAAAACGTAAAATATATTGAGATTTGAATTTTCTTTTTCTGTTAAAAGGGTAAAACTGGAATTGCAATTATTGCATGAGAGTGAGGTAGGAAATAAAAAGGAAAAAAATTCATTAACTCCCTATCAATGCACTGAATTGGACAAATGGGTATTGAGTTTTTTCTTCTTTTTCAGAAAATGGGTTTTGAGTTTATTTTTACCAAAAACATGAATTTGTTGTCAAATGCCTTCATGGGCTCAGAATGCATCGCCATTGCTTACCGTTTAGTCCATGATCCACACCCATTTTTGGCGACGTCTTAGGTGAATTATGAACATATCGAGTCAATGGCGATGCTCGCAAAAATACCAATCAATCTCGCGCATGATTAAGTTCCAAGGAGCTTTATTAAAATTAAAAATCATGTTTACGAGTCATCGTCACGTCAAGCCGCTAAGAATTTATATGGCCGGTTTAGTGAAAGACGGTTCGAGAGAGAATGGAACTTTCCATGTTCTCGAAATGTCAAAACCAATTAATCAAAAAAGAGCCTCGGGGCTAAAAAAGTTTTAGAAGGCGCCGACCATCTTTTTGAACGGGTTTCCGGGGGTGAAAATTTCAAAAAAGAGGGTCACTCGAGTCGTATATTATTGTTAAATGTCTGTCATTATTATATAATAATCTGACATTTTCTTTTTGACCTGGTTAAAAAAAGATCGACCGGTTTTGACTCGCCGGTGAAATATCTCGAAGCCGTGATAAAGCCATCAAATGGTTCCAACGGCATTCCTTTCGTTCTTCACTTGATAAATTGTACATTGAGCACCGTTGAATCGTGGGGTTTTTCTTGACAATTTGATCCTCGAGGAAGAGGAAATCATCTTAAAATTTACCTAAACAATTCGATTTTGTAAAACGTCAATGCTCCTTCCTTTTACATTTTCTCCACTCTTTCCTCCCCGAATTGGGGGGAAAAAGTCCATGGATGCTCCTTTCGAAGCTTCCCCCGAAGTCAAAACTCCATTAATTCGCCTCGTCTTTGGCGAAAAAGAAGAAGAAAAACTTGAACTTCCTTCCGTACAGAAACTTATGGGGAATTAGCAATAGCAAGAGACATCATTCCCATTTGGGTTTCGTGTTCTTGGTAAAGATTTTCGAAGTATGGAGACAAAAAGGAGGAAAAACTTGTCTTGGGAATCTATTCGGGTGGACTCGAATGGTAACGCCTCAGTCTCGATAAGAATACGTAATCGATCAAGAGATTTCTTGATTTTGATATCATATTTGGAGCCCTAGTCGAGCTTTGGCTTAAGCATGTGATGTAGAACATACTCCACAGCAATTATGAATCAAAAACTTGTGACCATGTAATGTTTCGCTACAAAATGAACGACTTATGATTTTCTACTCCTTAAGCTTTTAAAGCAAATAGGTCACGTTCTTGACTTTATCTTCTTCTTCTTTGTTTTTTTCGGTTTCCTAGGCATACTTCATTTTATATCCATTTAATCTCGATATATCAGAGTTGTAAGTGTCTGAATCCGATTTTATTTTTTTTGTTGGTCTAAACGGATTCAGATCTCTCGCACCCATTTTCACTTATTAATATGGGTTTCTCTTTCTATCAAATACTCATGTGCTCAAGGTTGACTTGTGATTAACAATCCCTGGCTAGCGCATTAACAATGGATTTGAGCAGGAGCAGTTGAGATTGCACTGATCAGATTGTTCTAGTTGAATCGTTCTGCCAGTTCAACGGACAGCTAAACAAGTATCCATGCACTAGTTCATCCTCGTAGATGCGAATTGTACTATTCATCATAGGAGGAAATTATATAATATGGAGAGAGAGAGAGAGAGAGGAGGAGGAGGAGGAGGAGGAGAAAGAAAGAAAGAAAAGTACAGCAACAAGATCAACTCCCCATTTTCATTTATGACATTTCGAGTTCTCCCGATATTCCACCGAAGATTGAGTTTTATGTCGATGAAGTAAAAGGAAAATAAAGCTTTCAGCAGACTTTCAGTCTGTCTATCGCATCGGAATAAAAATTCTTAATGAGGCTCAGCACCAAAATTTCAACCACCGTATATGAATCTGTACACATGGCTCGATCGTTCTTTTTTCTCAAGAAGATGGCGTTGGATAATGTGAGAGAAAGTAAGGAGGAACGCAGGGAGAGCTCCTCCAAACCCTAGAGTGCAACCTGAGAATGTCCCTCGCCCTCTCCTTCGTCCTCGACCCGCCGTCCACCTGCAACACCAGACACAGCTTCGCCACCGCCCCGACCTGCAGCATCTCTTGCAGCACCCGAGCGGTCGCCGAGAACCTCGACACGGACGCCAGTATTCTCACCGCGCGGTCGCTAGCCGCGTGCGACACCCTCAGCACCTTCTTCGCCACCACGGCGAGCCCCGCTCCATGCGCCACCAGCTCCGCCCTTCCCTCTGCAGACCCGCACAGCAGGTCCAGCACCATCAGGATCAGCTCGCAGGCCCGCTTCGAGTCTGCCGTTGCGCTGTTCGTGGCGAGCAGGAGCTCGACGAGGGCCTGGACCGCACCGCCCTCGACTGCCTTGATCCGGTTCCTTCCCCACGGGCAGAGCTCCACCATCAGCTTCAATGCGGCCTTCGATGCCTGCTGTGAGATCTGGTCCTTGAGCACTCTGACCAGCTGACCAAAGAATTCGGATCCGACGTTCATCAGTTGGATCGGATCTGCCGCCTCATAGGCCGACTTCAGTATCATCGTCGCGTATGCCCTAGATTGGTAGCTTCCGCTTCTCAGCACACGCATCAGCGATCCCGTGAAATCGTCATTGATCATCAGCCTCTTGAGATCCGATCCGGAGACGTTCAAATGGCATAGACGTTGAGCGCCTCATCGCTTGCTCGTGCCAGCTCGGTACCATTGCTCGAATCAATGACCTCGACGAGCGTTGACTCGTCGTTCTTGATAATCGAAGCCAAGAATTCCAGGACCCCGGCCGCGACTTGATCTAAGCACTTCTTGTTCCTCGCGCCGTCGCCGCCGAGGGCGATGGACCGGAGCCGCTGGAGGCACGCGACCCTCGCGCCAGGCGACTTCTTGGCGTCGTCGAGGAGCTTGACGATGGCCGCCTTGTCGAGGGGCGGCTTCGGGGTGGGGATGCGCTCGAAGGCGTTGAGGGTGCACCAGGCCTGGATGAGGCGGCGGAGGGTGTGGTTCGGGGTGAGGTCGGCGTCGGAGCTCAGCGGCTGCTTCGTGACGGGGCAGGTGCCGCTCTCGAACGCGAACAGCCACCGCTCGATGCTCTCCCGGTCGTAGGTGATGCCGGTGGAGGCGGTGACGGGATCTCTCATGAGCTGCAACGAGATGGGGCATAGGAAATGGATAGGCACGTCGACGTCGATACCACTGCCGTCGTCCTCCATCGACGTGATCGTGTTCGAAGCGCGCATCGAATCTCAGCTGGTGAAGGCCTCTCTGAATAAGCTGAAAGATTCTTCCAATTATTATAGCCACCCACACAGAGAGAGAGAGAGAGAGAAAGGTTGATGAAAACGTGAAGGCCGCTTCTGGGTTTCTCAAGGACTGCAAAATAAGAATGGGGTTGGTGATAAATGCCTGGCCTTTTCGAGGGCTCGAACGGTGGATATATCTAACCAAGAACGTGAGCTTCTCTCTTTATATATTGTGCAGGCGAAGGCAAGAGGACGACGCCCAGTTGCTGTTCGAAACGATAAAAAGTCAACACACGGAAAAAACAGGGGGGGGAAGAGAGAGAGAGAGAGAGAGGGAATTAATGAGGGACCAATTCCAAGGTTTCGGAAGGAGAAAAGCTCCGACTCGGAAGACTTTCTTTTTCGGAAGGGTAATTAATGGGGGACGAATCGAGAGGAGCGTCGGCGTCGCGAGCAGTGCTGCTGAGACGACCGTCCTTCAAAGGCATTAAAATATAACACTCAACGAAACGATAACGAGAGAGAGAGAGAGAGAGAGAGATCTCTTGAATCTGAAGATGATGATCATCTACGCATTTTGACTTTCTGCGGCTGAATATTGAATGACGGGCGCCTGCTGCTGCTGCTGCTGCTGCTGCTGCCGCCGCGCGAGGAGGGAGAGAGCGGCAGTGGCCCTGTGGCCGACAGCGTCTCATGGGGCGCACGTGTCTTCCTCACCGCATTTCTCTGGCTTGCTTGCCGTCTGTCTCCCTCTCTCTCTCCCCCTCCCTCTTTGAATGATTCCTTAGTTCCTCCGTCCTTCCTTCTCGTTGGACAATTTTGACAATCTTTCGTCGATCGCTTGGTGCGAAAGTATGCTTGGATTTAGAGCCGAGCGTGATGCGTAATCCGAGTTTAATCGATTCGGGTGTTCCCCTTTGTCTCCTCAGGATCTGGGAACTTTTGTGATTCATTGTATCTTAGCATAGATGGCAAGGAGTCATTCGTAGACCCATCAAATTGATTTTTTAACCCATTTTTTATATAACTTTTCAAGCAATGAAAATCTAATTATTAATAGCCGAACTGATTTGACTTACAGTGCTAAAACACTTTCATATTCAAAAAAATTGAGATGAGAGCGCGGAGAAAGTGAGCACGAAATTGACTAAGGATAAGAGAATAAAGAGAGAATCATAAAAATGGATTGGGTCTAAATAAATTGTGAATCCATTTGACGCGCATAGTATTTCGGGTTTTACCATTACAAATCTATTTGTTAAATATAAATATCGCATATGACAACTCAGCCCATCAAATATGGGTTATGGAATAAGTCTATAATTCATTTTGATAGGACTAATCATTTGTTATAAACTTATAGCATGCGACACCATGTTACTTGAATTATATCTATGCCTTAGTTTGCGTATGTCCTCCTTCCACGTCAGGAGTTCCTCTACAAAGGAGGGAAAAAAAGAGAGTGAGAAACGATGGAATTTTGAATAATCGTATACTTAGATCTCGTTCGGCAAAGCTGGAGCTGCAATACGATCCGTTGTCACGCGCGCGTTTGGCAAGACGCATTTTAGAGCCGTGGGATGAAAATTTCGTGAGAATGGCTCCAAGCGCTTAGAATGGTAGAATTCGTTGCGAGATCTAAAACATCCATATTCAAAGCTAGGGTTATGATGTTTTTATTGCAGAGAAGGTATGGTACAGAGATGGTTCGCGAATTGGAAGGCCTTATCCATTTCACATTTTTCTAGCTTCTGCGATGTAATAAAGAGACAATCGCATTCAAAGACCAGGTCATTCACAGGCAATCGTACTGCTACTTGCTATATGGTTTCTGTAGGTTTCGGCTCCTCTTTATATCTCGACGTGATCACTCTTATGGCGTGAATTCCATTTAAGACACGCTCTCTCTCTCTATCGTTCGTTCATGAATGAGGAGCGGCGTCTTCACGTCAGATGACCACCGCCATGCAAATTGCGAGGGCATGCCCAATCTCAAGTTCCCCGCCATCATCTCTCAAGTTGGGAACGTGACCGCCCTCCAAATATCTGCTATATTCTTTTATCTGAAAACACGGCATTTTGTTCCCTCAACCCTCGCTGCTGAAACTTACAGGAACGTCGGTGTCATTGTGCGCCGAAGCTGTTGATGGAGGTTGCGTTTGAGCCTGAATCACGTACAGAAATCACTCGTCTGATGCGTGACCCGTCCCTGGTTCAGTTCTTATTGGAAAAGCTTTCGATGGAAGAATAGGAAACGTTAGCACCAGGAGATGCATGTCAACACGTAATTTACATCGGCCATCAGCGAAAACAAGGAGAAAACATCGGGCCTTTTTGATAAGGGACCTATCTCTTGGGTAGCAATCGGGTTGTGACCGCGTCCGTCTGATCATAATTACTGCACCGAGTCTCGTCACATGAAAGAATTACAGAGAAGTTCTCTATTCTCCGATGATCCAACGACAAACCACCTCGGGAAGAATGGTTCCTTGGACCGACTCGATGAATGACGCTCCGAATTTTAAGCACGTGAATGAGATTGAGCGATGGGCGGCATGTTTCTGACGCGTTGGTTGGGAGGCTTGTCATTAAAGCTCAATTGCGACTATGCCCTCGCATCTTATCATTAGTCTTTAAACATTTCCGTCTCCCGTGATCCGGCTCGAACAGCAATCATGTCCATGGTCTTCCTACGACTTATATCCATAATTTTAGGAAACGAATTTGAACGTCACCCAGCTATACTCACCGTGTGCAACCCTCCCAGTCCATCATCTCAAAACGATCTTCTCAAATAGGGAATAGATGTCAAGGTCGACTCTCGACCTTTTTGTCCCCCAGAAAAGGAGAACTTGCTGGCGCGCAATGCGTTGGGAATGGTTTGGACCCAAAAGGGAACTCGCTTGGTGTTTCTTCGCGAGGCCGATTAAAGTTTCCTGGCGAGGCCTCGGTCAAATGCGCTTTCAAGGTCTTCTCCATCCCGAGGAGGTTGGCCCAATGCTAGAGTTTGGACATGATCATTGACCGGTCGAGAAAAAAGCACTCGCGCTTTCCATGAGGCCGACCTCCCCTTGACGGGCTTTGACTACGGACGTTCCATCGAATTAGGTTAGTCCTAGCATCAATCCGTAGATGGCGCAAAGTAGATCACAGATCAGACCGGAGATGGTGCAGCCAGCGCGAAGTCCTTCCCCCGGTCCAGTCCCGTGGCAATGAGCTTATGAGGAATGGCAACGGACACAAAACTTACTGGAGAACATTTGCTGTTCCGTTTCATATTGAATGGTGCTGTTCGACTAAGAGAGCTACATTGTGTAGAAATCTTCACCGCAAGATTCTCGCATCACTGCTACCATCGCAAGGGAACAAGCCATACAAGTTCATCCATCTCAGACCCTTAATCAGTTTGTGGAAAACAAACGGGTCGAAAGGACAGACCAAATAAGAACCTAAACATTGGGTCATTTTCTTCAAAAGATGGCTCAAAGCAAATTTAATTTCAAATAAAGATCTGAAATGATCAGATCAGTTTCAAATAAAATTTAAACTCGTCAGCCAACCAAATGTTCACCGGCCGACAAGCAAATGAATTTTCCAACAGCTAGAATAAAGACACTTCCGTCCAAAAAAAATTGAATTGAAAGTTATAGTCCCTAAAAATAAAATGATCTTTTCCCCTATCTTCTTGGTTACCTTCAGAGCCATATGCACATCTTGAAGACCGGAGGAACGCAGCCTCTCGTGTATGAATCAGACGCGGACTACGTGCTTTGCTCGGTTTCCCAACGATCAGCTCACTTGACCTAATTCATGGCCATTTTTCACTCGTGTTTTACCTAATCGATGAGATTAGTTAAGTCTCTAAAAGCCAGGAATTTACTCGTTCAGTCATTACTTGCATGAAATAGATTGAAGCTGAAAGGCGAGGATGTCAATGCTTCGTAGGCCACCTTCACTTAGGAGGCTCAAAATTTTCATATGAATTGAAAACCAATCTACAAAGAAACCTTTAATGACCTGATAATAAGAGTTACAATGACAAAAATTTAGAGCTATTGAAATCTAGTTATTTTCGAGTGAGATCATCTATTTTGATAAGAGAAATGTAATTTCTATGATGGATACTATGTTATCTTTAGACCTATATTGAGCAATTAATCCAACAATTTTTTACTAGCTTCCAACCATACAAGCATTGACACATCAATAATGA
The DNA here is from genome assembly GCA_014182895.1 of Angophora floribunda. NCBI lineage: Eukaryota > Viridiplantae > Streptophyta > Magnoliopsida > Myrtales > Myrtaceae > Angophora > Angophora floribunda. The sequence goes on along the minus strand of CM024706.1, from coordinate 41,178,948 downwards.
CTTCTTATGTGATGGAAAATGAACCAAAAACATTAGAAAAATGCGGCAAATTATACTATAGAATTAAGAAATTCGAAAGAGAAAAAAGAAGCTATATGTATAATAACCTGTTCGTCCCTTTGAAATGATTTATAGAAAAAAAAATTTCTTACCCTTGTAGCAATTTAAGATAATCAATTATATGTACATTTCCGATGCCTTTTGGATGATTTAGAAAATACTCCACTAAAAATGAGGTTGGCTCTTGAGGAGGTAACGAAGAAGATGGGAAAAGAAGATTTTATATTATTAGAGATTGTGATTTTTTAATTTCGGTTATTTTTGGACAAAAGTGTCCCTACCTTTTTTTTTCTTTTTTTTTGGGGTCAGAAAAGTGTCCCCACTTGGATCGCCCGGAAAATGACTTACCTCGCCGGCCGGCGATCTCAGGCCCTCCGACGTTCGATGATTCTCGGTCACTGGTCAGCATCGATTTGTCGGCCAACTTTTACGATGAAGCATCGCTCATGGCTCCGCCACGGATCCAACCGATCTCACGTTCCATCTTCCAATGTCGTCTTCTTCTCCTCCTCCTCCTCCTTCTTCGAAGCAAAATGGCCGTTCGACGTCTTCCTCAGCTTCAGAGGCGAGGACGTCCGACATGGCTTCCTCTCTCGCCTCCACAGGGCCCTGGTACACGGCGGCGTCAACGCCTACATCGACAGCGAGGACTTGCGGCCCGGGGACGAGATCTCGCCGGCGCTGACCAGGGCCATCAAGGAGTCGCGGATCGCCGTGCTCGTCTTCTCCGAGAACTACGCCTCGTCTCGGTGGTGCCTGAACGAGTTGGTGATAATAATGGAGTGTAGGCGGCTCGAGGAGCAGCTGGTGCTGCCCGTGTTCTACGGAGTGGAGCCGAGGGAGATCCGAGCGCAGCGAGAGAGTTATGGCAAGGCATTGGCCAGGCACGAGGAGAAATTGGGAAAGGATTCTGAGAAGGTGAAGCAATGGAGGCAAGCCCTGATTGAAGCCGCCAATTTGTCCGGCTGGCATTACGTCGATGGGTAATCGCAGTATTTGGAATTCTCTGATTTTATTGATACAGGATGGCGTCGATTGAGTGCGTTGGAGTTATGTTTTGGACTGTTGAAGAGTGATTTGCTTACTTGATGTTAGTTTTAGTTAGTTCGATGGATTGTATGTTTCCATTTATTCGTGTTCTTTCTGCTGCTTGTTTTGGCAGGGATGAGACCAAGTTCATCGAGAGCATCGTCAAAAAGATCTCGACTATAGTAGGACGAGTACCCTTGAGTGTTGCCAAGTATCCTGTCGGTGTAGGTTCCCGGGTAGAACAAGTAAAATCGTTGTTAAGTATGGGCTTGGATGATGTTCGGGTGATAGGAATATGGGGAACTGGAGGTATAGGGAAGACCGCGATTGCTAAAGCTGTTTATAATAGTATAGCTAGTCAGTTTGGTGGGTGCAGCTTTCTTGCAAATGTTAGAGAAACTTCCAGTAAATCGGATGGCCTAGTTCATTTGCAGAAAACACTTTTATCCGAGACGTTATGGAAAGAAAATTTAGTGGTCTTCAGTGTGGATGGAGGCATTAATCTGATACGAGATAGACTTTGCTGCAAGAAGGTTCTACTTGTGCTTGATGATGTAAATCATGGGAACCAGTTAAATGCATTAGCTGGAGAATGTGGATGGTTTGGAAAAGGGAGCAGGATCATCATTACGACTAGAGATAAACATGTACTAACTTCTCATGGGATTGATCAAGTGTATAAAGTTCAAGCATTAGATCAAGGTGAAGCTTATGAACTTCTGAGTTCATATGCTTTTCCAAGAAACCAGACAAAAGACATAAGCAGGGATCTCATAAATAATATTTTGGGCTATGCTAATGGCCTTCCCTTAGCAATTGTGGTCTTGGGTCCTTTTTTGTGTGGTAGAAGCAGAGGGGAATGGGAGAGTACATTGGATAAACTTGCTGAAAGTCCTATCAAAGATATAAACAGTGTTCTCAGGATAAGTTTCGATGCACTGGAGGACAATGAGAAGGACATTTTTCTTGACATTGCTTGCTTCTTTAAGGGGAGGGATAGGGATTATGTAACCAGAATTCTCGATAGCTGTGGTTTAAAGACATTAATTGGGATTCAGACTCTAATAGAGAGATCCTTAGTAACCATTGAGAGTGAGACAAGAGTACAAATGCATGACTTGATCCAGCTGATGGGTCAGGATTTCGTCAAACAAGAGTGTCCAGATGACCCTGGGAAAAGGAGTAGATTATGGTGCTATGATGATGTTTTTGAAGTACTGTCGGAGGATATGGTGAGAGCTTCTCATGAAACCATTGATAATCTTATGTTCTTGTATTTACATGCTATTACCTAATTGCGGTTGGTTATTAATGATTATTTTCTTTTCCTTGACAGGGAACCAATGCTGTTAAAGGCATAGTGCTGTAGTTGCCGAGACAAGAAGAGCTAGACATCAGACCCAGTGCTTTCACACACATGAGGAGACTGAAATTGCTCATAGTTCTGAATGCACAAATCACCGGAGGTCCCATATGTCTTCCTAACGATTTAAGGTGGCTTGAATGGCCTGACTGTCCTTTATCCACTCTGAAGTTTAGTGCTGGCCCAAAGAAACTTGTTTGGTTTGATGTGCATAACAGCCGGATTAAAGAATTAGGAGGGAACTTAAAGGTACGTCATAAATGCTCTAGTTGACGGTTTTCAATTTGGGCATGTACAAATTTAATCTATCAAAATCTTGTTCAGCTGTTCTTCTCAATTTGCAGCATTTTAGGAATTTGAAGTTTCTGAACTTCCGTGACTGTAAGTCGCTGGTTTGTACTCCTGACCTCTCAGAAATACCAAATTTGGAGACATTGAACTTAAGGAGGTGCTCGAATCTCAAGGAGCTTCCAAGCAAACTGAAGCTGAAATATCTTCAAACACTTGATGTGGATGGCTGCTCTAAGCTTGATAAGTTTCCTGATATTGAGGAGATGGAGAGCTTAACAAAACTTTATTTATCGCAGACTTCTATAAAAGAACTTCCTATGTCAATTGGAAAACTAATCTCCGTTCAGGTTTTGCATTTGAATTCGTGCAGAAGTCTTGTCAGTCTTCCTACGAGCATATACGAGATGCAAAGTCTAGAGCACCTTTCTCTTGAAGGTTGTTCAATGTTTGGCTTGTTTCCAGAGAACAGGGAGAGCTCCAATCACCCCAGTGGTAGACTTGGATTTCCAAATCTGGTCTCTTTAAGGCTTAGTGGCTGCAATCTGTTAGAGCTTGAATTCCTCCAGAGTCTTACCTGCTTCTCTTCTTTAGCTATTTTGCATCTCTCGGGAAATAACTTTGTTAGTCTTCCCACATGCATTAGCAAGTTTGAGGAGTTGGTGGTCCTCAATTTAGATGATTGTAAGCAGCTACAGGAGATCCTAAAGCTTCCACCAAACATACGCACTCTTAAAGCGAATGGCTGCAATGCATTATCGTCATTTCCAAAGTTGCCTATTCAGTGTATTCAGTCCGACATGTCGGTTTATGTTAGCTTAGGTTCATGTCATGGTTTGGTTCGAGAAGGTGTCGACCTGGCCAACATTTTATCACTTGAGGTCTCTCTCTCTCTCTCTCTCTCTCTCTCTCTCTCTCTCTCTCTCAAACACCCCCACATGCATTGGTGTGATTCTGGTGTGATTCTGATTTTTAGAGATTTCTTATAACAGGATGTTCGTGAGATGGGTTACTTCAAGCGGACTATACTTCCTGGAAGAGAGATTCCATGTTGGTTTTATCATCAAAGTCAAGAGCATCCAATCTCTTTCTGGGTACCCCGAGATTTGCATGCGGATTTCCTTGGATTGGCTATATGTGTTGCTTTTGGATTGGAGGAGGGACTTGAGGCTAACGTTTCATGTGGGCTTGACATATTGGTGAATCATGTTATATGCAACCGTGATTCTATAACTCTCTCTTCCTCACAATCTGATCACTTGTGGTTTAATTATGTTCCACGCTTTTTATTCCTTAACCTGGATGAGACGCTAGAGACTGAGTGGATCCACTTTCAGATTTCATTCAAAGTATCAGAAGCAACAGTGAGAAGGTGTGGATTTTGCCTGATATGCAAGCAAGCGGAGGATGACCTAAGGGTTCTATGCCAACATGAATCGCCCTTTGAAAGTGCCTGAAGATTTAAAGATAGAAATTCTTCAATCATGGCACAGTCCACCTCTGGATTGCAATCATTTTCGAATACTCTTTGATATAATATTTACAGTAATTTGTCGATCTGCAAAATGATCCCTTGCACTTCAATCTCAAGAATTTTTACTGATGCTGTTTCTTGGTGAGAATGACCCTTTTGTCGATCTTCTGATGGGTTTATAATGGAATTGCCATATTAATGGTCACATCAGGCAACTTCATCTAGTTGGAATTCTCCTAATTTAAGATTGAAGAAGTAATGCTATTTGATCTGCAGGTGAGCTTTTCCAAGTTTCTCAGATGTATGTCTAACTCTGCTTTATGCCAAAATATGGTGTCAGGTGTTATTTTTTACTCTTCTGTAGAGCTTCCGGATGTTGTGTCTTTATGGGAGTTTGAGCAAGTATGAGTTTGACCAGCTCCATATATTCTATCCCACAAGCCCCAATTGTGTGAAATCTCTCTGCTTTCCAATAAATACACGATGTGTATACCTTCAAACGCTCTTAATCATATTGAAGTTTGAGCGATGATGCAACTGAGTATATTCTCTTATATTGCCTAAAAGTTCTATCACTGAGGTTTTGCAGACAGATTAAATGCTGCATCTTGCATTCATGAAACTCTTAATTTGTCTGATTACCTTAGCTGGCATGCCATCCGAGTGTTGGCACATGCAACTTAGATTGAGAACGGCGAAGGGCCATGACTGGCGAACGGGTGCATTCCGATGACCTCAAAGTAGTATAACTCTCTAAAAAGTGGAATGAGCCCGTGCCGAGGCTGTGTTTCTGTACCGCTGTATGAGTTGTTAATAGGTTTTGTGCTCGAATCTGTCTTTTTGGTTCCTACGTTTGCAACAAACATGGCCAACTTAAATTTCGCTCTTGATGGATATGCCTCCTCATCTCCTATATAATGGTAAATGTTTGATTAATGTCTGCGTTAGTACGCTTTGTTGACTTGTTCGTTCAGCAAAACTCGTATTACGACTAGCATTTTCATTAGAAATAGCTGTTATTTCCAAGTCAGAAATAGCTATTCTTTGAGGGGCTATGGAACAGCTATTTCATGCGTTCAAAGTAGCAAGGTTTATAACATTTTTTACAATCAATTATATTTTGAACATATTAAAACCATGGGAAAATGCCACCAAAAACCCCAAACTATATCATTTCGAACAATTGTACCCTAAACTTTTTTTCGTGCCATAAAAAATCCAAAATTATGCCACTTAGAACAATTTTACCCTAAACTTTTTTTGTGCCATCAAAAACCCCAAATTATGCTATTCAGGACAATTTTATCCTATAACCACAAAACCTTAAACTATGTTGCTTGAGACACATTTATTCCAAACTTTTTAACTGAAGGGTATTTTCATCTTTTTACTTTTTACTTTTTTTTTTCTCTTCCTCTTCCCAAGGCTTCCCTTTGCCGGCCATGGCAGAGATGGAATAAAGAAAAAAGAAGAAGTAAAAAGACAAAAATACTCTTTAGTTAAAGAATTTGGGGTAAATGTGTCACAAGTAGCATAGTTTAAGATTTTTTGTGACACAAGAAAAAATTCAAGGTAAAATTGTCCTAAATAACATAATTTGGGGTTTTTGGTAGCACTAAAAAAAGATTATCTCAAATGACATAGTTTGGGGTTTTTGATGGTTCAAAAAAAAGTTCATGATAAAATTGTCCCAAGAGGCATACTTTAGAATTTTTTATGGTATTTTCCCTAAAACTATTAAATAAGGAATTTAATTTATCATACTTATTGTACTTTTTTTGGTCTAAATACTTATTGTACTTGAAACCCGATTATTTACTATTATCACTCCTTTTATTATTATTTTAGTTATTTATGATCGTAAATTTAATTTATTAACTATTTTTTTCAGCTTAGATTTACTAACAAAAAAAAAAAAGCATCATTCATCGAGTCTCCCTTCCGAAGAGAAAAATTACCAAAAAAGTCAAAAACATATTGTGTGGATATATATTCAACTCTAATCTTTTAATTTAGCCAATTCAATCATAAATTTTTTGACGATTTGTCAATATAATTCTTGAGCCAAAATTTGCCAATGTAAACATTGGATGTCTTATATAGCACAGCAAGTACTAAAGTGAACAATTTTTTTAAAAAAATATAAATTTTTATTGTTTATTTTTTATTTTTTTCATTGTGATGGGAGAGGTAAAAATTGTCTATGTCAACATTAATGACACCATGTAAGATGACTAACATTTATGTTTGTAATTTCCAATAAACATTAACCAAAACAATTAAATTAGCTAATTGTCAAAAGGTTTAGGAATAAATTAACACAATTAAAAGTTTTACAACTGAATTGGCCATGTACAGTAGGTTTAAAACTTTTCAAACAATTTCCCTTTCAAAGAAAGGCTGCCCTTTATACATACCTACGTGTCATTGAATGTATATATCGTCTCTTTTCATTAATATTATAAATTTGACCTTCCTGCAAATTCTGGGAAGAAAAGGAATGAACTTTCTTCAGCGTCGAGAAGCGATTTAAATGAGGGCCAAGAAGAGAGAACAAGCTACTCGCTTGGACCAGCCAAAGTCAATGACGCCTCCGATAATTCAACAGGGCCAGCTCAAAAAGTCCCCATTTGCCGTTCCTTCCCACTTTGAACAGCGCCGTTTTGACTAAGAGATTCACATCGTGTAGAAGTCTAACACCGCGAGAGATTCTCACGTCACAGAAACCATCGCAAGGGAGCAAACCATACAAGTTCATCCATCTCGTCCCTCGATCAGTTTGTCGAAAAAAGAACAGGTCAGACGTAACAAAAACTAAGCTTCCAAAACGATGCTGACAAAAGCAAATTCCTTGTCCTTCACACTAGGTTACATTGTACAAATTACACGAAGCAATACCCATCATATGATACATAAGACTCCCATGGCGACTATAATTATATCTCATCAAGACAACCCAAGTCCTCTTCAACGTTTGTGAAAAAAAAATTATAAGAATAATAGGCCTAAACGAGGAAAACCGAAAACGAAAACAAAAAAAAAATTATAAAACTGACGGGGAAGAATATCGCCCCCAATATAAACCCCATGAACAACCAAGACTGTAACTTCTACTCTGTGGCTCAATTTACACTGTGGCTGGCAGACCCAAACTGCAGCTCCCTGGCACATCAAACATACAAAAATCTAATCCTCCGCCTGCAACTTGTCCACGAGCTTGTATTCTCATCTCGATGCACCACCCATCACGGCAAAATTTCACTTCAGCCAAGGCAGAACTTCCCCCCATCGACTGAAAATACAAGTTGTCGCGTTCCCAATAATATGGTCGTCGTGCTCCAGACACTGGACCACTGCTGGGAGTGCAGGCCAGAATTGAGTATACAATGACAACCTAGAGCATCTGTTGTTAAATCCAAGCAAGAGAACCCCGATCATTTGCTACTTGAGGGCGTCCTCTGGTTGGTGTTGGAGGTCTATTTGCATTGAGCTCCTGTATCTCATCAAGAAACCAACAAACTAGTTAAACATGAAACGAGAGAGAGAGAGATTATGACTAGAACAAAAGCAATAGAGATGGCGGTACCTGCATCCACGTGTCTTCTATATGGCGTTCGGGTGATGTTTCTGGTGATGAGATGGCTGGTGGCAAAGGATGAATGAGTTTAGGCACGACAACAAGATCTCTTCCCAAAACCAGTATTGCCCCCGCATTATTTGCAGTACCTGTTAGCATAGGACACATTACAAAGGTAAGCTATTTCAGTCAGCCTATTATCAGCTGAAAAGCACATCTTGACTTTCCCACAGAAAAAAGTCTTTTAACTTTAAAGAATTTGAGATATTTCTACATGACTTCAGATGACTTAAATATTAAAACTCATGCGATTAAAAGTTCAAAGCTTTCATTATCAAACAGAAGTTACATAAGCAAAAAAGTTGAAAAAAAAAATTATTCCATATGCAGCTTTGGATAGACCAAAATATCAATTAGGACCATACCACAGTAGTTCGTTGCCGAGAATAGAGTAATTAAATGTCCCTGAGCAAAACGCTCAAAACCATCCATCACACATTCGTGAGCACGCACAATCAACTGCAGATCATTGATGTTGCAGAATTCCATCACTCGATCGGGCTGCAAACAAAGTTCCATCAGGTAATGTAAAAAGATAAAAGACTAAACTGGCATTTCTATCATACGATAAAACATGATATTCAGCTCATAGGATAATAAAGCTGCCTGTGATGTAGGGCAGCAGACATCTATTAAGGCAACATACGTAATCCCAATTGTGGAATATTCACCTCCATCTCGTACTAAAAGAGATCTATGCATGATGATCAACAAGTAGACACTCACCCCGAAAGTAACCAACCCTGGACCTCTGGCATTTGGTCTCAGACCTTCTACACTATCATTTTCTGTTGGGTCAGACCTGAAGAGAAATGACAAGTTGCAGGTAAATCACAGACAGCAAACCTTGTTTTGACAATAAAACACAGTAGGCAGCCACTTACCACAACAAATCCATGAGAACAATAGACCCAGCCTCCATGGTAATAGGACGTTGGATACTTTCAATCTGTTCCACATGATTTATGGACCGTCCAATACCACCATGCATGCAAATGATCTTCTTCTCAATTAGGGCAGCCAGAGGAAGCCAATTAAACAGACGATTTATCCGATGCCATGCCCAGATGCCATCTCTCTCACCCTGTTCATCAAGTTAGAAAAATTAATAGCTGCAAGATATTTACTCTAATATGGATACGAGACAACCTCCAGGGCATAATATCCTGTACCATGCGCTCAATGCACTCAATCCTGAAGCCAAAAAGAGCGTTGATATCTGCAGCTTCATGGTTCCCTCGAATCAAATGCACATTACCAGGGTACTCAGCCTGAGAAAACGAACCAAGGGGTGACTCTTGTGCCATTCAGCTAAACGGCAATAAAATACAAGTAGGCTAATAGCAAGGGCTGGTAATGCATGATATATAATTCTTAAAATAAATTATTGATATAAGAAACGAGAGAATTCAAAATCTAATTAACTTACATTTTTTCATATCATATTGTCTATAGTCGAGTTACTATTTTTCTTAATTTGCATACCAGAATAACTCAGTTCAGTTCTTAGTTTAATTAATGTATTTTGTCATTTGTTTACATCTTAATTGATCTTTCATCTTAGAAAAAGAAATCGTTCTTTTCATCATTTTATTTAGCTTAACTTTATTAAGAAAGATTGGCTTCAATTTTGTTCTTTCTAAAAACCTTCTGATTTCTTTTTGGGCCAGGAACCTTCTCTGATTAGTACACTTTATTATAGTAGTTGAAAAGGCGGACTCCCCATCTTATTTTTCTTCAAGGAGAGGATTAATCTTAATTTTTTTTCCTTGAAAAACATCCCCCGTATTAAATATTGAAAGTGCATTAACAACTTTGTGATGTTATATAGACAATATTATGGAGATCATCATCTATCCCAAGGAAGTACCTTCAAAGCAAGCAGAAGAGTGATGGTTTCCAAACTATGTTGGCCGCGGTCAACATAATCTCCTAAGAAGAGATAATCAATATATCTGCATTCATTCACCAACATTGTCTATAAGATATTTATTAACAAGAATTTGTAATTCCCAAAGTATAAAAATCACATTGACAAAGAACACCCAAGTGTTAACATGGATTGCATCTGTGTTAGCAAATGGCACATTTCTTCCATAAGCACAACTGATAGGCAGACACATTGATATTTATACATATTTGGTGCAGTAAAGCCAGCATGCATGAAAAAATAAATAGTTAATTAAGAGGTAGAAGCCAAATACTATCACTCATACATGAGGGTGCGTCCATAACAAGGATACCTACAGCATTGCCTATGCTGAACAATGTTCAATTAAGAAGTCTCAAAGAGAATTTATTGCAAGTGCAACAGGAATACCATTATATCTAATGCTATGAAATAAAGGTGGATTCACAATTTCATATTGCTTTTATGAATTTCTTCTCATACGGTTCTCACAGGATCACACACTTTCGGCAAGTTGAAATTATTGATAATGAAGCTTAAAAGGGGAGTGTAAAGTTTAACCATCGTGGTGACCATAAAATTAATAGCACTTCTCAGACTCTGAGCATAATAAGTACAATCAAGTATTTCATGAAAGCATAGGTTTAGAGTGTCTGAGCATGAGATAAAAATAGTCAAAGAAACAAGAAAGAATCAAAGGATGAAACCAGAGAATAGACAAACTCATGACATCATTGCAAAGATATCCAGCAGAAAACATCAATACAAAGTTGCTCCAAATGCCACTAATAGTATTTACATAGACTATTCACAAGCTTGTGCACTATGTACCGTGACCAGTCCCATCATACTTGTGACATTATTTACATTGGATCAATCTACATGGAAGAAAATTTCAGTGGGCAATGTGCAGTTTGTGGGTACATTGATGTATATAATGAACAGATCAGAGATCAGACAGTACAAAACTTAGCAAGCAACACATTATTTATTTAATAACATCTCTGGATAAAATTTAGACATCCAGATTAAGAACAGGGATATAATCCATGAAGAAAGACTTACGCAATATCCCCAGCAGTTGAAGGTGCCCCATACTCATCAAAAAGACGCATGAGATCTCCAAATTGACCGTGCAAATCACCAAAAATTTTTATAGGAGCCTTAAGCTGTAACACACTAGGTTCGCTAGAAAATATCCTCTCAGCACTGTCGCAAAGATCGGCAATTTCATTGCAATCTAAGAAAAACTGTCGGCGCACTGGGGGCTTCCATCCACGAGGCTTTAAGAGATGTGCAATAACCTTAATTGATGCAACAAGAAAAACACACGAACTAAGTTTGAAGTTGAAGTAGCATTCTCACTAAATCTATAACCATTATCAATTATAGGCATCTGTCCAAAATGGACCATGCACACCGCCTTGACCCTCATACTAACAAAAGGAAAATTTAACCATGGCCACTCAAATGTATCCAAGCAGTCATCTCTATACACACTTCACAGGTGCAAATTTCAAAATTGCACATCCATAAATACAAAAGCCACGGTAATCCCAGCTTATATTCATTCAGGAATAGATGACTGAATCGCGAAGATAATGTGATGATTGGTGACGAAATATCATAGCATCAATGAGACCAAAATATGCAACCCAAAATGCTACAAGTCTGATGCCAAAGAATTTAAATAAAGTGAAGTACAAAATAGAGGAGTTATCTCGTGAAGGCTAGATATGATGACAAGATCAACCTAGTAAGTAATGTATAACCAATTGCAGTCATTGCATGGATCACTTACCTACAGATGTTTCAAATGTCCAGTGATGCAAACCTAGTTACTACAACCAATTCATGGATAACTTTGCCACAGCCCGTCAAATTTCAAACGCATTATTATAAGGATCCTCACTACCTTCTTGGGCACACTGTTAATTGACATTTGTCGATCAAGCAACTTCCTTGCTGCAGAAGCACTCTCTGGTGTTCCATAGCTGACCCGCCTGCCTTCATTTTCGAACTGATCTATTGAAAGTTGTCTGACCATTCCACCTAAAGCTCCACCAGTTTCTGCAGCAACAACCACCTGAAATTTTATAGGGAAAACCAAATAGAGAAACATGCAAGTTAGTTTCTGAGATAATAAACTTATGACAACCATTGATACAATGAGAAATGGCAGATACTAACAGCTCTATGATGCAGCCGCACTCCAGCTGGGACAATGTTATTTGGTCCAGCAGAATCAGGTAGCTTAATAGAAGACGATAATTGCTTCCCACTGGGAGTAGCCTCTGCACCACGATCCCTATCCGGCGACTCAACTTCTCCATTAACTAGCCGGGCCTTTGCAGCTGCCAAAGTAGCACTAATAGCCTCGGCTTCTGCTGCTGATGCTTTAACCAAGTCTTCGACACCCTTAGCCATTCTCCTGCAGAGTATCACCAACCATTAGTTTCCTGGATTAATGGAGGAGACAAAAGCAACGTGATTATTATGTCAAGCCACAAAATGGCAGAATGCTACTTTACCGTGATCCCTGAAGCATGGCATTTTCAGTGCTTATGTCAGTATACATATCGCCATTTACAGGGGGAGCAACTGGGTTTCCGAGCACAACTGCACCATCCGGGACTGCCTCAGTCATCTGTCTTGTTCTTTCATCAGCATAACCATATCTTCCAGTTAGCCGTGGCGATTGAGCATTCGATGAAGCAGCTGCAGCAGCAGCATGTGAAGCTGCGGTAGTCGTTTCTGCGGCAGCCAGATCTTCAGCAACAAGCAGGTCATCCAGCAAGACACCTATCACAATACCACACATCACAATGCTACTGTGTGACATATCATTATACAAACTGCAGTAGAAGAACAAATTGCAGTTTCAGATCATGATTTGACAGACTACACCAAACACCAAACAGGATCTTCACCCAAGAATCCCATTGAGCACACAAAACTGTTATCTCCCCGAGAAAGAGAGACAGTTGATCAAAATTGAAAAGTGACTCGAAGGATCTTTAATGAGACAATGGATACAACTATCTTATTTATCGGCATTCAATGATATGAAATCTGCTCAGAACCAGATAAATTCTGATGCATGTATAGAACTTTGTCTTTACAGCACAAACTTGCAGGGATGAGAATTCTCACCCTCTTAAATACAGGAAGAGAAAACTCATTATCACCTATCAAAGCAGCAAAGGGGCTCTCCTAAAGTTGACTTGCGGAATCTTCTGATTTTCTATCTTCACTTTTACTTAAGAGTAGCATCAACTGTTTCCTATTACATTTCACTCAACACTTGCATCACTAACTCATTCAAAGAACACTTTTCCAAGTCATTGCAAGTAAATGACTCATAATCTGTGATTATGCCTTAACACATGCTATATGCCAAAACCAAACCCTAAGATCATTGGTCTCGACTCTCAGATAACCATTGTTAGAATACACACATGCAACAGAACATTTACCAAATGATCCGGGAACTATAAAATCTTCAGATTTTTCTATGCTTATAAACCAGAGCATACAAGAGAAGCTAAGGGATACAAACAGACAGTAGACCTAATAATAGGCCTCCCAGACAAACAGTCCATCAGGGTCATCCAATATGTTGGGCTGGGCTTAGGCATGATTATGCCCCCTTGGCTGAGAACACCAAGGCCATGTGACAGATGAAGACAGCCACGCAATTTATCATCTCAAAGGACCACTGAGGTCCACTGAATAGGGCTTTGATTTCATTATGCTAGGCAGGCTCGGACAAACACTTTTAGGCCCAGCCTTGGGCTCATTCTAGCCAGAAGACATATCATCTAGTTTTGCGCAAGCCAATTGACCCATGAGTCATGACTTTATCAGATCATTATTCCTATAACATCCCAATTAGCGCAAAAAAAGAGCAAAATTGACAGAAATAACTCAATGTGCAGAATCATCTCTTACCACCACGTAAGCCACCATAAATGAATATTAGATCGCCAACAGCGGCAGCTGCATGCCTGCAGCGCCTAGTCAGCTCAACTGCAGCATCACCACCAGCTGCGTCAGCACTGTATCTGCCAGTTCTAGGACTAGTAACAACTGACTTGGTATCACACCAAACACCAGCTGCAGTATCCAACACTACAAACACAAGGTAGCAACTAAATCATCAGCATGAGTTGTATAATGGGAGACACTTGAGATGTAGAACTATATCAAATGAGAATATACAATGAGACCAAAACAAAATAAACTGACCATTGCAGAGTATTTTGTAAATGCTAGTACTCTTCCAATGTTTCATAATGGAAGATTAAGTACCATTCGAACAACATAGAAACAACAGAGATATGATGATCCCAAAGTGAATCATATAGACCTAACTAACTCTTTGGTTGACCCTTTTCCAGAATGCTGGTCATGTCCATTAAAATGCAAGTGAATGTCAAACCAAAATAAAATTTTCAGAGTAAGCAAGTGAACGACACCATAAGTCACTCTTCTATGACTAACTACAGCCTGAAAATTTTCATAAAAAAACTAGGAAAAAAATCAAACTAGGCTCTATTTGTTTCACAAGAAATGAATGATTTGGAAAATATTTTTCTAAAAACAATTGCTTGTACACTTACAAAAATAAATAAACAAAAAATATTATTATCATTCATGAAAATATTTAGACATAAATCGTTGCCCATAATTAAAAAATTTCCATTGACTAATCATTACAAGCAATACAATCGATCGTCTTTAGAAAAATATTTTCCAACTCAATTCATTTTCCGCAAAACAAAAGAAGCCTAAGAGAATCAGATTTGCAGCAAGAAAGCGGCAGTGAAAGAATTGCAAACCTGAAATGCAACTTATATTACATGCACTAGAAATGGAAATCCCAAATTACATGCAAATTATCTTTTTCCACTTTAACTCTAGGAGATTATTTGAAGCGTGAATCCTTCAAATGTAAATTTTCGATACCAAGGCAAGGAATTCTTAAATTAGAGACGAAATAATCAAATACCAGCAACACTTGACGAGTCCTCTACCATTCGTCCACCGCCAAGTGCACCTCCAGATACATGGAGACGAGCATTAACGAAGACCTAAATTAATGGTCAGATCAAAATGAGTATTTTACCCCCAAATAAGAAAAACACGTACAAATGCACAAAAACCCACCGCTGCATGCTGGTATCTTGGAGATGGGGAAACACCAGGGGCAATGGCCCATTCCCATCGTCCATCCCTATGTTTGGCAAGTCCATATGCACTTGCCAGTGGCTGCAAAAGTAAGAGGAACACCAAAGGAGAAAAAGTCAAGTCTATTCCTGAAAGAAATAGTAAGGGGACCATTATATTCGTATTAGTTAGTGTGTGTGCACGCGTGTATAGAGAGAGAGAGAGAGAGAGAGGAGAATAGCAAGTCGAAAGGAGGTTGGAAAGAGGAAAGGTTGCAATTTAACAGCCCTTCACTAAATCTGAGAGCTGCAAGATTTTTTTGCACTCACCACGCTACTTGCATCCCTTCCTCCACAAAGCAGAAGAAGACCATCAGAACGTGCACTTGCAGTTGCATACCTAAGCACAAGTATAGAACCATATCATGCTGTGATCCGATAAGGATGACAAGACACAAGCAATTAGAGCTCCAACAACAGTTCACAGAAATGAAAATTTATCCAGGAAGTTGCAACCAATAACAGAATAATAAATAAAATGATTTTATAAAAACAGAAACAATCTCTGGTAACAGCAAGTAAGAACTAACGGAATGGCTGTATTACAAACTGTTTAACTGTAACAACAATGTAAAGGGAAATATGTCTTAATACCATTGCAACCAATTGCCAGGACAGTGCTTTATCATTAAGACGACTATGTGAAATTGAGAAGTCAAAGAACATACAAATATATTGTCATGATGTGCATACTTAGCTCCACATATGAAAAAGGGTCAAGAATACACAGGCAATCAAGGATAATATATTGTCATAATATGCACATGTGGATAATCTATGTGAACAAGGATGGGTCAGGAGGGGGCTGCAAAAGGGTTGAGCATATGTACATGCAAGGAGGTGGACCCTCGCCTTCTGGTTCTAACTTCCTCCATTCATAGGGTTTGGCAGCAGTATCCAGGGCCCATACATCAGCCAAAGGTCGCTTCCCTGTCAAAGGGTAAACAAAAAAACCATCACAATATTATTTGAATCCACAGAAACAGCAAAGTAACTGACCTACGGCAAACAACATAACTGCCATCCAATGGGAAGACTTACCATCATTTCCACCAATTGCCATGAGATATCTTTGCCCCACCAGGGCCATAACATGTCCATACCGTGGCCCCGGGCCAGGACCTTGAACAACAACTCTGGATAGAACCAACGGCTACATAAGGGGACGACGTATATCAGGAAAAGAAATCTCATAAATGAAAGCAATCTGCATCCAACCTATGCCATCTTGGTCTTTGCTGTGTAAGATCGAGAACATGAAGATCCTCAGCAGACAAGCCAGCTGGACCAATTCCACCCTGTGTTCAATGAAACACTTCAATTTGAGAATTTCAAAACAGTGAGTTATTTGTCAGTGTCTATTTCTATGACACTAGGTTATGTCAAATGATTTCATAGATATTAGGAGCCTGTTATTGCATCAATTGAATCCCTTCATATAAGACAATTGCTTTCTTATTGGTACAGTCAAAATAAAAATACAGTTTTCCCTGTTCGTACTATACTCATAAAAGGCCTAATCAAAATGCGTGTGAATAGGGAATTTCTCTGTTTAACTTTGCTGAACCTAAGGCACTGATTGATAACATGCTAGTGAACTAAAGAAAATTATGAAGTGGAAGGAAAAAGGCTAACAATTCTTCATCGTCCAAGTGGGAGGAGTATAAAGGTCATTGGCCTAGAAAGTAGAGCAGGGTTGGAGGTGGCGAACACATCACATTTCCGCCAAGAAGACTAAAATAAATGGGTTGTACTCTATAAACAGCACTTTGCAGCACAAACGGTGTTCTCTTGAAGCAAGTCCTCAGGCTTTTAAATGCAACTCAGCAGACAGAAGATTTGATGAAAATATATATCAAGCAGAGATTTAGTCGAGGGATGAATCATATGCTAACCTGAATGACAACCATAGTTCCCACAGCACAAGCCACGTGGGCTGCTCTTGGTGTGGGTGGTTCTCCAAATGGAGTAATCCTGCAAAATAGCATCAAGTAAGCACTAAAATCTCGACAAATAGAAATCCCAGAGTATATTTAGAAGACATTATCCTGGTTCATGGGTTTACCTAGACCATTTATTTGTCAAGACATCATAACAGTGCACATCAGCAGTGGCACCAGCCAGTCCTGCAACCCACCCAGAAATGGTCATATTACATTTCACAGCACAAACAGTTCTATGAAACTGAAATTAGAATTTTCTCACGAATAACTGTCTTGACATAAGACGCTATAGCCTATTGCTTACCAATGCATTAATACACGATGTCACTTAACTATGACATTACTAGATTTTTAACATAAAGGTCCTCAATTTCACATGGTTTTATTTTAGGACTAGGACTATAACCAATAAGGACTCAACAAAAATCACTTGGCCCTATACAGAAGAAAAAGGTCGTGCACATTTCTTTCCATAACTAATCAAATTTCAGTACATAAGCATCTCAAGAGTCATAAGTAAAATTACTACAAGGCACTTTTAAACGCGCACAAGAACACAGATGGCAATATGAAGAAACTAAAGGCATGGAGAGCACAGATGCAGCAAGACAACAACTGTTATATAACGACATAAGATGAGTTGCATATGATACTCAGTCATAACTAATCCTAAAAAAACAAAAAAAAAAAAAAAAAGAAAACCAAGTCCCAGGACACATAGAACATGAAGATTTAGCATTAGCGAGGATTACTTAAAAATAAAATAAAACAAAATAAAATAAAGGTCAAAATGCCAATGCCAAACTGATGCTTCAATGACAAACACAACAAAAACTTGAACTCATGCCCGTGAAGGCAAGCAAAACTAATTAACTTTCATCAAACGCTAAACTAGAGCTCGAACGCAAATAAATAAGGTACCCTATGCCAACAAGCTCATTGCTTCCCGCAGCCGGGAGGCATTCTCACGACTAGATCAAAGAGAGATGCGAAAAAAACAGCATACTGATTCCGGCGTTTCCAGCCGATGACGGAGCTCCTGAAGCCGCAGAATTGCCCTCGAGAGCAGTCGCCCCGCCGAACAGAATCAGCCTCGGCCCAATGTAACCGGGAGTCCCCTCCTCTCCGACCGCAGCCACCGCAGTTAACGTGTGTCCACACCTCGGCCCAGGGCCATCCTCTTTCTTCTCCAATATCGCGTTCACCACCGAGTACGTCGGGGCCGGCCTCGGCCCGACCACGGGGCTCTGCTGCACGACCTGCTGCTGCGGCGGCGGCAGCGGGGGCCCCGCGGCCGCCGGAGATCCACCCCCGGGCTGAGGCTGCTCCGCCAGCTGCTGCTGCTGCTGCTCCCTCATCGCCGCGGCCACGGGCTGAGACGACGGGCCGTTGTTGTGGTTCTGGACGGCCGGATCGTGATCGGCATCGGTCACCATCGAGGAATCGACCTCCATCGGATTCGGCTTTACCCCTTCGGATTCCAAGCCCTAGCTTCGAGATCGGAAACTACCAGCTCCCCGAATTGGAGCTCCCGATCGACATTCCCCAATCGGCTCCACCAATCCAAAAACACACAAAAAGAAAAAGAAGAAGAAGAAAACAGAAAACCCTAAGCAGGACGCGGCAGCTCCTCGTCGGGGGATGCAGAATCCGATGAAGCGTCGTCGGGGTGGTGGGAAAAAAGAAGGAACTGTTTCCGGGAAAAAAAGAAAGAGGAGAGAAAATGGAAGTGGAAAGAGAGAGAAAATCGCCGGTTCTTAGGTTTTTAGGATTCTAATTCGCCTCTCTCTCTTCTCTCTCTCTCTAGAGAACCTCGAGGCGAGACGAGGAATGGAACCGGGGACGGAGACAATCACGAAGACCCCTCGGCGAAAACACACCCGCAAGTCGCTTTCTCTCTCTCTAGCAATTGCCCCCCGAAAAAACGACCCGCCCTCCCTCTCCCCCTCCTCCCTCCCACTTTCTCTCTCTACGGAAAATGAAAGTGCTCTGTATTTTTTTATTATTCCGATTTCTCTCTCTCTCTCTCTCTCTCTCTCTCTCTATCTAAGAAAAACAAAACACAGTAGTTAGTAAGTTACAGTGATGCGCATAATTAAAATTATTTTATTTTATAAAGTCGCCTCATTTTCTTTCGCTTTTTTATAAAAAATTCAATTAAATTTAAACTCCGCGTTTTTCTCTCCAGTGATTCATCAGTCCAGAGTGGCAGAGCTGCAAATTTTAAGGCGGGCGGCTCGCGTCCATCGGGACGAGCCGGTCGACGAGCGCGCCGAACCGGCTCTGACCGGACGGACCGGGACGAGCTCCGGGCGGGCTAACGGTAATCCGCCGGTTCGTTCCTACTTGTGCGGGAATGTGGAGGCGTGAGCCACGCTCGGGCGGGCGAGGGGTGGGACACGCGCGCGGGTGGGCCCCGCACGTGCGGGCGCGATGAAGTCGTCCTAGGCATGTTGGTTCCTATTCGGAAATGCGTCAACGCTGAAGAGGACTCGATTTTTTCTCTGCTAAGGCTCCTCCTCCCCCTCCCCATCCCCCTATCTTCGGTGATAAGATTAGGCTGATTAGCGGCTATACACGTTGTTGCTCCCCGATGGGATCGGATGATTAGGACAGCCTTAAATTAGAATATTAGGTGACCTCGCTCTCTCTCTCTCTGTTTCCAAAAATTACTTGTAAGTGTCACGATTGCAAATTATCGAGCAAAAAAAAAGCCTTTTTTTTTGGGTGTAATCACCATTTTGCCTCGACGGTATCACTTTTCACGAGCGTCGATATTGTTTTAGGTGCTAAAAATTTATTTATTATGTCATTTCATTAGTGTTTAGCGAATAAAGTTATGTCTATTATAGGGAATATTTTATACCGAGTGATGAAATGAACTATTGAACAATTTAACCAATTGAGTTACATATCGAATAATTAATAAGTGCCCATTGTATCATAAACATATTTAGGGTAATGAAAGGCAACACTATATTGATCGTAAGAGTAAATTTAGTATTTTGAGGATATTATTGTTTGTGTTGGCTCGTCAATGCGTTGCAACCTTAATTAAAAAAAAAAGTGACTTATAGTCGGTAATCATGCAATTGTCAAATTGCCTCGAGTCGTTCTTCCAATCTCATTAGAGGTTGGAGATTCGATTGGAATTTACCGTCATGGGACTTTGTCACGTTGTCCATGAGCTCGAGTTATGAGAGATCAAACAAACTTCACCTCCTAAGTACAACTCACCCACCTTTGCTTTCGTAGGGTTTGCATCCTCGACGGTGGACATCGCAGGATTCGCTTGGTCAAGTAACCGATCGATGAGTCTCTTCGGCCTTCTAAGTAGACAAGTCGGATTGGATTTTGGGTAGCTGAAAATTAGATGGAATTATATTGATGGATGCAATTTTAACAATCCATACCTGATCAACCCAAACCCGACCTATGTCTTCCCCATCTCCCCTTCTTCTTCGCCCTGCCTGTCTGCCTGCTTGCCCACCTCCCTGCACCCTTCCAAAAAAATTGCATATGCAGCCATACCACTACCATATGTAAAAACTCTAGGCTTAGGCTTGACGATGAGGACAAAGAAGTGGGTCAACTCAATAGTGTTTGGTGGTATCAGACCTCTCTTATCCCAAAAATTAATTCAAGAGGTAAGACTTTTCCTTACACTTATAAATTAATCATCAGCCCCTTCCACAATTGATGTAAAGCAACCTCAACAATCTCCCCATCACACATCTAACTTGGACTCCAACCCAACAACTCATAACTCTCTTTCGCAACGGTTAAATCCAAACTTACTGGCAAAGTTCAACTCTAATACTAATGTTGCGTGGTTTTGGGCCTCTCTCACCCTATAAGTTAACTTAAAGAAGGTAAATTTTCCCTTACATTTATAAAACCGATCACCAATCCTTTCCATGGCCGATGTAGGTTGACTTCGATAGATGATGGCACCGAGCTCAACCAAGGAGATAATTTAGAACGAGGGATAGAGCATACATAAGGAGAAGTCTCGTGAGGATTAAGATCGAGGGAGCGAACTCGCTGTTGGCTGTAGTAGAGATGGATGTCGTGGGCTTGTAGTGGCTCGGCCGCACCAAATGTGCAAATGAGTATAATTAGAGTTGCCTATGGGTTTAGCCCAGGCCTATAAAAACTCACATTTAATCGAACTTTGCTAGTTTAAACTCGCAACGATCCTAACTTTTCAAAATTTTAGCCAATCGTATCCAACCCAGCTCACTAAATACGAGTTAAGAAGCGGGCCTCCGACCAAATGCGGCGCCTCCTCCAATTTCAAGTGCCAGAAACAAGTTCAACGTGCTAGAGAAGAAATTAACCAATCCCCCATCTCATCTTAATAGGGCTACAGCGCACATGATGGGACAATACGACAACGTCCATGGGGCACATAGTGGATTCGCGAGACAGATGGCGTCACGCAGCGAGAGCACCACTACTTTCGATTTGGTACTTCGACCCTGGCCTAAGATAGGACTAGAAAGCTTAGGGGGACAATTCTCATTATTCAAACACTTCATGATAGAGAGAGAATCTTTGGCATGGGCCTAGAAAAATCAAAGGGGACCATTCGAATCAAAAGCATTACTCTCGTTTTGCTGCGCTCTGGAATGACCCTTTTCTTTTCTCTTTTCTCTTTTTTTATTTTTCGAAAACTAAATAATTTTATATTGGAATTAAAGGAGCAGCACTTTCGTTTTTACTCCCGTGATGATGGAATAGAATTCTCCGACACGTGTAGCTCGAGCCGGGCCTAACTATTGACCCGGAAGATCTTGTCTCACTAGCGACCCGTGAGAAGGATTTCTTTCTGAGCAAGTTCAAAAGGCTTTTCCTTTTCCTCGTTCTTCGGTCGGAGACGAAGCACAGAAGCTTCCGCTTCGGTGGAGCATGCAGAATAATTCGATTTCCTATGGAAAACTCCACTCGGTCATGAGCTTTCTAGGAATTCAAGATCGATAAAGTGGGATTTGGTCGAATAGTTTATGTCATTAAGTCGCTAGCCAATTACGTTGATATGGTCAATTGCTATTATTGACTCTCATTACATATGCGGAACTTAGGACTCGATTAAATATTTTTGTTTATGTCAACACGATAGTAACCATTGTAACCTCTATATAACACAGGGCATTTTATAAGAAATAACGATATGATCAAATGGGTTTGATTGTCTGATTTCAAGGTTAAAGTAATGAGAAAGGTTTAAGATCAACTATTAATTATGGAACATGGAGTCGGAAATTGAATTTAACTTAACTCGATTAACCGTCATTTCTACGTTATGTTGTCGAATTAGCCTTCCAAACAAACTAACACCAATTTCTTAGTGCAAGCTCAGTAAAGAGCATACAATGTCCAGATCTTCTTATACATATTGTTGCGTCGTATGATTTTTCTTCTCTCTCCTTAAAAACCAGTCAGATTTTTTTCTTTTCTTTTTTTTCGATTTCCTTCTACTCAACAAAAAGAAACTAGAAAAGGGCTTCCCAACTCTCCACCATACGGAGTGACTTGATATTACCAAGGTTATCTAACATTTTTTCACACGAAATATATCAATTTTCATGAAATCAAAATCCATTTTGTTTGTCACCATCAGCAAGCAACCGTACGGACTTAAAAAAGAACTCACGTGACGTCATTAAGGGAAATAAGAAGAAGAATGTCTCTTCTTCCTTTCTTCTCCCTCTAGGAGCAGGGAAATCTAGAATGGGCTTCGGCCCGGCCCATTTGTTTGTGCGCTCGTCGAGCTGCGAAGCTCACGGCCCACTGGTCTGTTGTGCCATTGGTCTGGACCACAACGCTTCATAAATCGGCCCAAGGAAAGCAAGCGGATCACTACATGTCTTGAGAATCCAAGAGCGCATCGCGTCACGTGTTCACTTACCTAACGATTTGCTACACGTCGTTTCATACTCATTGAGGGGTTTTGAAAATCGAGTCATTTGATTTCAAAAGGCAGGAATGTATAGAACCGCACGAACGGAAAGACTTGGCCGCACGGGCCTTCCTAACATGGAAGACCTTTCGCCCAGGAACGTCCTATGCGAATAGCCAATTCAAATGAGGCAAGACTGCATCGATCTCAATCCAACTTGGGAAACGGGCTGGACTTAGCCCACTTTGGCCGGTTTCCTAAAGGAATCGGTCCAATTCCCGGTTCTAAGAATAATTGGGCTGAATTGATTCGAACCATATCAATTGAACCAAATATATATGGCAAAAACCAAAATTTGAAGACAATATTTACAACAAAAGCTATAGAAAAAACTAATAATAACACCGCTAGACATGTCGAGTTTCTAGATTCATTGGTCGGGAAATGGTGTGGTTTTTGGTTCCAAAATTTTGTGACAGCAAATAACTGGTCTAGATTATGATTCTTAGGGAGGAGCCCTATTGATCAGATTGAATTGGCGAGATTGGCCTAAAGCGTGCGCGCGTGTACATATATATTATAGCGGAAAAATTGAAGACAAAATATTTATGATAGAAACAACAACAACAATAATGCCACTGGTTCTTGGGACAACTTGGAACTATATTGGACCGGCCAATTAGGTTTGGTATTGTTTGAGGGTGGATATGGTTTGTTCCTAGCCGTCTAGTTTGGTTATCGATTTAGGGATGAAAATTGACCTACCTTGGGACTGATTGTCATTTTGAATTTCAACTCTAGGAATTTAATTTTCCTTAAAGAAAAAGGAAAACAAACGCAACTTATTTTCTCCTCGTCAACTCTTGCTTTTTGTTCGGAGGTAATGCTGATATAATACAAATGTGAGGGAAGATGAAAAATAAAAAAGAAGGCTTAACATCATTAATATAAAAATCGGTATACCTCTACAACACCTTGACCTCAAAATTAATTTTCGTCTTGTAATACATCTTAGCTTGATATCTCATAATCCATTTATCTCAAACTAGCTTCCGCCTCATAGAACATCTTAAACTAGTATAATTGCTCAAATCCGCTTCCATTAAAATGCATACATATCGATACACGTGGACTTCCACACTTGATCCGTCACCTCACACAATCATTCACGTTGCATTGTCTAAGGGTAAATTTGAGTCAGGAATACCACTTTAATTTTTTTTTTTCGCACAACAAATATTAGTTCTTTCTGGAACAAAAGTGTCCCATGGGTAGGGATACATGGTATGAATTTTTTCCTGTCGCGTAAAGAAGTAATCTAGAATATACGCGTCATGACGAAATCGATCTGGAATTTTTATTTGCATCAATTTGAAAAAAAAAAAACAGGGATTTTTTTTTTTAAAGGGGCAGTGTAGAAGTGGACGGGCTCGATTGCCTCTGGCTGTCTGCAGAAGATTAGGGATTGGACGACAGTTGTCGCACCCAAGACATGGAGAGGACCAATCCATCCGTCATCTTTGACCGTCCTTTCCGCCATCTAATCTTTAACCCCTGTATTAGACCAAAAAAAAAAAAAAAAAAAAAAAAAAATCTTTAACCCCTGTCAATCGATCTCCGCCGCCGATTACTCCTCTCGTCACTCCGATTTTGCTAATTTCCCCCCTCCGATTTTGAATTTGCCGTTCTATTTTTTTTTTTATCATCCTCGCTACGCGACAAAAAGAGGGCGGGGGGTGGGCCCGGTTTTGACGGTGATCCTGTCCTCCTCGGCACTGGCAAAAGCCCACATCCCGAGGCGGTGGGCCCCCCTTCCGGGCCCACCACCACCACCACCCCAGCTTCGACGCGGTTCGGTGAGCGAGTCAGCGAGCCAGCGAGCTGAGTCAGAGAAGAGAGTGAGACGATGTCGTACGTGCGATACCTGTAAAAAAAAGCAAAGGACAAAAGTACCCGGCACCGCGTGGAATTATATACACCCAAAAAGGCGAAATATGACGTCATCCAAGGGCAGACATTTCATCGTCGCCTAACGGCGCTCGAGCGAGCGGATCCCAGCCGTTCTTTGTGGAGATAACCCACGAGAAGTCAAGACCCTCGGAATTACCCATAAAGCCCCCTGTGTGTCGAAATTTTCGGGCCCAACGTGGGCATTAAAGTCGAAATTTATATGGGATCAGATCCCAGGCGAGGAAACAACAGAGATGTAAGAAATTAGATTAAAGAAAAGGGCGGGTTCTTTCCGAGTTTCAACGTACGCCATCCAGGCTCGAATGACACAAAGAAGACAAAAATCCATGAATATTTAAAATTACATTCCTTACGACATATTTATATTAATATAAAAAATTTTGAACTTAATTTATACATGCACCCTTCATTAATATTTCCTTGATAAGCACTATTAAAAGTTCACGCGGCGGCCGACAAATTAGGAATGCTTTTTAAGGATGAGTTGGGCTGACGTGACGCGATGCAAATGCATCAGCATAGAAATAAAAGAAGGAAAAACCTGAAAAGACCAAAAAAAAATTCAAACTAGAGAAGAGAGAGAATGCAAGAGAGATTGCAGATGGTCGGAGCAGCCACCACCGCCGGCATTCCCACCTTACCGGAGGCAGGGCTCGGCCTCAGATGGCCTGAGCTCTAGCCTTGCCCAGATCTGGAACACGGGCGACCTTGCCCCAACGCCAAGATCTGGGCTGCATTGAAAAATCACGCCTAAGATTCCCCCCAACCCCACATGTCTCGAAATAATTTAGACAAAAAAACAAAGAAAAGGCAAAGGAGAGCGCAGAACACCGACAGAAAAGTCAAAGATGTTGAAGGAGTGGAGAGAGAGAGAGAGAGAGAGAGAGAGAGAGCGCAACATTCATGCCTCCTTCGTCCTAAGTCCAAGGAAGGGGGCTAATGGAAAGAAAACCCGTGTCCAGCATCATTACGGTGGCTTAAACAAAAGGAGGACGAGGAGGAGAAAGACCAGAACAAAGCCAATTTTCTCCACCGACAGATGTTCCTCTTCCGCTGCCGTACATCTCCGATAAACAAAACACAGAAAAGAAAATGCTAAAGTTAAAAAAGAGAAAAAACGAAACCTTCATCTAGAAGCAAAGGAGCTTTCCCCACGTTGAAGCCTTTCAGCTTTGATGTACCCATCAAGCGACTTCGTGACAAGCATGTCGTATGGACAAATCGGTGGCATCTACCAGTCTTTAAGCACCCAACCCCCCGCCACCAACTGCTGACAACACATCACAACCTCGGCAGCAAAATTTAATTACTCTAAACCCCAGAAAAGAAAAGAAAAATCCGGGAATGATGATGGATGTCGCGCACGTATCCAGGCATCTTCGGAACTTGTTAAACATGTCTCGGGACACTGCACTTTTTAATAAAAATTATAAATAAAATAAGAAAGCGAGAATGTACCCACCTAGACTACTCTCCGAAATGGAGATACCCCATGTTATTTTTTAGTTCTAAAGCTAGGAAGACTCCCCAACAAACTACCTGCATTAGTCAAAACACCCGTGATGCAAGACACCCCCCCTACCTATCCGAAAGCTTTGCTTCGACAAATCCCACGAAACCCTCTCGAACTAACCTCCGGAGAAGAAAGACATCAAAGAGAAAAGACGAGAGAATTGGAATCGGGAATAACTTCAGGAAGAAGATTGGTCCAACTGCAGAAGAAAAGCACCAGGCAACCAAGAAGCTTCGGGGAGTTGCCCCTTTTGCACTCTTAAAGCCCCATCATTTTGGCTTTTTTCTCTTCTCAAATTTCCCCGTTACACCATTTTTCTTGCTCACTCACATCTTGAATGAGTAGAGAGTACAAGGAGGGTTATTCTTTCCCCCATAGGTTATGTACAAAAAAGGGAGGTGATTTACCTCTAGAAAGCCTAATTACAATACAGGCATATCGTGGCGATCATTCGTCCTAAAATTTTTGTTGCACTCTCTAAACTCTAATAGAAGTACCTCCTCGGACATCTTAAAACCCCGATAATCTACATTCTCGTCTCTTCAATGTGAGAAAGCTCGAGTTGGAGTATGCAGGTTCCCTTGGTAGTGGGCATGTTAACGCCGCTTCAAACCATTTTCCCCGCGCCTTCTCTCCAACACCATCCTTGCAGCCTTTGGGTGCAAAATGCTTCCCATGTCTCTTTGTAAACCTGTTTAAGACATTTAATCAGGATATCTACTTTAAAATGCAACAGAAGGACCATGCACTAAGGGAATGCGTACCAGACTGCAGATCATAAAGACGTTATAACATCGGACAGAATAGCATGATTTACACGCTCCCACAAATGCCATTACGAAAGATTATACAGCATTAGTAGCTCATACTTGTGATACGGTGCTCACACATCTTCGGCATCTGCCAGACTCTGCCAGACTATTATGTAGGCATATTGCCCCCCATAAGCTACCACCCACACTGAATCATCATTCGATTTAAAAAGCATCATTAAACACCAAACTCTTGCCTTCTGACTTAAATACGATCTCTGCTTTGCATAAATTTTACAGTTAAATTGCGAGCGCTCATTTTTATTTTCAACCCAATTGTTAAAAATTTTCGGAATGCATTCTCCTGCAGATGCTTCTTGCTTGAATCTAACATCAGTTGCCCAAACAAGAAGGCCTGCAAATACGGTTTAAACCTCTGAAGAAGAGGAAAGAGACACTGCAGAAAGCTTCGACAGAGGACTTTTAAGGACTTTAATATAAGAGAAATAGATCGATCTATCAAAATCAATCCCCATGACAGCTGTTAGGCCCGGTCTCGTAAAGGGCAATTTCTTGCAAATAATGCACCATCATAAATGATTTGCCTACGGTGGTGCATTGCACATTCTTGGATTTGGGCAACTACTTGCAATAGATGCATCTAAGTAAATATGCCGAAGAAAAAGAGATCCCCCAGCAAAAGAAAAAGGGAAGAGATCATCCAATAAAAATTCCGAAAATGTGCAGAGAAAGGATCATCCGATCTAAAATTATGCCACGCAGCTTCTAATCAAACAAATCCTGCCAAAATGCAAACAACCAACGAATGCCGATTGACTAGGCCAAGAATTGCCAAAAGATCCAAACTTTCCCGGGTTAGCTAAAACCACCCATCGCCTCTTTTTAAGAAAAGGGCACCAACAACCGAGTCACCGACAAGACTCGCTGAGTTGAACTCGACCCGCCAAACCCTCAACCCGACTCAACTCACAGACTCGGCGAAGAGATCAATCAGGAAAAGGAGGACAAAAAGTTCGAAACTTGGATCGGTTGTTACTCAACTCACCTGAGCAGCAAAAGAGATCAGTCGCGGAGAATGACCTTGTCGGCGATGCTCATCAAAGGCTCCAAGCAATCCGGCGAGAACTTCCTTGCGAAGAGGTACGAGTCCGAGTAATTCGACTCGCGGAGCCGGTGGATCAGGTCAGGGGAGATCTCCGGGGGCCGGTACGTGTGGGGGTGCCCATTGACGGTGCCGGTCCAATTGACCCGGGTCAGTGTGTAATGCGTGCAACCGCCCGGGTCCTCCAGGGAAAGGAGGGTCGGGAAGTAATGCTCTTCAGGATAACACGAGTCCTGCTGGTAGCAGGGCAGCCGGAACTTCCTCCAGAGCTTGCGGTCCCTCACGACGGCCCGGGCGTGGCGGCGCGTGAGGACGAAGAACTGGGATCCGACCCGGAACTGTTCAAAGGGGACCTCGGGGAGCAGGGCGTTCCTCCCCCGGGCCGTGTACCGCTTCCAGAGATTTTTGGACTGGGAGAGGATCTCGATGTAGCTGCGGAAGCGGAGTTGGACGCCGTGGCTGCGGGAGGCATCGGGATCGGTGCGGTCGAAGCGCGGGGATTCGAAGAGGGAGCGGTAGACGTAGGCCAAGGAGTGTAGGGGGACGCAGTACTGGGAGAGGAGGGCGAAGTAGGTGTTGGCGGGGTCGTCGAGGATGGCGGTGGCGAGGAGGCGGCGGGTGGCGGAGATGAGGGTCGGGGAGGCGCGGGCGGTGCGCTTGGCGGGGATGAAGCGGCCGGCGAAGACGCCGTCGTGGGGGGCGGAGACGTTGGAGAAAGGGTCGGCGTGGACGTAGATGTTGAAGAGGCGGCGGTGGCGGGAGGAGGCAGAGAAGAAGCGCTCCCAGAGAGGGGAGAAGTGGAGGGGGAGTTGGTGAGGAAGAGGAAGGCGATCTTGGGGCGGCGGGAGGAGGAGGAGAGGCGGGAGGTGGAGGAGGGGGAGGAGGCGCGGCGGAGGAGGGAGAGGTCGTCGAGCTCGTCGGAGGGGGAGATGGGGAGGGGAGGGGGACGGGGCGGAGGAGGCGGGGGCCGAGGAAGAAGAGGAGGGAGAGGGAGAGGAGGAGAGTGAGGGACAGAATGTATGGAGATCTGTACATTTAGAACCAATTTCCCGATCAATGGCGATGAAGATTCAGAGGATGAATTGCAGGAGGAAGAAGAGGAGACCCAAGATCGGTTGGGGAGGTTAGGGTTCGGATTTGAATTTGGGTATGGGTCTGAGTCTGAGTCTGGTGGGAGGGCATAGGGTATAGAGGTAGAGATAGAAAGAGAGAGGTTTTGGTGGTGAAGATGGAGGGATGGAGATGGAGGGAAGAAAGGAGGAGGGAGTGAGGGCGATGGAGAGAGGTGGGGGGTGGGTATGGAGGGCCCCTTCTCTCCTTCTCTCTCTGTGACGGCGTGACGGAGGCGGGGCGTGGTTTCGGTTCCTTTTCCCCCTACTTTTTCTTTCTTTTCTTGGATTCTTTTGCTCTCTCTCTCTCTATATCTCTCTCTATCTCGCTGTGGATCCAGGATCGGACGGAAAACAGCAATTTACCAAGAATAAACGCGAAGGGAGGGCGGAATTTTGTAATCCCCCCCCTGCCTCCCCCACCTGATCAGGCAGATAGATTTTCGGGATAAACCCCCGAATCAGCCCTAATATAAAGAAAACGCCAGGGCGTTTAATATTCGACTCTGCATCGCTTCGGTCGGGTTGAGGTGTAAACTGTCCCGCCGCTGGCAGATCGGACGGATCCCAGATCTGGAATGAGCACACGCACCGCGTGCGTGAAAGGGGGGGCAGCGAGTTTCTTTGTCCTGTTGCACGTAAACCCCACGAAGGTATCCGAAGATAAGGTAGTCGTGATCATGAACGAGCGGACCATCGGAGCCCCCAATGAAACCAAACCAGGGAGAGAGAGCACGAATAGAAAAGTCACGACTCTTGCTAGGAAATTTTCAAACCCTTCCACAACCGAAAAGAGCGGAAAACAGTAACTGCGTCTTGACGACGGCAACAAGGTATAAATAAATACACGGGCGCGAGTAAAAAGCCGAAACTGGAAAGAGAGAGCTGCGAATGCGATGCTTGTTGATGCCGAGAAGGCGAAGCGATCTTTTCTGCTCTGCCATTTTTGGGAAAATAATGCCTTGAAAAGTCACGGGAGAGGGGGCTTGCACGGGTGCTTGAGAGCAATTGCTTGCGTCTATGGCAATCTCAGGCGCTATGTACAAAGCCTTGAAGCAGAATGAGATTGGCCCTTTCTGTTCTTTCGTAATTAAAGGGGTTACCGATCAGTGCGCCTCGGAAACACGTCTTGCTGGCGGAGCAGATTTTCTCGATGCAGCAGTTCTGCTGGGGTTCTTAGCAGTTGGTGCCCCCACAGGTGACCCTGATAAAATGAAGTCAACTGAAAGATGAGCTTAATTCCCGATGTGCATTGCAAGTCTGATGCATATAAGAGGAAATTATTACAACAAGCCAGCAGTTATTCAATGCAGCTAACACATCCATCTGTCCGCACGTACGCTTCTGCATGTGGATTTATGATAGAGGGAGAGGGAGAGGGAGAGCGAGAGAGTTTACCAGAATTAGGCAGAGAGGATCGCTTCTTTGCCTGTTTATCAGATTGCACCGATCTCTCTTTAGGATTACTATGCGATCTCGAACTACGACCAGACCTGGCTTGGGCTACTTGAATTCCATCATTGACAAGCTTTGACTCTGGTTTGGAAGGGGCTGCCTGAGCAGGGGGCATCGTATTCAGTGACTTATTAGGTGAAGAGCCAACATTATGAGTCTGAGAAGGCCCCCTTTTCTGATTGCAAAGATTTGTCGAACCCCGTTTCTTGCTGGCAGACTTCGACAGGGCTCTAGTGTCATCTGCACTCTGCACCGTGCCACTTTCTTGAATCGTCACTCCATCACCGATATTAATGTCAAGAGATCGGTTCTCCCATGGACGAACTGCCATCCATCTCTCCAACCAGGTCCATCCCCAGCTGCTTTTGTCTGGATCAAACCCTGTAGGTGCCGACTGCTGTTTTGATCCTGCTTGCCACTGCATGAAAAATTTGACAGAAGGCCAATGTGAAGTAAAAACATGGAGATTGTAATTGCCACTGCATGGTACTATAAGAGAGAGTTTCAGGCTCATGGAACTCAATGCTAGATTGCGATTATTTTTGGATTGTGGTAATGGTCTCAGGCTCTAACCATGCAAAAAATGACACAGCATAAGTTGAGAAAAGATGGCAACCGTGCATAAAATCCACTTCCCTAAGCACATATTATAGAATTTGCTTAGTTTACAGCAAATTGCCAGCAGGAAGATGGGTATTTATGTATTCATGCACCTCGGGAATACAAAATTAATTTTGTTCATTTCACATATAGCATGCATCTTGGTGATGCAAACATACATCTTACAGAATACACAAACGCTGGTGCATTTCATCTTTTGATGATGCAAATATTAAGCTAATCTGAGAAGATGCATCCCGTACCACATTCATGCGGAGACTAAATGATACCACTATTTTTGCAATCGAAAGTTGAAACTACTATAATCAACAAAGAACACATCATTTTAGTTGAAGGCTGAACTGTATGGCATTGAATTTAATTGGGCTCTTATGTCAGAATTATGGCGTAGAAACATGGAGAACATATGCTGTATCTTCAACTTCGGTTATTCCATCTTATATTTGCCTTTATGTTGGGTTTACACACTTGGATTTGCAGCCTAAGATGCAAACAGCTTCTAATCAAACTGAGTTCAAAATCTGACATCACCAGAGAAGACGGAGGAAAAGCATAGTTCACAGCCACGATCTGTGGTAATTTCAACAATAGGTTACCTGATTAGATAAAGCATAAGCCATGGCTCTTTCGCGCTTAGCTGCAGCCTCCTGCCTCTTTGCTAACTTGGCTTGAATTTCTTCCGCAGAACCTACGCGGTCACACCAACCTTCCTGTTCAAACGTGAGAAATGAAAACACTCAATAAACCAAGTGCATGACCATGTAAATAGTAATTCCTATGTTCACGTGACAGAATTTATTCTTCATTTGATAATTTAACACAAACCATAATTAGAGGCATTGTGCTCTCAGACAAGATGGCACCACCAATGAAGATGAGGAAATAAAATTGACACGAAGCACCTTAAATAATTCAAAATATATAAACATTTCATAATTTTTTATATACTATGTTTTTCACTTTCATTTTTAGGAGGGAAATTCATTAAGTAGAAGTCTTAAAATTTCATCCCTCCCAGACATTTTCAAATATAATTGATGCTGTCCAGGACCTACATCCAATGGCATCCATTCAACATGTGGAGAATATGACTGACTCCTTAAGACAGCAAATAAAGTGAAACAATTGGAACTTTCTATAGAAAATCAGATAAGTTGATATCTTTCATCAGTTGCTGTGGTAGTTGCATCAAACTAACTTAAGAAATTGTAATACTTGAATGATTTCCCTTGCGGCATATTTGGTCCCACTGTGGTTAAGTATGGCGTTCTTTAACCGTTGTAATTTCTAAATGGATTAGCACATGAACTACACCTTGAAGATGCAGCTTTGTACTGCTGACGTTGCTTTGGTGATACATTTGTATTGTTGATATACATAAAAAAAATGAAAGTTCTGCGTCCATGATGAATGAGGTGGAAGAAAATGCAGACCCTTTATTATGAGAATTGCAATAAAAGCAGCATACTTCAATCTGCCGAACTTGAGCCTCCTTTGGAATTTGTTGCTTAAATTTCTGTTCTGCTGTTTGACTTTCCAGTGCTATTCGCACACGCCTTGCCCGTACACGGGCTTGAACTCTTACTAAAGCTTGCATGCAACGCAGTGTCATTGCAGCTTGCTTTCTTACAGCATGACCTCTAATGAGGGCCTGAAGCCTCACCAACCCTTTCAAAGCACTTAAAGCTCTCCTTGCCTGGTGCAGAAGCCACGAAACTGATCAATGAGACTAAGTTGTGTGAGATAAAAACCCTAACTCTGCCAATAACTTCAGTTCATTAAAGGCTCTTAGTAAAACATCTCTTTGACAGCCATCTTTACAAGTTTCCATTTACATCCTAACTGATTAAATTGGCTTGTTGTCAAGCTTTGTAGAAAGAGAATGATGTGACTGCCTAGGATATTCTGCATTAGCAGCTGGTGATCATAAAGAACAAGCTTATGGTAAAAGAGAAATGTGTAAGTAGAGGCACCTTCATATGTTCTGTGAGATATATGATGATACCATTTTATGCTGTTTCCATATATTGTAAGAGAAGAGCCCTTAAGAATTTTTACTCAGATACTGAATACATTTACTGGTGAAGTAATTGTCATGTCACAAAGTCCATTTCATTTTTAGTGTTGTTTCATGTCTGCTCATGTAGCTTAATATGTTGAACCCACAAAATACTGATCGAGCACGACATTGCCGACCGCTTACAAGACAAATCCATAATATGCTCTCAATTCACTGTTTGCCATGATCATTCCACGTGAATTTTCCTTCACTTGAAATGGCTTGACATGCTCATAACTATTCCTTGGCTGTTGATTAATTTATGATAATTGGGAAAATGAAATTGATAAAATAACTGAGCAGAACAAAAGAGCTTCAGTAACTTCCTAAAGTGACTTCTTTTGACCTGACAAAGCATCCGGTCAATCTTGGGAATTACGAAAAACTTCAATTCAAGAGACTCTCATCAGGTCAATAAATACTAAAGATCATATGTAGACTGGCTGCAAAAATCAATACCAGGAAACCCCGGAAAGCCGTTTGGATGCGTGTTGCAGCCAACTCTTCTCTTAAAATTTGCTGGTGATGATCGGTTTTCTGTACTTTAAAGCAGGTGGAAGGACTACAAGCAGCATCAGAGATGAAATTTTCATTTGTATCCCCAACATGAGAAGCATAATTGCAATTAAGCTGGTCTTGGATGTTTTCAGTCTCCGTACCAACTGAACAGTTAGCAGAGCACAGAGACTTGGAACGTGATTGGCTACCATTCACCTTCTGTAAAGGGTACAAAATCATGCTATAGTTATTAAGAGGCTAAAATTCAGAAACCCTACAAAAATCATAAAATGATCAATATTTGAGATAGGACAAGACTTCAAAGAAAAAAAGATTGTTGTTGTTTAGCATGTCAATATCATGCAGTCATAGTCTGTCTTTTGGCAATACTAGTCCAGGGGTTAACTTCATATTTTGCTTACTTGAACAGTATATTCTCAGTATTTAGACCTTTCCACTTTGACAAAGATCCGGTTTACTTATTGACTTCACAGAGCACCACATATCCTGAATAATATCCAGTGCAAGAGGAGTCCCTCCAGCAAAAACCCTACATTTCATTTTTGCAGGTCTGTTAAGGGTGTTACAAGATACTACCCGTGCCTTGCTTATTCCTCCATAGAGACTGCTTCGCACCAAATTGACTCAGTCAACAGAACAAAGTATACAAGGCAGCCCCTAGCCCCTAGTACCATGCTTGCAACAATGCACATACAAACTTCAACAGTATGATTACGAGAACCCAGCCTTATACCCACCTCTTCATCCTTATTTGAAGGTGACTTTTGTGATTTTTTCAGACCAACCAAGCCTCTGATCCATTTCCCAGAGACGCCCATTCTGCCTGTTGGATCGTGTCAATCAATAGAACCTGCCAGGAAAGATGGTTGTGACCATTGCTACCACATTTTTGCACCTCATAGTAGAAACAAAGGGAGGAAGAATTTTAAAAAAAGTATCTAAAGATGTTTGTTATTTCTTGAACTACATCCAAACTGCTACCAATTTCAGGCCATGAACATTTCGCAGCGATCATGAGCTGACTCTCACAAGTTACTACATTGTTTTACAAGTCCAAGCTGGCATTACCTCTTAAGGAAAATCTACCGTCCTTTCCTGGAAGTTAAATTACAGCAACTTCAGTATCATCAACAGCCTCTCATTGTCAGAACCCTAACAAAAACTCCCGACCTGAAGCAGCAACATAGAAAAAATCATGATGGCTTCACAGATCAAATTCATCTCAACAGTGTCCAATTCTCATTTAGCTCTACCACAAGGAAAAAGACAAACTGATCCCTCAGGCAGGCCTTATCCAGTGAAAACGGCGATAGGCTGTATCTGCATAAACTACAGAGCACACATCCGATTGCTCGATCCAAGTAATGCTAAGAAAACAGTTGCAGAGGGGGACATGAACAGCATGCGCCACAAAATCAACACTCACTGCAGAATTACCAGAGCCATCAAAACGATCAAACACAATGTGCGAACAATAGAACAAATCGATTACAAACTGCATCACAGCAAACACAATGCTGCACAACTGGCGTCATCAGTCGCAACTGAAACCACAAACTCTCTCCCGCTCTCTCTGCTAGCTTTAAATTACCCACAAAAGGAAAGAATGTAAATGAAGCAAGCTGAATCCTAACAACTCAACACAAATGCCACACGGATACTGAAAGAAAATAAGACATCAAGCACAGAGAGCTCACGGAGCTCAATTCTCCAGAATCAAAGCCCACGATGACCAGCAAAGGAGCACAGGAGCGCACCGGGGATACCCTTCTTCGTCCTCCGTCTTCTCAATCGATTACGAAGCGAAGGAATCTCTCTCTCTCTCTCTCTCTCGGGAAAGGTTTGTCGAACCAAGAAAAGGAAAATTCAATTTTCAAGGCGATATCGGTGTCTCTCTGGGTATTAGGTAAGAGGGTGGAGGTGATGAGTTGAAGAACGAGCGAGGACAAAGGACAAAAGAAACCGATGATGAAAAATGGGAAGTTGCGTCGGCGACGTCGACTTGCTGTCGGGTGGACATGCAACAAAACAACAAAAACGGAGCCGATTGCGGGTTGTATGATTAAAGATTCCTTCCGAAGCATCGGATGCCCTCTTTTGTCTAAATTAGCAATTTCGTCCATCATCCCAAAAAGATAAAAACAAAAAAATGTGTTTTTTTATGTATTAATTTAGCTGGGTATAGAATCTAGAGAAGCGATTGGACTACAAAAAGAAATATGGAGTCATAAGAAATTCTTCTTTCAGTACCGTAAAAGTGAACGATTCTATTGTGTTTATACATTATAGAACCGGTGAATCGCTAGTCGCATTTGATATTGAAGAAGAAGAAGATAGATGCTTCGGAGGGACACCTTGGGTTTTGGTGTTTCGAAGCCCCTTATGAAAAATGCTAGGGCCTTTCATTATCTGCTATAACCTGCGTAACATTACATAACCCAACACTATGCCCACGCATGTGTTTTATCATTATCTGATTCTCAAATGAAAAAAAATTAAGGGGAAAAAAGAAAGAAGAGAACATACAGCTATAGAGATTACAGGCATGAATTTACACAACCAAACGAAACAGTATAAACGAATGGCTTCAAGAACTAATTGATTGGAGTATCTATCTTCTTCTGGAGATACCGAAACAATCTAGCGGCCGACAATACTGGTTTGTCCCTCGATTTGATACATAGTCTTGCTACCTCCAGGAGATTTTTCAGCTCCTTTGAATCATACTCATCTCCAAGATCTGGGTCTATCAGCTTATAAATGGAGCTACCCAGATGATATTCTTGAACCCACTGGATCAGATCAGCACCTCCCTCTTCTGATGATCGGCCAGTGATGAGCTCCAGCATCAGCACGCCAAGCTGGAAAATAATGTTTCGGCATTCTGCCTCGATACAATCTGCAACGAGAATGAGGGATTCGAAAAATATTAATCGAAGGGAATAGGATGCACAATCATATGATCGTGAAGACAATGATTATGGTAATGACAGATCACCTCTTGGATGAGAAGTTTCCGAGTGATTCACAGAAGAACTGAGAAAACCAACATCGGATAGCTGAGATAATTGAGGAAAATGTCATTTTTTCTGTTGACTACACGGTAACAGTGTATGAACTTGATTGAATTCCAAAAACTTGTGAACTAAGATTGACTCTACTCCAATTAAGAAAAGGCAGAAAAGATGCTAGACCAATGCTATGACAGAAATGAAATAAATCCCTACCTTGGCAATGAAGTTCTCATCCAACATGATGTTGCTTGAGTTGACAGATACACGATATACTGGGGGATCATTAAATAGAAGCAAATATTCCTGCAGCCAGATCGAGACTTTGTCAACTTGAAGT
Source organism: Angophora floribunda (assembly GCA_014182895.1). Lineage (NCBI taxonomy): Eukaryota > Viridiplantae > Streptophyta > Magnoliopsida > Myrtales > Myrtaceae > Angophora > Angophora floribunda. The sequence continues at coordinate 41,141,642 of CM024706.1, read as the reverse complement.
CAGACATTCCACGAAAAGCAAACAACTATCTTGTGTACTCATAAGACGGTGATAGTGCTAAGACTTGTAAATCATTCCATTCAACAGATAAAAACATCCAGACCAAAAGCTTGATAATGTCAATATTCCATTCATGATTTTGCGATCATCCAGGATCATGAAACTTTTACCAAGGACAAATTCTAAACATATCGTCGATGTCTCAAGTCATCTAGTAAGCAGCTTGCCAGTGAGAGTCATGTGAGGTTTTTGATCATGTCTACCATAGACCATTCCAGCTTGGAGGGTACACTGATTGAGCAGTTCCATATTTCAGGAAAGCCTCCCAATTTGATTTGTCTCTGTTCCCTCATAAGAAATGAAAATTAAAACCGACAGTCACAATAATTCCATGACTTACCAATGCAGCTGCTACACCATTGGCTATCTGTAGCCTCGTTCTCCAATTCAAAGGAGTCCTAAGAGGATCTGCAAAGAGCACCCTTCTTTAGACCAAAATTTATCAAGCCAATACATAGAAAACATTTTAACCGACACTTACCATTGAGATGGTCCTTCAAGCTTCCATTCTCGACATTGTCAAACACTAACAAACTGCAAGGTGAAGAGCTATTTGTCATCCAATTGTGAGAAATCCAGCTAAACAGAGAGGGTTCAGTCTATCATTCAGTAGAAGATAAGCCACGTTGGGATTCTTGCTCAATTGAGGTACATTGGACAAACAAGCAAGATCACCAGCAGGAGAGAAATTAAAAAAGCGGTTGCCCACATGCGAAGACAAAATCTTGTAATGAAATCCAACGCAGAGGTTTTCAAAATTTGCCCAAATGAGGGCCGTACCTTTTTTGCCCCATACAGAACCCTCTAAGTGCAAGGAGGTGGCGGTGATGCAAACGGCCTAAGAGCTGCACTTCTCTGTAGAAGGCCTCTTTACTCTGATCAAATTCCTTAACCTCTTTCACCAGCGCAAGCCCGGCATCGTCGAAGTTAGCCTTGTAAGCTGCCCCATGAGAATCGCTATAGATGATCCTGCAAAAACTGGCCGTTGCCTTCTTTATGTCCTTATATGAGAAGTGCCTCACGAAAGAAACTGGACCTGTATGTAATTAGATGAAAACGACAGAGTACACGAAGACAGTAAGAAAGACTTCTCCAAGCAAACTTCAAGCGAAGAAGCTCGAACCAGAAATTGTTTCATCAAACATAGCTACAAGTAAAAGAACCAGCACATTGCAGCGGCAGTTCCATTCGACCTTTCTGGAAGAGATCAAAATTAAGTAATCGAAAGCGGCAGACAATCATCGTAATAAACACGAAGACAACTAAAAACAACAGCTGGCATCGTGGCGACGTGATGACATTCAGATCCATATCGAACTCTACACCATAAACCGTCACTGCTCTCCGAGCTCTCACAAGCTCCCGCACTAATGACTTCCCCTCTTCCGTCGCGGCAAAGAGGAAGAGCGATTGGCGATTTCACGCTCGTACTAATTAACCGCGCTAACCACACGCAGACTCACGAGTCGCAGCACCGGGGGCCGAATTATCCAGGATCAGGCCCGCGACAACACTCCTCGAACGTAGAAATTCCAGAAAGCAGAGCCGTGAGCAATCCAACCGCTTGAATTCCTCACCGCTCGAAGAGCTCTCCGACGCGAGAACAACCGCGGATTGCTCTCGAGTCAAGAACGTCACGCGACAAATCAAGCGCGACGAGCTCTTCAGTTCCGGATCACAGAGCACGACACTCGAGAGAGAGAAAGAGAGAGAAAGGGAGTGAGGAAGAGCACCGACCTGGAGGAGGAGGAGGGGGGCGGAAGCAGCCGTGGATCTTACGGATCAAGCGATCCGTACCGGCCGTGGCCACCATGAACTCGCGGCGAATTCTGGCGGTTCCGGGGAGATGGAGCGGAAGAGCTGGAACGGTAACAAGTGGCAGCGAAGAAGGGTCTTTGTCGGTGGGTCGTCTCTCTTTATTCGGTTTTTCGCTTTAATCGAACGACCCCACGTTTGTCTCCGCCTATCACTTTTTCACCACCACCACCTCCTCCTCCTCCTCCTCCTCCTCCTCCTATCCGCGCGCGAGGGTGGCAGCCCGGTAAAAGATGCGCGCCTCCCGTTTACCCGGCATCTCTTTCGGTAAATAAGGGAAAACCCGACTAAACAAACGGATTCTTTAGTCCCCTGCTCATATATTTATGAACTTGGACCCGTCAAATGGGTAAATTAAATTGAATACGAATTAGATTAAAAATGAAAAATGATCTGATCCAAATTAATATATTTTCACATAATACAAATTTGGTGATGTATGTTTGACTCAACGTTTACTAGATTCGATCCATATTATTAAAATATTTTTCATATTTAACTCAATCTAAAAAAATTATGATTATATAAAAAATATTATATTCCTAAAATACTTTCATATATTACAAATCTAGTGAACAATTGAATTTCAAAAAATTAATTTTTTATATTTTTTATTTACTTTTGCCTTCTAAGTTTGGCAAGGGTCATGGTTGATTCTTGAAAATAGATGCCTTATCCACACCATCATCACTTTTCATGATTAATCATCATTTCTTTTCATATCCAATAGCCATGTCTTTTCATGTCCAATTATTATTATTTTTTCTTAATAACAAACTATTTTAACAAAAGTTACTTGAGCTATCAAGATTTGATTTAGTGATCATCTTTTCCACATGAGAAATGAGAAGTGAGGGTTTGAATCCGCACTTTCCTTCTCAAAAAGGCTTGGGGTGGAGACAATGTAATTTCCGTTTAGGGTTTCGATTGTCATACCCTTTTTAAGGAAACACGATAAAAGTTTGGAATAAGAATTTGAGAAAAAAAGGGTAGAACTGAAAAAAAAAAAAAAAACAAGAAATTTACCTATCAAAGTTCTACTCACTGCTCATCCCACAGCCCCGATAGGCCGTAAGTGGAGGGACAAGAACTTAAGACGACTCTAACTGATGCATTTGATGTTTATTGAGTACACTTGTCAAAATTGGTGCATAACTCATTTATGACCCATTTAAATATTAAATAAGTTATAAATGGATCAAGCTTTTCTTTTAGTTTTTTTAGTTTTAAACCCATTAAGAGAAATCCTGACCCATTTATGACCTATTTAATATTTAAATGGGTCATAAATGGATTATGTACCAATTTTAACAGGTGTACTTATAATAAGTTTAAAATTAAAAAGACTAAAATACATAAGTCGTTAATGGGTCAAAGTTTAAACTTACTCAGAACCCAACTACTCCTCAGTTTTCAGAGATGACTCATCTCCTCTTCACTTTCAAATCAAAATGAAGAAACCTTCCTCATCACATGATAAAGCGTTCGCATCCATCGCTCGTACAACAACTCCTCCTCTCACTTGCACGACGGCACCGTCGCACGTGGTTGCCACCATCATCAGATGGTGGCTTGATTGGCTGTCAAAACCCGGGTGAGTCTCGTTCTCCCATATATGTGCATGATTTTTAAAAAATAAAAATAATTTAAAATATTTAAAATAAAAAATATCAATGAATAGATTTTTTTTTAAAGTAAACAATATTAAATGAATATAATCTTTTAATAATATGGGTCGGGTATGAGTTGGGTTGGGTATGGGTCAAAAATTTTATACTATGCTTAAATGAGTTATAAACGGGTTAATGGGTCAATTTTGATTGGACCGTTTATGACTCGACCCAAATCTGACCCGACTCACCCGTTTAATAGGTCTACCATTGAGTGACAATATTTTTCAATTGAGACCTCAGCGATCATAAAGGAATAGGGGTATTGCCCTCAGGTACAACAAAAACTTCTTCGACTGCAACCTAGCCACATGTCTTGGGTCAACGAGTGATCACCGACATGCACGATTTCAAAGTCGAATTTTTTTAACCTTAGGAAAGTAAGAATCTATCCACGGATGAAGAATGCCTACTGCGTTTGACCTGCGGACGCTAATAAAGGTTCGCAGTGCGAATTAGAATTCCACGACCTAGAAAAAGTTTAGATGTCGCTTGCTCTACTTTTGCTCGCTCAGACATTGATAGCTGTTCTCATACTGATTATTTAGTCATTTAATAATTTACTCATTTCATAATATTAGAATAGTCGTAGTTAATGAAATGTTTTAGTTCTATTTGATGAATCCTTGTTGTCAAATTCATCTAGCAAAGAGCGGAATTATCTAAGACCAGGTCCAGATTAAATCCCTTAATTCATGCTGCTTGTTGCAATTTCTTCCCGTATTTTCTCGCAATCAAATTTTCCAACCATGTCGATTTATATAGATTAGGAGGGAAGCAATAACAACAATAAGAAAAAATCGAAAAAGAGAGAGGAAAGAACCATGAAAGTTATGATCGAGGTAGAATCATGTAGGAAGGCAAATTCTTAATGCGATATAAGCACGATCATGCACCATCAGAACTTAAATGGGCATCTAATTGCACGAGTAATTTTTTTGTTGTTGCTAATACAGAAACAAATTATTACATTTGGCATCAAACGTGAAATTACATAAGATATGTTAGACATCATATGATTCGCGAATAGAGTTTGAGTACCTGGGCAATAAAAAGAGAATTACAAAAATTTCAAAGTAAAAAGTTGCAATTTATGATGGGTTTTGGCCAAAAAGAAGAACGTTTGCATGTAACTCGATTTAAAACAAGTATATATAGATTATGTTAAGTTTGGATTACTCGATATCTCAATCCTTTTCATTCAATTTCTTTTATCGATTTTATGAAATTATAACAATAAAGAATAGCAAAAACCTTTCACTCACGTGCTGTTTTGATATCAACTTATTGTAATAATATCATGTGATATTGTAATTAAATCAACATGGAATATTGTCTGACCAAAAAAAAAAAACATGGAATATTGAATAATAACGAACACGAGAGGTTTGGTTTGGCTCTGGTCATTACTTACCTATGGAGATAGCCAAGAGAATTAAGAGTCACAATCGTTTATCTAGGGGTGAGCACATCGCACTGCCCAAATTGGTTCCGAGTCTTCAATGTGGATTTGGAGAAGGGAACTGAGGAAGAGGTCAAGAGCTTGGGGAAGGCGTCTCTCTTCTTGAACGACTACTCTTCCTTCTCGATGGATTTCGACGCCGTGTCTTGCCTTACCGGATTTGAGCCAAACCACATCTATTTCACGGATTACACAAATCAGGAGGGGGAGAAGAAGATTTACAGCATGGATAGCAGGAAGGTAGAGACATACTCCAATGCAATTGGTCACGGTCATGCAGGCCAATGGTTCCGACGGAATTTCTGATTCCTCTTTCCCTCTTCCTCTGAGTAGAGATTTTGATGTCAAATCTAGGTCCAATATTAATGGACTTTCTTAGTATAATAGTCATGAAGAAATGGATAAACAATTTTTTATTTTTTTTATAAAAGAGACTATTATTCTTACATAAATTAAATGTCGTCGTCTTATCATTTCTCTAGTAATATGGGTGCTTATTAGCCATTTTTACTGGCATTTATTCTAACGACCGCCACCCTGAGAGGGGAATTTTAAGCTTCAGGTATTATGTCATTGGATTAAAAGATAAATCATGCAAAACGATGTGCATTATTGGCTTAGTAACCACTTGTCTAAGATTTTAATTTTCATATTTAAGCAAGAGAAACGAATATGAATTTAAATATTAAGGATACATGTTCATCAGATCTAAGTAGGAGATTTGTGAAGTGATTCCCTATGGATATCAAATTTTAATTGTAAATAATGCCGTACCTCCTCTTTACTTTTTTTTTTTGTATAGGAAGATGAGATAAGGACATTCTAGTCATCTCAAAATTTTTTTTAACAATAAATTAAGAGAACTTAACAATTTGTAGAAAAAAACCGCACCATTTATCAAATTGTAAATAATGTCTTAATCGGGTCACATGGGGTCTTCGTTTTTGTGCGTGAAAAGGATTTTGTATCAAGCCATTAGATCACCAATGAGGCGTATGTATCTAGTCGAATTGACGAATTTGCCAGTGCAATTTGTCAAGAAAAAGTAATTTATGTAGACACATTTAGAAAGGATGAATCTACATCAATAATTAAACACAAGCAACCCGGATGATTAGGTCTTCTTTTTGTGCGTGTTGAAAGAATTTTGTGAGCCAATGGATTGATAACGATCCGACAATGATTATCAAGTCCATTTGGCAAATCTGCCCATGCAATTTGTTTGAAAAAGGTAATATCTTGACTCGTTTAGAAAGGATGATCCTTTTTTGGACGGTTTTGTTGCATTTGCAATGGAACACAAGCGGCCTTAATCACATGTTGAGTCACATGGAGAAAAGGCAATCCTTTTTGAACTATTCTATCTATATTTGCAATAGAACACAAGTGGATTTAATTGAGCCATGAATGATCTTCTTTTTTGTGTGTGGAAAGGATTTTCTAAGCCATCAAATTGCCAACGATTCAACATCGCATATTAAGTCGAATCGGCTAATCTGTCCATGCAAATTGTTCGAAAGAGGTAACATAGAGAATGCATTTAGAAAGAATAATCCTCTTTTGGACTTTTTGGTCTATATCGGCAATAGAACAGAAATGGCTTTGATCATGCCACATAAGAACAAGAGGTCGGTGCTTACCAAAATGGATCTTTTGGCAAAGGTTGCATGTGTAAGATATCCCTTATTGTTATTTGCATTTTATTAATAATATCATTTTTTTTGGCATAGTGAGGGAATACAACACGATCAATTCTCAAATCATCTTTTGTTTGTTATATCGCCTATTTCCCTACAAAATGGAAGCTACTTGGAGGACCTAATCATCTTTCCAAATCACAGTTCAATAATTTCCAAAGACTACAACTTTAAAATAATCGGAAGTTAGTCATTGCACATGTGATTCGCTCCCCTCCCCTCCAAAATTAAAAAATAGAGTTAATACCACAAAAAATCCTAAATTGGTGCTCTCATGATAAATTTACCTAAAAATAATTTTTCAACTATCAAAAACCTTAAATTGGTACGCTTATAACAAAATCACTTCAAACTAATATTTTGACCACAAAAAACCCCAAATTGATACATTTATGACAAATATACCCTCTATTAAATGGGATTAATACAACAAAAAATCAAAAGCTGGTATTATTATGACAAATGAATAGTAAAATCCCAAACAGATACATTAGTCAAGTGTCTTATATCTTCTAACTAAGCAATTTGACAGTACAATTTGATGCAAACTAACAACTGGTAAATTTATCATAAATGGACAAGTTTGAGGTAAATTTGTCAAGGTATACCTATTTGGGGCTTTTGGTGTATTTATTATAGATTTACCGGGTTGAGATTTTTTTATAGTATTAACCCAAAAAAATACATCGGCAATAATATATGGAAATACCATCAGCTATCCAATGAAATGCCTCATTCTCTTGAAAAATCAATCAAAATGTTTTTTTTTTCAATTATATTTATTTCATGTATTGTACTTTCAATTTCCTTAAATTGTAGCTTCGGATTTGCGTCATCGATTAAATTCTGGCACTTATATCTACCCTGGTGCCGTGTCATTAATTAAATTCCAACATGACATTTTTATGTTCTTAAATTTTGTTGTTAATTAAATTTCGGTATAGTTTGATTTTAACGTGTTGTGTCGTTGAGTTTGTAATTTCTAAGCCATTACTGTGGAATAAATTCCAATTTGGGCTGTTGAAGTAATGGAAATTGAGTTCTCCTTTGCATGAGATATTTTTTGTCCAGAGTTACAAAAAAACCATCTCCGCTCATTAAAAGTCGAGGGACGACTTTCGGTGAAAGGTATATTTTGCGGGGATTACATTCAGGCAAACCAAGTGCAATTGTTGAATATCATAGGCATAGCTCTGATACCAAACTAATTGGAGAAATTTTGAAGGCAAAACACTCACAACTTATACAAAGAAAACAAAAGATAGATAGGCTTTTCTATTTAATTCATTTTCTTCACCTTAACAAGAACAATTAGAACACTTCCCTATATATTGACCATCTTTTCTCTTTTTCATAAATATAGCCAGTATTCCGAGAAGATAAATTTCTAGGAACTTACAAAACATTGATGAGATCTAGAAACACGAACAATTACAATATGAAAAACAAAAAAACCTCTCAAAAGTAATGAAACAATGATGACTCTTTTTCAATATGGGTATCGAGAAGTCTTTGGTATCAATTACAGGTTATCGGTATTGAGACATGGACACTTGATATTCTCGATACCGAAGATATTTATGAATTTAATTTAATTTCTAACATCAGTTACCACTCAATTAAATGATAAGTATGGATTTTTTGGGGATTTTATGCACGAAAGCTTGAAAAAGAAAAGTTAGATTTGTTGCACGTTATATGAAGATTTAAATATCAAAACATCATACCAAAAGGGAAAGTGTACCTCGCGGAAAAAGGAATGTTCATTCAAGAATGTAAAATGAAAGCCATGAGATTTGGGAAGGGACTTGTTGAAAGAGGAAATTTAGATTTAGGTAACTCTGCACCAAAGAGGTAATTGAATCCTCAGAAGTAGTCTTTCCTCATATAAGAAGAAAGGACGCGCCTGAGGAAATGACCTCATCAAAGAAACGTTGCACGCCAGAAAAGTCGATCGTTCAATCTGCGACGAAGTAAATGGCGAATTGGGAAGAACTCCCACAAGAGCTCCTTGAGCTCATCGCCAAGTCGAAAGCCCCATGGCTCATGGCTCATGCGTGCGACCAAATAATTGAGTTCTGCAGCCCCTCTGGAGGGCGAACTTACCAAGTGAAGTCGCCCGGAACTCAAGCCCGGACCTTGTCTCCACCAGGATGGATACTCGTATCAAGCCCGGATGGTGAATACCGTATCTTCAATCCGCTTTCACGCGTCATTATCGAACTCCTCACCTTGGAGAAGCGTCGCCACAAGCCACCTCTCTGTGTGCAACTCGACTGGCTGCTGCGGCACAAGAGCGGCCGCCCGAGGATTGACAGGATCGCATTGCCCTCGAGCCCTTCTTTGTCCAGGAGCTACGCGGTCATGATCACTATGAATTGGGATCGTGGACATAGATGCCTTGCCTTCCACAGATCAGGAGAAGATGCGTGGACGGTAGTGAGTGACCCGGTTTTTTGGCCCAGCGTCCTTCAACTGATTCATTACGATGGGCTGTTTGTGGCCTTGGACGAGCAAAATCATATAATGACTCTTAACGAGGAGGAGAGACGCATGGAACCGCGGCTAGCTCTAGGGCAGAATGTCGAAGGTCGTCCGTACCTCGTCGAATGTTCGGGCTCATTGCTGGTGGCTTGGAAGATGATGGGCGATGTGGATAGGTTTCGAGTTTTTGAAGTAGATTTGGAGAAGGCGACTCAGGAAGAAGTCAAGAGCTTGGGCAACACGTCTCTCTTCTTGAACGACAACTCTTGCTACTCTTGCTTCTCAATGGAGTTTGACGCCACGTCTTGCCTTCCCAGATTAAAACCAAACCACGTCTATTTCACAGATTATGCAAATTACAGGAGGGAGAAGAAAACAAGGAGTTACAGCATGGATAACGGAAAGGTCGAGACATTCTCCGATCCTCGCGATTATTGGAGCCAATGGTTCCAATTTGATTTCTGAATCTTTTTCCCTTCTCCTCTGTATAAAGATTCTGACGTCAAACCCGGGTCTAGCAGTAGAGGTGTCAATGGGTCGGGTCGGGTCTTGATGTTACTTGACCCAAACAAGAAGGTTTGCGTGCTCTGGCCCGACCCGACCCGACCCGAAAGACATGAAACACAAAGAAGGAAAACGGAACGGGTCGGGTTTTGGGCCTATTTTTATTTTTGGTCTTTTTTGTGTTTCTCTTTTTCCTATTTTCTTTTAATCTTTTTTTTTCCCTTCTGGCCTTCTTCTTCACGTCCACCTCCTCCCCGAAGCTCCTACTGACCTGCAAATAACCCTTTACCAACCCACACCAGATGACCATGCAGCCAAATCAACCATCGTCCCTTCCGCCACTGAGCCATCATCGTCCACCGGTCGTCCGTTTCGACCAATGCTGACCATCGCCGGCCACCCATTTCGGTGGCCACTAAAGCTACTTCCGAATGTGAAGAGCCACCCTTGCCGACTTGACAATATATGAGTGTTCCACGAAAAATGCATAGAGACATGATAAACATAGGCAAAACAGACGTGGTTTTGTGGATATAAGAGCATGAATGAGTCGGTTTTGATTTCGTGTCTCAACGTGAAATGCTCTTTCGGTTCTCTTTCAAACATTTATACAAATAATGTGCATGCATCACAGAATTGACTTTTACCTTGAAACAGATTCAAGCACCATCCAAGACTCCTAACAATGCACACTATAGTGCACGGAAACATTAATGAAGGGTGGGCGGGGCTGGAGCTTATGCGAACTGGTCGGTCGCGAGCTGTGACCCAACGTTTCCCTAAAAATGGGACAACTATTCTCCCCCCGTTCTCTCTCTTCTGTTGGTTTTTTCTCTCTCGGATCCAAGAGCTTTGGCGAAGGTGGAGAAAACACTTCAGCGGTTCATCGGTTGTGTTCGAGGCGCGGTCGCCGTGAGACTTCTCTCTTGCTCTCCGCCCTCGCTCTCACTCACCTTCTCTTTTTCCGATCCTCGATCCCTTTCTCTCCACCCTCTCCCTCGGATCCCTTTCTCTCTCGCCCTCCGCCCTCTCCGCCTTCGAGAGAAGGGTTTGAGTGAGAGTTTGTTTATTTGTTCATGGGCCGAATAATGTTCTGGGCCTAACCCGACCCAAAAGATAGATATTTACTTATTTTATAATTGTAACCCGAACATTATTAAGATTCGAAATATGTATCATATTTGTTTTGTGTTCGGGTCGTGTCTGAGTCGAGTTGAGTCAAGTTTTTGGACACCCCTATCTAGCAGTGAATGTAGGTTGATTTTCAGGACACGGTTTGCAGGAAATAACAGCTACTTTTCACTTGCAATTGTTCAAATGACTGCCATTAGCGAGAGGGGAATTTTATGATACACTAGGTTTCGGGTACATTAATCATGGGATCAAAAGAAGAATCATATGAAAATTTGCAGTGCTTCCGGTATGAAAAGTGTACATTGAATATCTTGCGTAAATAATCTTTAGGATTGATGTTCAATCAATTTTTTTCAAAATAATAATCTCGAAGTTCGTGATAAAATTGACTATCAAAAGTGTTGCACTTGTATCACTATCGCAATACTTTGTTGTATCCACAGGCTTTTGTTGATATCCGATTCTAGTCATATCTAGCTTGCTGATTATACTCAACTGTACTTCTCATGACACTTCAAATATGATAGCAATGTAGATATTATTTGATAGCAATGTAGATATTGTGGACTTGACACCTTGTTTCTCCCAGATTTATATGAACAATCAAAATCTTTTCACTTTTCTTTTAACTTGGATATTATCTATAGTTTTTATTTTTTAACAAATTATTATTATAGTTTTTATTTTTTCTCAATTTCTTAACTCTTGCATTTCCATAACTTTTCTTTTCCCCTAGCCAACCATTGAAGCATTACTTTCACCTCTCTCTCTATCTAACTCACTGATAGCTAACCATTGATGCATTACTTTCACCAGAATAGACGTGATATCGATATAAAGTTACTAATTAATTATTTTTATTATGAATTCTGTTAAATAGGAGGATAGTATTACACATGAAATTAGAATTTGAGGATTATTAATATCATTATTCCATTGAAAAGTTCATGTCACCTGTGGATAAATGTATTATGAAATAATGACTTGTCGTGATCGTTTGGGATCGTGACTATGCGGTGACTTAACTATTTTGGATTGCTAGCATTGTTACCCATTGTTCTAGACTGTGCGGTAACTTAACTATTTTGGATCGCTAGCATTGTTATTCATTGTTCTAGTATTGTTATAGCTCAAGCTAAGTCTTTTTTATCGATCGATCGAGCATTATAGCACAAGTCAAGTTTTTTTCGAATTGATCGATTGTAGTTGTAGCCCAAGGTTTTTCAAATCAATCCCAAGCCAAGCTTTTTCAGATCGATCTTGGGAGCCAAGCTTTTCAGATCGATCTTGTAGCCCAAGGTTTTTCAAATCAATCCCAAGCCAAGCTTTTTCAGATCGATCTTGGGAGCCAAGCTTTTCAGATCGATCTTGTAGCCCAAGGTTTTTCAAATCGACCGTAGAGAGAAAGTCTAGAGAGAAAATCTGAAGAGAAAATATAATCTAGCAAAGCCTGAAAGATTGATCGCAGAGAGAAATCTAGAGAGAAAGCCTAGAGAGAAGTTCTGAAAAGAAAAGAAAGTCGAGAAATTCTAAAGAGAAAAGAAAGTTTAGAGAGAAGTTCTAAAGAGAAAATGTAACTTAGCCAAGCCTGAAAGATTGATCATAGAGAGAAATACAGAGATAAGTTCTGAAGAGAAAAAAAAAATCTAGAGAGATTAGAGAAAATAAAACTTAGATTGTTAAATGATTGGATGGATACAAACGAGGGGAGGAAGATACTCCTTCTTATAGATGATCTTGGATTACAAATTCAACGCGAAGTCGAAGGCTCCGTGGTTCGTGGCTTATGTGGACAATCAAATAACTGAGTTCCGCGGCCCCTCAGAGGGTGAATGTGCTGAGCTTAGTTGCCATGATCTCAAGCCCAGACCTCGTCTCCACCAGGATGGTTAACTGGGGCCGTGAATACGGTATCTTCAATCTGCTCTCATGCGTTGGCCTCGAACTCCCTGCCTTGGAGAAAGCTTCGCCGCAAGTCATGTCTCAGGGTGGAGCTTGACAGGCTAGTGCGGCTCCTGTGCGGCAGCCTGAGAATCGATCGCATTGTCCTCGAGCCCTTTGTTGTCCAGGAGCTACACAGTCACGATCTCTATTCTTTGTTATCTTGGACTACCGGGCCTTGCCTTTCCGCAGATCAGGAGAAGATGCGTCGACAGTAGTGAGTCGCCTGGCGACGCATCTTCCTTGGTCCAACGTCCTTCAACTGATTCATTACTATGGGCTATTCGTGGCCTTGGATGCGCGTAACCATGTAATGACTCTTAACACGAGAGAGACAGCATGGAATCGCAGCTAGTTCTAGGGCAGAATTTAGAAGGTTTTCTGTATCTCGTCGAATGCTTGGGCTCATTGCTGGTGGCCTGGAAGATAAGGGGCGAGGGGGAATGGATTCCGTTCTGAGTTTTCAAAGTGGATTAGGAGAAGGGAACTCAGGAAGAGTTCAAGAGCTTGGGGAACACGTATCTCTTCTTAAATGACAATTCTTTCCTTCTCCATGGAGTTTAACGCCGAGTCTTGCCTCCCCGGAATCGAGCCAAACCACGTCTATTTCACAGATTACATAGATGAGAAGAAGAGGAAAAGAAGGAGAAGAAGAGTTACACCATGGATAACGGAAAGGTCGAGACAGACTCTGATGCAACTAGTCACCTAGTCACTCAACCTTATGCAAGCCAACGGTTCCAACTCAATTCTTGAATTGTTTTTTCTCTTCCTCTATATAAAGATTTTGATGTTAAACCCAGGTGTAGTAGTGAGTTTAAGTTTATTTTCAGGACAGTTTGCAGAGAATAGCCTCTATCACTGAGAGGGGAATTCTAAGACACACCGGTTTCGGGTACATCAGTCATTGGATTAAAGGAAGAATCATGTGGAAGGATGCGCATCAGATGGGAAGAATTCAACACTTCCTGAGTGCTCGGAGGTGACACGCAAAAGAGGAATTGCCCCCAGGGACATTCGAGAAGGACCGACTCAGCAATCGACGCCCAAGGGAAAGAGGAACACTGGTCGAAATGACAGCAGAGCATTGTGGTGAAAGACGCACGAGGATAATAGTTGGAAGGAGACAGGAAATACAAAATCGTTCGAGATTGCATAAACCAGAAGACCGAAAAAGGTACTGTCTTCTTTTGTCCTCATTGCTAAAATCGCATGAGCAAAAACCTCTCTACAGTGTAGCAAGAATAATCGGGCCCAAAAGTTATAGATTGCAAGGTGGGAGGCAATATGTGAAAAATCTCCGCGACAGATTGAAAAAGATTTGCTTGGGCAGCCACTAGAGTAAGAAAGCTGCATGCCCATTGGAATCGACGGGACCAGAGGCGCGACAAAATCAATCGAGAAATCTACCATAAGCGAGGGCACCATCAGGAACACGAGACCCAAAGTAAAGAAGACAGTTACTTGATGGGGGACCAAAAACTGACGGCGGCACCCAAAAGCCCTAGATTTCGGTCATAAGATGACGTGCTAACCTCCGAAGTCTGTGTCCCAGATCGTTTCAGGCAAGTTGCACCCACGAATCACCCTTCATCTGTAAATGCCATCTATGGAATTCCGCTTCGAAAGAAGGAAAGTTTTGGAATGGTGAAGGTGCTGTAGCCCGAATGTCCATGATGGAAAACCTCTGAATAAGGAGCAACTCTTCACGTTTTTTAAGGAAAACAGGGCTCGAGAAAGGTTGGGATTTGATGGTTAAGGAAGCAGGGATCGACGACAAGGCACTCGGAACATCCGTCGATCATCCATGTGCACATGCCTATCACAAGGATGAGAAAACATGTGACCTATGGGCGGGTATAAAATAATCACGTACAAATAACACGTGAACACTGTTGCAACCTATTTTTTTCGTTCCGTGGAGGAAATGAATCTATAAACAAATAGGTTTAGGGGTATTGTCCAAAAGGTGGGTCCAAGACCCTCGATTAGACATAAAAAACCCAAGCCCATACTCCATGTAATATTTGATGTTCATGAAAATCTTCAAATATGGAGTCGCTACTCGGCTAAAACCAAGCGAGGCATGGGAGCGTGCCTCATTTTCTACGCAACTAGAGTGCATATTTTCTACGCAACTAGAGAGTCTAGGGTCGGGGACTTGATTACACTAATTAGCCAATTAGTGACATTTCGGTACCTAATCTTGTTCATTTCAAAAATATTTTCTTTGTCAGGCAGTTTGGATTGATTTTAGACTTAACCACTAACATATGAGGTGATCATGCGGGTGCGCAATCATTAAAATAACAATCAGCAGTTAAAGAAAGCATTAAATAAATCGCAGGTGAAGATAAACACCTATCATTAAGAGATAAATAAATGACAATCATAATTAAATTAAAGGGAAACCATAATCATAGTATCCTAAGTGTGCATTCAAGGGCAATTATATCCGATGATTCAAACCCTAAAGTGAAACTGTGAAAGCTTATTCAATTTCAAGCACGATCTTAGGCCAATGATTTTCGGACACTTTTTAAGAGAAAATTGCTCAAGAGTTATTTTAGAACTTTTTAGGGAACTCTAAATCAAACTTGGAATTTTTGGGATTTTTTAATATTTTAATATTTTGGATTTTTTTTTCTTTATAAAAAAATATTTTTTTTGAAAATTTTTATAAATTTTCAAGTTTCTGAAATTTTTATGAGTTTTCTGAAATTTCGGAAATTTCGGAAATTTCGAATTTTTTTTTAATATTTTCTTAATTTTTGTTAATTTTTGATTTTTTTAAAAAAATAATAATTATAATAATTCGGACTGGGTCAAAAGACCCGGCCCTAAATCACTAGAGACTAACAAAAAAGCCCTGGAAATTCTTTTTTTTAGAAAAGGGCCCACGAAAATTTGTTTTTTTTTTTATACTAAAAAACGGTTATTATTCAAAGACCCAATCGTGGAACGATCATCGATGGCTACAAAACTGTCAACGTATGATGGAGACAATTATCGAAGAACGTGGGTGGATAACTTGCTAAAATAAAGGAATGAGGATGAGATAAGTGGAAGTTATGCGAAGAAATTGCTAACAAATGGTTATTGCACCTACTCTATAAATAACACCAATGATCCAACGAAACACCCTCGGAAAACCAATCAAAATGTTGCCTTTTAATTATCTTTAACTTTCATGTATTGTACTTTCAATTTCCTTAATTGTAGCTTTCGAATTTGCTTTGTCAATTACATTTTGGCTTATAATTCTACCCTAGTGTTATGTCGTTGATTAAATCCCGATATGTCATTTTTATGTTCTCAAGCTATGTCATCGATTAAATTTCGGCATGATCCGATCTTAATATGTTGCTTCATCGAGTCTGTAATTTCTAAGCTTTTATTATTGATTAAATTCCGATTTGGGTTAGGATTGTACAACACTGTTCAAGTAATAGAAATTGATTTCTCCTTTGCTAGAGATATTCTCTATCCAGAGTCATAACAAAACTCCTCTCCTTTCATTAAAACTTAAAGGACAACTTTCGATGAATAGTATTTCGTTGTAAGATTACATTTCAGTGTGTTTATCACTCAATTAAATTATATGTATATATCAATCTTTTTAGAGATTTTTTTTTTTTTTAGAGATTGCCTTACCAAAAAAAAAAAAATCTTTTTAGAGATTTTATTCATGAAAGCTTGAAAAAGAAATAAACTTATAGATTTGTTGCATGTTATAGAAAGATTTAACTATTAAAACATCATACGCAAGAGGGTAAGTGTATCTTGCCCACGAAGGAATATTCATTCAAGAATGTAAAAAGAAAGCCATAAAATTTGCCAAGGGACTCGTCGAAAGAGGAAGTTTAGATTTGGGTAACTCTGCACCAAGAAGGTAACTGAATCCCCACATGTTTTCTTTCCTCGTATAAGAAGAAAGGACCCGCCCGAGAAATGAATTCATCGAAGAAAAGTCGCACGCCAGAAAAGTCGATCATTCAATCCGCGACCAAGTAAATGGCGAATTGGGAAGAACTCCCACAAGAGCTCCTAAAGCTCATCGCTCAACGGCTAGCCATAGAAGACTTTGTAGCTTTCGGAGCGGTGTGCACCTCGTGGCTGTCTGCCGCCACCAAGGAGACGTACGACGCGAAGTCGAAAGCCCCGTGGCTCGTGACTATTGTGTGCCAACAAATGCCCGAGATCTGTAGCCCCTCTAGAGGGAGAACTTACCGGATGGATTCGTGGGGAACTGAAGTCATGACCTTGTCTCCACCGGGATGGGTGCTTGCGACTAGAACGCTGGAGGGCCCGTCATACATGGCCATGGAATACCGCATCTTCAATCCGCTTTCGCGCGCCAGCATCGAACCACCAAACTTGGAGAAGTTCAGGGACTCACGTGTCAGACCCCCGATGATATTCGAGAGGTTAGTGTTTTCCTCGCCGATAAGCGAGATGGGGGAGATGTCCACGCCGAAAATCGAGAGGATGGCGTTGTCCTCGAGCCCTTCTTTGTCCAGGAGGTACGCTGTCATGATCTCCCTTTATAGGGAGGGTGGATCATTATGGCTTGCCTTCTACAGATCAGGAGAAGATGCGTGGAGGGAAGTGAGCCCGGCGACGCATCCTCCTTCGACCGATATCGTCCAGCTGATTTACTACGACGGGCTATTTGTGGCCTTGGATTCAGAAAATCAAGTAACGACTCTTAACGAGAGTGAGAACCGCATGGAATTGCGATTAGGTCTGGAGCCGAAGTTTGAAGGTTGTCCGTATCTCGTCGAATGTTCAGGCTCGTTGCTGGTGGCTTGGGATACAGCGGGCACCGAGGGGAATAGGTTCCGAGTCTTCCATGTGGATTTGGAGAAGGGAACCCAGGAAGAGGTCAAGAGCTTGGGGAAGGCGTCTCTCTTCTTGAACTACAACGCTTCCTTTTCAATGGATTTCGACGCCGCGTCTTGCCTTGCCGGATTCAAGCCAAACCACATCTATTTCTCACATTACTTTACCGGATTTACTCCAAACTACATGTGTCGCCCGGATTACGCAACTGAGGAGGTGGAGAAGAAGATTTACAGCATGGATAGCGGGAAGGTAGAGACATACTCCGATGCGATTGGTTACAGTCATGCAGGCCAATGGTTCCAACCTGATTTCTGAATCCTTTTTCCCTCTTCCTCTGTATAAAGATTTTGATGTCAAATTCAGGTCCAATATTAAGGGACTTTCCTAGCATAACAATCATGAATGAATGGATAAACAATTTATAATTATTTATTATTTATTATTTTTATTCGAAAGAGACTGTTATTTTCATATAAATTAAATGTTGTCATCTAATCATTTCTCTAGTAAAATAAGTGCTTATCAGCCATTTTTACTAGCATTTATTCTAATGACTGCTACCGTAAGAGGGGAATTTTAAGCTTCGGGTACTCTGTCATTGGATTAAAAGATAAATCATGCAGAAAGATGTGCATTATCGGCTTAGTAACCACCCGTCTAAGATTTTAATTTTCAATATTTAAGCAAGAGAAACCACTGTGAATTTAAATTTTAAGAATACATGTTCGTCAAATCTAAATAGGAGATTTGCGAAGTAATTGCCTATGGATATCAAATTTTAATTCTAAATAATGCCATAGCTCCTCTTTATTTTTTACTTTTTTTTATAAGAAGATGAGATAAGGATATTCAAGCCATCTGAAAATTTATTTTAACAATAAATTAAGAGAACTTAACAATTTATGCATAAAAAAACCGCACCATTCATCAAATTGCAAATAATGCCTTAATCGGGTCACATGGGGTCTTCTTTTTTGTGCGTGGAAAGGATTTTGTATCTAGCCGTCAAATCGCCATTAAGGCATCATGTATCTAGTCAAACTAGCAAATCTACCGATGCAATTTGTCTAGAGCAAGTGGTCCTAATCATGCCACATCAGGTCTTCTTTTTGTGTGCTTGAAAGGATTTTGTGAGCCAATGGATTGACAATGATCCAACAATGATTATCAAGTCCATCCGCCCAATCTACCCATGCAATTTGTCTGAAAGGGGTAATATCTTGACCCATTTAGAAAGGATGATCCTTTTTCGGAGGGTTTTGTTACATCTGCAATGGAACACAAGCGGTTCGAATCACACGTTGAGTCATATTGAGAGAGGATAATCTTTGTGAACTATTCTGTCTACATTTGAAATAGAACACAAGTGGATTTAATTGAGCCACGGAGGATCTTCTTTTTTGTGTGTAAAATTGGTCACGGTCATGCAGGCCAATGGTTACAACCTGATTTCTGAATCTTTTTTTCCCTCTTCCTTTGCATAAAGATTTGGACGTCAAGCCCAGGTGCAGGAGTGAGTGTAGGTTTTACATCATTCCGGTTTGGATTGCGTTCTAGCCGCACCGGGCAGCAGCTTATTTACATGTACGTAATGCCTTTTGTTGTCAATTTATGAACGAAAAATTGAAATTTCAATTCGTAGCCATGCCCCATTTTACACCTTTCGATCTTCAATCACCGGATGCCGATGGCTAGATTAGATAATTTTGCCGATTAAAAAGTAACTTTTACTTATTAGTAATTAGTTATTAAAATTACTGATGATAAAATGAGCCGGTTCAATACTTAGGCGCGTTTGACGCAGCTTTATCAAAAGACTTTAGATCCATAAAGGTCCCGAGCAAGATGTTGAGGCGTTTGGCAACAAAATTGTAGAGAGCTTTGAGCTAGAAATAGCATTTCCAAAAGCCATTAGCCTAATGCAAGTCATACCTGACATTCGGAACGTTGCTTTGAAGGGTTAATGTATTTTTTCCCCTTCAATTTGCTCTCCCTAATATTTTCACGGTCCAATTTTGCCCTCAAAATCACCGTTTATATTCTCCCTTGTTGAGCCAAACATTCCAAATCTAGTCGCCGCTCTAATACCCCACTGATGGTCATGCTTGACTCGCCAATGATCTTTGATGCTGGTACCCATCTAAGTCTATCGCTGCCTCACTTAAGATCGCATAACCCTCGACATCACCTCGCCAGGGCCACCCGAGGTCACGCGACCTTGGTGTTGCCTCTCGCATATGCCAATAGCAAGAATGGGTGCTTAGCAGCTTGTTTTACTTGCAATTATTTTAACGACCGTTACCAGTGAGAGGGGAATTCTAAGCTTGAGGTACTTTGTCATTGGATTAAAAGAAGAATCATGCGGAAGGATGTGCATAATTGGCTTAATCTCATCAGCCAACATCCAATCAACTCGATTGTCATTGCGTTGGAACGCTTGAAATCTTGTGTTTAATTTGAATGCATTTGAGTCGCATGGCCAAAATAAAACAAAATTTGTGCTAATATAGAAAATAATTTATTAAAATTGGCGTCAATATATTATGTAGGCTACAAAATACATAACCCGATCCACAAATATAACTCAAGCACCACGGCGGTAAAAAGAGAGTTACGAAAAATTCAAAATGAAAAGTGCAATTTTATAATGGATTTCGGCCGAAATCATCTCCTTTCGATCAGCTTCAATGACCAGGTGATGTCGCAACTCTGCTTCACCCTGTCATGAAGAATGTAAAACCGAGATGTCATCTTCTATATTAGGAATCTAAATCACCGATTCGCGATGACCTCTGGTGATGTTTGTGTTGGTTTCATCGTTGTGATTTCTTTTCTCTTCACTATTCTGCACGCCTTGGTGGAGACATTCTGGTGTTTGTGTGAAGGATCCTGTACACACAACTTGCAAAAAGAAGAGCTGAGAACGGGAGATAACTAATTAAGGAGGCTTTGGCACTTAATTGGGCTAATAATTGTTGAGGTTGCGGTGGCATTATACATCTTTGCCTGATCCATGGATCCTCAGCCAAGTTTCTTAGCAATTCCGATATTGGTTGCAGGGATGATCAAGTATGCCGAAAGGACTCCAGTTCTCAGATCAGCCAGCAGTAAGCAATGCCGAAGATCCCTCCTTCGGCATCCTGACCCTGCCTTGATTACGCGAAATTCGCGGAGGAATACACCTCGAAAGAAATTTCAGGGGCACGAGCTGTCTCTGACTGACACACCACCTCCTAATGCAAGCGGTTGACGCATTGATCGTTGCTTATGACTATTTCTTGCCAGGCGCCTGTTCCCCAATCCTCATCCTTAGCTTCCAGGATCTCCAGAAGAGCTGACCACTCTTCCCAGAGAAGTTCATGGGAAGAATGCTTTCAAAGTGATTGAAATGGAACTCGTATTCATGTATGACGCGCTCTTTACCAAAGCCACGATTGTACATCATTTCTGTGGCGGCGTTCTCCGATCGATCAGCTTTTCATCTACCCGCCGTTGCTGTATCAGCCTTCTGCCTGACCGTTTGTCTGGCTACTGTTCTGCGAGCGTGATAACAAGTCTCTGCAATTGAGAAGTGATGAAGCTTTGAGCCACAAGAATGAGCTACAAAGGGGAATTTATCCAGCTTTTGCCTCCAATTAGGAAAATGAAAAGATCCATAAGCTTCCTTGTTTCGGCTTGGTGATGCTTTAGTGGCATAACCATAAAATTGCAAAGGGCTACCAAATGCCAGTGAGCCAGCGAATCAAGATTGACAGACAGTTCAATGGGTTTGATACTGCCCTAATGTTATTGATCCAAGGTCAGTTTTTTAATACATATATCAGAAATTATGTTCTCATCAAAAGTTTGGCACATGAAATCCTCAGTTGATAACGGCTTTGACTTCCAAAAATATAATGTTCTTGTTGAGTAAGGACCTTATATGTGGTTTGATTTGCATGGTTAACTATGACATCCATAAGATTTTTCGTACATCTGATCTGAAATCTTCGACTGTCAAGGTATTGGTCTTCACAGAAGGAATGGCATCTGATAGCTTCTTTGAAAGCTTAATCTTACTCTGGGAGGAATGGGAGCTGCGGTTGCTCGTCCTGATGAGTCTCATTTTACAGATTATCCTCATTGGTTTGGGCAACAGAAGAAAGTACTCAGCTAGGAATAAAATTGCATTCGTCTTATGGCTCGCCTATTTATGTGCAGTGTCAAAAGCTATCATTTCCCTTGGCATCCTCTCCTGCAGCCAAGGCGAATGCAGTGATGCTTTCACAGATCTTGACTACGTAATAATGGCCTTCTGGGCTCCATTTTTGCTCCTTCACCTGGGTGGCCCTGATACAATTACAGCATACTCATTGGAAGACAATGAGTTATGGCTTCGGCACTTGCTCGGGCTAATTGTCGAGGTCGCAGAAGCAATATACATCTTTGTCAGGTCCATGAAGCCTACTCAGCTAAATTTCTTGGCCATTCCTATATTGGTTGCAGGGTTGATCAAGTATGGTGAAAGGACTTGGGTTCTCAGATCAGCCAGCAGTAAGCAATTCCGAAGATCACTCCTTCCGCGTCCTGACCCTGGCCCAAATTATGCGAAATTCATGGAGGAATACACTTTAAAAGAAATCGAGGGGTACAAATTGTCTCTGACTAGATTTGCGCCTCTTGAAGACACGAAAGCACTAGATAACAACTTAATGGAAGAGGGTGATGCATTGATCATTGCTTATGACCTTTTCTTGACCTCCAAGCACCTGTTCGTCGATCTCATCCTTAGCTTCCAGGATTTCCAGAAGAGCCCACCATTTTCCAGAGAATTACCTGCAAAAATGCTTTCCGACTGATTGAAATGGAACTTGGATTCATGTATGACGTGCTCTTTACCAAAGCCACGATTGTACATCATTTCTGGGGTGGCGTTCTCCGATCAATCGGCTTTTCATCTACCGCTGCTGCTTTAACAGCCTTCTGCCTCATTGATTTGTCTGGCTACTCTTCTGTGAACGTGATAATAAGTCTAATCTTGCTGGTTGGGGCGATTGGTCTGGAGATATATGCAATTTTTGTGCTCCTTTCGTCTGACTGGACAAAGCTCTGGAAGAGTAGGCAACAAAATTTAAGAGCAGAAACACGGAGGTGGATTTCTCGCGTTCATTCTTTGTCTATCAACAAAAGGTGGTCCAATTGTGTCGCGCAATACAATATGTTATCCTCTTGCTTGGAGGATCGGACGGTCAGGTGCTGTGGACTCCTAAATTGGATACGCAAACAGCTAGAAGACTACCAAGACGATCAGATGGAGCCAGTTTCGGATTATTTGAAGGAATCAGTCTTCAAACAGCTCTTGGAGAAGTCTCCGAAGGATTTGAATTCAATAAAAGGCAAGGAGTTACGCTCTTCTAGGGGTGAATGGGCGCTCAAAAAACATGGCTGCATTAGGGAACTCATATGGAGCATAGACGTAGAGTTTGATCAAAGTGTCATCATCTGGCACATTGCAACTGATCTCTGTCTCGACCATCTCTGTCTCGACCATGATAGTGGTAACCAGAATCCAGATATTGCGAGTAACTCGCAACGTGAAGCAATCAGAGTAATATCGAATTACATGATGTTCATCTTAATGAAGCGTCCTTTCATGTTGCCTGATGGAATCGGGCAAATCAGGCTCCAAGACACCCGTGCCGAGGCTGAGGATTTTGTCCAAGAAAGGAAAATAATAGACGAGCGACGCATGCAAGAAACTGCTCGAGGTGGATAACCAGATATTGCCGATCGACGTAAAAGGAGATCGGAGCAAGTCCGTGCTGTTCGATGCGTGCAGGCTTGCCAAATCGCTGCGATCACTGGAGACGGGAAACCGAAACAAGTGGGAAGTGATGATGGAGGGGTGGGTAGAGATGTTGTGTTACGCGGCGTGTCATTGCCGGTGGAATCACCATGCTCAGCAGCTTAGAAGGGGAGGAGAGCTGCTCATTCACGTGTGGATTCTCATGACACATCTCGGCAAATCCGAGCAGTTTCAAATCTCACAGGGTCATGCCAGAACTAGACTGAGAGTGCAGTGATCTTCCACTCAGATTTCTTGTAAATGCCTAGCGCTTTTGCTCCAAGAGCCCGCCCTTCCCTATTTCCTCGATCACTTCAGGACCCCTTTCCCACCGGCTTGCAATATCACCGGAATGTTCATGAAAAATCTCAAATTGGTTCACTGGTAATAAATTTACCATTCTCAGTTTCCGTTATATTTTACCGTATAATTGCTAAATTGGATGACGCGTGGCAGTTGATGAGTATATCAGTTTAGAGTTTTACCCTCCATTTGTCACATGTATACAAATTTGTGATTTTTCGTGATATTAATCCAATTTAATGAAAATTAACGGATGTAAATTTGTTACAAATGTACTAATTTAGGATTTTCCATGATATTAATTTTTTTTAAAATTAAGGAACGAACATCACATACATATAAGAAGTCTCGGATTTAATTTAAGGTGCACGAAATTCGCAAGGCAAGGAATTCTAATTATTAGAGTCCACATTCTTGAGTCTTTGTAGGTCATAGAACTTGGTAATTTTTTTCTTTTTTGGACCTAGAAAATGGCTTGTCTCGACTCTCTTTAGGATGCTTTCGTTTGGCCTAATCTTTGTAGTCGTTGGACAAATTAACGCTATTTTGATAGTTACTTTATCATATTATTATTAGACAATAGCAACGAAATAAATAAATATTGATCATTCAATCTTCGACGAAGTAATGGCGAATTGGGAAGAGCTCCCACAAGAGCTCCTTGAGCTCATCCCTCGATGGCTAGCCGTAGACGACTTTCTGGCTTTCTGAGCAGTGTGCACCTCATGGCGGTCGGCCGCCGCCAAGGAGACCTACAGTGTAAAGTCGAAAGCCCCGTGGCTCAAGGCTCATGTGTGCAAGGAGGCGAACTTACCAAGCGAAGTTGCCGGGAACTCAAGCCCGGACAGGATGGATACTCGTGTCGAGCTCGGATCATGAATATCATATCTTCAATCCGCTTTCACGCGTCATCATCGAACTCCCCACCTTGGAGAAGCGTCGCCACAAGCCATCAGTGTGGAACTCGACGGGCTGGTGCGGCTCCTGAGCGGCCGCCCAAGGATCGACAGGATCGCATTGTCCTCGAGCCCTTCTTTGTCCAGGAGCTACGCAGTCATGATCACTATGAATTTTGGACTAGGATGCCTTGCCTTCCACAGATCAGGAGAAGATGCGTGGAGTTTGACGCTGCGTCTTGCCTTCCCGGATTCAAGCCGAGCCACGTCTAATTCACAGATTATGCAAATGACAAGAAGGACAAGAAAACAGACATCCTCCGATCCAACTAGTCATGACTATCGGAGCCAATGGTTCCAATTTGATTTCTGAATTTTTTTTCCCTACTCCTCTGTATAAAGATTCTGACGTCAAACCCAGGTCTAGCAGTGAATGCAGGTTGATTTTCAGGACGGTTTGCAGGAAACAGCAGCTACTTTTAACAACTACCATCAAGGAGAGGGGAATTCTACGATACACTAGGTTTCGGGTACATTAATCATTGGATCAAAAGAAGAATCATGCGAAAATTTGGAGTGCTTCAAGTATGGAAAGTGTATATTGAATACCTTGCATAAATAATCTTTAAGATTGATGTTCAATCAATTTTTTCAAAATAATAATCTCTAAGTTCGTGATCAAATTGACTTTGCAAATAATATCCAGTGTTGCACTTGTATCAAATCAAGATGTCTAGACTTATTTAGCTATCGCAATACTTTGCTGATATTCGCGTGCTTTTGTTTTTTTGTTTTTTGGTAAGGTAAACTTGTATAAATGGCAATCATTAACTGTACAAACTAGAGGATGACGGCTCCAATTTTCACTCAGTTTAGTCTACTGAGTGGAAGGAAGCCGCAATCCACAAGTAACTAACAGATGCAGAACTAAAAACAACATCATGACACCCAAGAGAATCTCCCAAGGACTTAACCACTAAAAATGGAGGCAATTAACCCCCATGCTCTCTGAAGACGTTTATGAACCAGATTGTCTTGAACTAATGATCCTGACAACACCTTGTCCTTGACAGTCTTGAGTATATAATACTTCATTGCTGGAATCGATACCACTTTACTCCGAAATAGGATGTCATTACGAGACTTCCAAATAATATAACAAAGAGCAGCAAAGGAGAACCTGGGAACCTCCTTCTAGAAGCCTTTACCAAAAAAGTTTATACTAGCCCACACCATGGTATCACTCCATGATCCTCCCGGCCAAGCCAAATTGCACTTGCCCGCCCAAAAAACAGCAAGAGCATGTGTTATATGGCAATTAAAAAAAAAGGTGATCAATAGTATCCGGACTAGATTGACAAAAGGCACACACAACGCCAGTAAGCCTTCCAATCGAAAGGAGGAATATTTGGGTAGGTAAGCAGTTCTTAGCAATCAACCACAGTAAAAACTGATGCCTTGGCAGTAATGATTTGTGCCACACTAAGGAAACCCAGCGGACTTGCAGAGCCGGACTCCTTGTAGATTCCCGGGCCGATGCCATCGAGAACTCACCGGAAGAGAGAGGCTCCCAAGTGAACACGTCCAGGCTATTGTTGAGTAGTGGAATTGGATGTGACCAGCTTCGAAGGTGTTGCAAGACAGAGGCCCCCGCTGGTAGGAAGAGGTCCGCCACCTTCGCGTTCTTTTGTAGATATCTAATTTTGGTCATATCTAGCTTGTCGATTATACTTTCAGATATGATGGCAATGTAGGTCTTGTGAACTTGACTTCCAAATTTATATGAACACAAAATCTTTTCACTTTTAACGTGGATATTATCTAGAACACAAAATATGTCAAGAGATTTTTTCAACAAATTATTATCGGGGTTTTTATTTTTTCTCAATTTCTCAACTCTCTTGCATCTCCATAACTTTTAATTTCCCCTAGGCAAGCATTACTTTCACCACTCTCTATCTAACGCACCGATTTCTTTTTTTGGATCCAAGTATAGTGAAAAGACGTGATATCGATATAAAGTTACTAATTAATTATTTCTATTATGAATTCCATTAAACAGAAGGATAGTATTACACATGAACTTGAACAATGGCTTGTCATGATCGTGCGATGACTTAGCTATTTATTTTGGATTGCATTGGATCGCTGGAATTGTTGTAGCTCCACCCTGAAGAGTAACTAGGACCAATTCAGTTACGTTTTCATGTTCCAATTAAACACTTTTCATTTTGGATTATTCTCAAAGGAGAAGATTCTTCTTTTTACCAAACATCTGCAGATCCAATCACAATCTTATAATAAGAACAAGAGATCTTTCTCGATCAATCTCCTTGCCCCTCATTCTGCGAGAATTAGAAAGATCCTTTTCAAACTTGAATTTGTTCATTTGAAATTTGGGTTCTTCTACTTCTACTTCATTTTTATTTACTTATTTTTTTTTCCTCTATGTTTTTATTCCCTTCCATCATTCCTTAAGTCCCATAGGTTTGATCACGTAGAATCTGACCCGTAAGCTTTTTTCGGATCGATTGATCACTTAACTTGCTCGGATCATAGAGAGAAAGTCTAGAGAGAAACTTTGAAGAGAAAATGGACCTTAGATTGTTAAATGGTTGATTGAGTTTTCATCCGACGGATGAGATCGTACTGCCCCATTTAACAATTACTAACATTTATGCCGAGAGAATTTTGAACCACGGCATAATTACCATATATGCCCATTCCCAGAAGCACTTGAAATTCTAGGGACGTTTTGATTGTTCTTCCTCAATCATGAATGCTCCATTGATTATGAAAACCTTTGTTTATTTAGGAAAATAAACCCATATTCGTTTACCAAGTATAAAATTCAATAAATTTAAAAAATATAAAATACTTTAAAAATTATTATTTAAGTGTCAAAGGTCAATTTATCCTCAAATCACAATTCCGCGCATCATTTACTATGGTACAGTTATCACTTTATGCATGGTATTTTTACGGATTTTATTGATAAAAGCTTGAAAAAGAAACTATCTTTTAAGATTTATTGTATATTATACAAAGATTTAAATCTCGAGAGGTAACTGTATCTTGCCGGCCACGCCGAAGACATATTCATTCAAGAATATAGAAAGAAAGCTATAAAATTCGAGTGATTTGTCGAAAGACGTAATTTAGTTTTGGGTGATTGTACGTCGAAAAAATAACTGCATCCCCAAAAATTGTCTTTCCGCGCACACTGAATGGACCTGCCTGAGGAATAAATTCATCATAAAAGTTGCACACCATAACAATTGATCATTCAATCTCCGACGAAATAATGGCGAACTGGGAAGAACTCCCGCAAGAGTTCCTAGAGCTGATCCCTCAACTGCTGGCCATCGAAGACTTTTCAGCTTTCGGAGTGGTGTGCACCTCATGGTGGTGTTGTCTGCCGCGGCCACGGAGTAGACGTACAACGCGAAGTCGAAGGCCCCGTGGCTCATGGCTTATGTGGACAATTAAATAACTGAGTTCCGCGGCCCCTCCAGAGGGAGAATGTGCTGAGTTTAGTTGCCATGATCTCAAGCCCAGACCTCGTCTCCACCAGGATGGTAACTCGTGTTGAACTGGGGCCGTGAATACGGTATCTTCAATCCGCTCTCATGCGTTGGCATCGAACTCCCCGCCTTGGAGAAAGCTTCGCTGCAAGTCATGTCTCAGGGTGGAGCTCCTAGTGCGGCTACTGTGTGGCCGCCTGAGAATCGACAGGATCACATTGTCCTCGAGCCCTTTGTTGTCCAGGAGCTACACAGTCGCAATCTCTATTATTTGTTATCTTGGACTACCGGGTCTTGCCTTTCCACAGATCAGGAGAAGATGCGTCGACAGTAGTGAGTCGCCTGGCGACGCATCTTCCTTTGTCCAACATCCTTTGACCGATTTATTACGATGGGCTATTCGTGGCCTTGGATGCGCGTAACCACGTAATGACTCTTAACACGAGAGAGACAGCATGGAATCGCAGCTAGTTCTAGGGCAGAATTTAGAAGGTTTTCTGTATCTCGTCGAATGCTTGGGCTCATTGCTGGTGGCCTGGAAGATAAGGGGCGAGGGGAATGGATTCCGTTCTGAGTTTTCAAAGTGGATTAGGAGAAGGGAACTCAGGAAGAATTCAAGAGCTTGGGGAACGCGTATCTCTTCTTAAATGACAATTCTTTCATTCTCCATGGAGTTTAATGCCGAGTCTTGCCTCCCTGGAATGGAGCCAAACCACGTCTATTTCACAGATTACATAGATGAGAAGAAGGAGAAGAAGGAGAAGACGAGTTACACCATGGATAACGCAAAGATCGAGACAGACTCTGATGCAACTAGCCACCTAGTCACCCTTATGCAAGCCAACGGTTCCAACTCGATTCTTGAATTGTTTTTTCTCTTCCTCTATATAAAGATTGTGA
Source organism: Angophora floribunda (assembly GCA_014182895.1). NCBI lineage: Eukaryota > Viridiplantae > Streptophyta > Magnoliopsida > Myrtales > Myrtaceae > Angophora > Angophora floribunda. The sequence continues at coordinate 41,112,583 of CM024706.1, read as the reverse complement.
TGTTAAACCCAGGTGTAGTAGTGAGTTTAAGTTTATTTTCAGGACGGTTTGCAGAGAATAGCCTCTATCACTGAGAGGGGAATTCTAAGACACACCGGTTTCGGGTACATCAGTCATTGGATTAAAGGAAGAATCATGCGGAAGGATGTGCATGATATGGGAAGAATTCAACACTTCCCGAGTGCTCGGAGGTGACTCGCAAAAGAGGAATTTCCCCCAGGGACATTTGAGAAGGACCGACTCAGCAATCGACACCCAAGGGAAAGAGGAACACTGGCCGAAATGACAGCAGAGCATGGTGGTGAAAGACGCACGAGGATAATAGTTGGAAGGAGACGGGAAATACAAAATCGTTCGAGATTGCATAAGCCAGAAGACCGAAAAAGGCACTGTCTTCTTTTTACCTCATTGCTAAAATCGCATGAGCAAAAATTTGTACAGTGTAGCAAGAATAAGCGGGCCCAAAAGTTATAGATTGCAAGGTGGGAGGCAATATGTGACAAATCTCCGACCACAGATTGAAAAAGATTTGCTTGGGCAGCCACTAGAGTAAGAAAGCTGCATGCCCATTGGAATCGACTGGACCAGAAGCGCGACAAAATCAATCGAGAAATCTACAATAAGTGAGGGCACTGTCAGGAACACGAGACCCAAAGTAAAGAAGAGACAGTTACTTGATGGGGGACCAAAAACTGACGGCGGCACCCAAAAGCCCTAGTCAAAGATGACGTGCTAACCTCCAAAGTCTGTGTCCCAGCTCGTATCCAGGCAAGTTGCATCCACGAATCACTGTAAATGCCATCTATGGAATTCCGCTTCTAAACAAGGAAAGTTTTGGAATTGTGAAGGTGCCGTAGCCCGAATGTCCATGATAGAAAACCTCTGAATAGGGAGCAACTCTTCACGTTTTTTAAGGAAAACAGGGCTCGAGAAAGGTTGGGATTTGATGGTTAAGGAAGCAGGGATCGACGACAAGGCACTCGGAACATCCGTCGATCATCCATGTGCACATGCCTATCACAAGGGTGAGAAAACATGGCACCTATGGGCAGGTATAAAATAATCATGTACAAATAATACGTGAGCACCATCTCCCATGAATTTATCCGTCGGCGGGCACTAGAGTTAACACATGGCGATCAATGACGGTCTTCTTTGAAATTATGTGTTCAGTTGTCAAAATATGATGATAAATGGTTAGTAGCCACTAATATGGGCACCAACAATTAATTCTCATTAAAAGTGTTTCAAATATCATTCAAAACTTGAACTCATCAAGATAGATAGTATTGGAATGCACTTTGTGGTGGAGGTAGTTACTGTTCAAAGGCCCAATCATGAAATAGTCATCGATGGTAACTAGTTAGAAACCTAGTCATGGAACAGTCGTTGATGGTTACTATTCAAAGACTCGGTTTTAGAACCGTCGACAGTTACTATTCATAGACTTAGTGGTAGAACGATCGCTGATGGTTACTATTTAGAAACCCAATCGTGGAACAAACATTGACGGTTATTATTCAAAGACCCAATCGTGGAACGATCATCGATGGCTACAAAATTTTCAACGTATGATGGAGATAGTTATCGAAGAACGTGGGTGATAAAGCTTGCTAAAATAAAGGAATGAGGATGAGATAAGTGGAAGTTACGCGAAGAAATTGCTAACGAATGGTTATTGCACCTACTCTATAAATACCACCGACGATCCAACGAAACACCCCCGGAAAACCAATCAAAATGTTGCCTTTTAATTATCTTTAACATTCATGTATTGTACTTTCAATTTCCTTAATTATAGCTTTCGAATTTGCTTTGTCAATTACATTTTGGGTTATATCTCTACCCTAGTGTTATGTCGTTGATTAAATCCTGATATGGCATCTTTATGTTTTCAAGCTATGTCGTCGATTAAATTTCGGCATGATCCAATCTTAATATGTTGCTTCATCGAGTCTGTAATTTCTAAGCTTTTATTATTGATTAAATTCCGATTTGGGTTAGGATTGTACAACACTGTTCAAGTAATAGAAATTGATTTCTCCTTTGCTAGAGATATTCTCTATCCAGAGTCATAACAAAACTCCTCTCATTTCATTAAAACTTAAGGGACAACTTTCGATGAATGGTATTTCATTGTAAGATTACATTTCAGTGTGTTTATCACTCAATTAAATTATATACATATATCGGTCTTTTTAGAGATTTTATTCATGAAAGTTTGAAAAAGAAACAAACTTATAGATTTGTTGCATGTTATAGAAAGATTTAACTATTAAAACATCATACCCAAGAGGGTAAGTGTATCTTGCCCACAAAGGAATATTCATTCAAGAATGTAAAAAGAAAGCCATAAAATTTGCCAAGGGACTCGTCGAAAGAGGAAGTTTAGATTTGGGTAACTCTGCACCAAGAAGGTAACTGAATCCCCACATGTTTTCTTTCCTCGTATAAGAAGAAAGGACCCACCCGAGAAATGAATTCATCGAAGAAAAGTCGCACGCCAGAAAAGTCGATCATTCAATCTGCGACCAAGTAAATGGCGAATTGGGAAGAACTCCCACAAGAGCTCCTAAAGCTCATCGCTCAACGGCTAGCCATAGAAGACTTTGTAGCTTTCGGAGCGGTGTGCACCTCGTGGCTGTCTGCCGCCACCAAGGAGACGTACGACGCGAAGTCGAAAGCCCCGTGGCTCGTGACTATTGTGTCCCAACAAATGCCCGAGATCTGTAGTCCCTCTAGAGGGAGAACTTACCCGGTGGATTCGTGGGGAACTGAAGTCATGACCTTGTCTCCACCGGGATGGGTGCTTGCGACTAGAACGCGGGAGGGCCGGTCATACACGGTCAGGGAATACCGCATCTTCAATCCGCTTTCGCGCGCCAGCATCGAACCACCCAACTTGGAGAAGCTCAGGGACTCATGTGGCAGACCCCCGATGATACTCCAGAGGTTTTCGTTTTCCTCGCGGATAAGCGAGTGGGTGGAGTTGTCTCCGATAATCCAGAGGATGGCGTTGTCCTCGAGCCCTTCTTTGTCCAGGAGCTACGCTGTCATGATCTGCCTTTACGGGGTGGATAGCTCAATATGGCTTGCCTTCTACAGATCAGGAGAAGATGCGTGGAGGGAAGTGAGCCCGGCGACGCATCCTCCTTCGACCGATGTCGTCCAGCTGATTTACTACGACGGGCTATTTGTGGCCTTGGATTCAGAAAATCAAGTAACGACTCTTAACGAGAGTGAGAACCGCATGGAATTGCGATTAGTTCTGGAGCCGAAGTTTGAAGGTTGTCCGTATCTCGTCGAATGTTCAGGCTCGTTGCTGGTGGCTTGGGATACAGCGGGCACCGAGGGGAATAGGTTCCGAGTCTTCCATGTGGATTTGGAGAAGGGAACCCAGGAAGAGGTCAAGAGCTTGGGGAAGGCGTCTCTCTTCTTGAACTACAACGCTTCCTTTTCAATGGATTTCGACGCCGCGTCTTGCCTTGCCGGATTCAAGCCAAACCACATCTATTTCACACATTACTTTTCCGGATTTACTCCAAACTACATGCCTCGCCCGGATTACGCAACTGAGGAGGCGGAGAAGAAGATTTACAGCATGGATAGCGGGAAGGTAGAGGCATACTCCGATGCGATTGGTTATAGTCATGCAGGCCAATGGTTCCGACCTGATTTCTGAATCCTTTTTCCCGCTCCCTCCGTATAAAGATTTTGATGTCAAATTCAGGTCCAATATTAAGGGACTTTCCTAGCATAACAATCATGAATGAATGGATAAACAATTTATAATTATTTATTATTTTTATTCAAAAGAGACTGTTATTTTCATATAAATTAAATGTTGTCACCCAATCATTTCTTTAGTAAAATAAGTGCATATCGGCCATTTTTACTCGCATTTATTCTAATGACTGCTAACCGTGAGAGGGGAATTTTAAGCTTATCGGCTTAGTAACCACCTGTCTAAGATTTTAATTTTCAATATTTAAGCAAGAGAAACGACTATGTATTTAAATTTTAAGAATAAATGTTCGTCAAATCTAAATAGGAGATTTGCGAAGTAATTGCCTATGGATATCAAATTTTAATTCTAAATAATGCCATAGCTCCTCTTTTTTTATATTTTTTATAAGAAGATGAGATAAGGATATTAAGCCATCTGAAAATTTGTTTTAACAATAAATTAAGATAACTTAACAATTTATGGATAAAAAAACTAAGAGAACTTAACAATTTATGAATAAAAAAACCCCGCCATTTATCAAATTGCAAATAATGCTTTAATCGGGTCACATGGGGTGTTCTTTTTTGTGCGTGGAAAGGATTTTATATCTAGCTGTCAAATCGCCAACGAGGCATCATGTATCTAGTCAAACTGGCAAATCTACCGATGCAATTTGTCTAGAGCAAGTAATATCCGTGGATGCATTCAGAAAGAGTGAACTTTTTTGGACTTTTTCATCTATATTGGTAATTAAACACAACCAGCCCTAATCATGCCACATCATGTCTTCTTTTTGTGTGCTTGAAAGGATTTTGTGAGTCAATGGATTGACAATGATCCAACAATGATTATCAAGTCCATCCGACCACTCTACCCATGCAATTTGTCTGAAAAGGGTAATATCTTGACACATTTAGAAAGGATGATCCTTTTTTGGAGGGTTTTGATACATTTGCAATGGAACACAAGCGATTCGAATCACACGTTGAGTCACATTAAGAGAGGGTGATCTTTTTGAACTATTATGTCTAAATTTGAAATAGAACACAAGTGGATTTAATCGAGCCACGGAGGATCTTCTTTTTTATGTGTAAAATTGGTCACGGTCATGCAGGCCAATGGTTCCAATCCGATTTATGAATCTTGTTTTCCCTCTTCCTCTGCATAAAGATTTTGAGGTCAAGCCCAGGTGCAGGAGTGAGTGTAGGTTTTACATCATTCCAATTTGGATTGCGTTCTAGCCGCACCGGGCAATAGCTTATTTACACGATACGTAATGCCTTCTTTGTCAATTTATGAACGAAAAATTGAAATTTCAGTTCATGGCCATGCCCCATTTTACACCTTTCAATCTTCAATTGCTGGATGCCGATGGTTGGATTAGATAATTTTGCCGATCAAAAAGTAACTTTTACTTATTAGTAATTAGTTATTTAAATTACTGATGATAAAATGAGCCGGTTCAATACTTAGGTGCATTTGACATAGCTTTATCAAAAGACTTTAGATCCATAAAGGTCCCGGGCAAGATGTTGAGGCGTTTGGCAAAAAAATTGTAGAGAGCTTTGAGCCAGAAATAGCATTTCCAAAAGCCATTAGCCTAATGCAAGTCATAGCCGACATTCGGAACGTTGCTTTGAAGGGTTAATGTATTTTTTCCCCTTCAATTTGCTCAACCTAATATTTTCACGGTCCAATTTTGCCCTCAAAATCACCATTTATATTCTACCTTGTTAAACCAAACATTCCAAATCTAGTCAACACTCTAATACCCCACTGATGGTCATGCTCGACTCACCAATGGTCTTTGATGCTGGTACTCATCTAAGTCTATCGCCGCCTCACTTAAGATCGCATAACCCTTGACATCACCTCGCCGGGGCCACCCGAGGTCACGCGACCTTGGTGTTGCCTCCCGCATATGCCAATAGTAAGAATGGGTGCTTAGCAGCTTGTTTTACTTGCAATTATTCTAACGCCGTTATCAGTGAGAGGGGAATTCTAAGCTTGAGGTACTTTGTCATTGGATTAAAAGAAGAATCATGCGGAAGGATGTGCCTAATTAGCTTAATCTCCTCAGCCAACATCCAATCAACTCGATTCTCGTTGCATTGGAACGCTTGAAATCTTGTGTTTAATTTGAATGCATTTGAGTCGCATAGCCAAAATAAAACAAAATTTGTGCTAATATAGAAAATAATTTATTAAATTTGGCGTCAACATATTATGTAGGATACAAAATACATAACGCAATCCACAAATATAACTCAAGCACCACGGCGGTAAAAGGAGAGTTAAGAAAAATTCAAAATGATAAGTGGCAATTTTATAATGGATTTCAGCCGAAATCATCTCCTTTCGATCAGCTTCAATGACCAGGTGATGTCGCAACTCTGCTTCACCCTGTCATGAAGAATGTAAAACCGAGATGTCATCTTTTATATTAGGAATCTAAATCACCGATTCGTGATGACCTCTCGTGATGTTTGTGTTGGTTTCACCGTTGTGATTTCTTTTCTCTTCACTATTCTGCACGCCTTGGTGGAGCTTTGGTTACCAATGTGAGTTGATGGATGGCCGGTGGCGGAGTATGCATGGTGAAATTATAGACATTCTGGTGTTTGTGTGAAGGATCCTGTACACACAACTTGCAGAAAGAAGAAGAGCTGAGAACGGGAGATAACGAATTATGGGTTCGGCACTTGCTTGGGCTAATAATTGTCGAGGTTGCGGTGGCATTATACATCTTTGCCAAATCCATGGATCCTCCTCAGCTAAGTTTCTTAGCAATTCCGATATTGGTTGCAGGGATGATCAAGTCTGCCGAAAGGACTCCGGTTCTCAGATCAGCCAGCAGTAAGAAATGCCGAAGATCCCTCCTTCGGCATCTTGACCCCTGCCCTGATTAAGCGAAATTCGCGGAGGAATACACCTCGAAAGAAATCCAGGGGCACCAGCTGTCTCTGACTGACACACCACCTCCTAATGCAAGAGGGCGACGCATTGATCGTTGCTTATGACTATTTCTTGCCAGGTGCCTGTTCCCCGATCCTCATCCTTAGCTTCCAGGATCTCCAGAAGAGCCAACCACTCTTCCCAGAGAAGTTCATGGGAAGAATGCTTTCGAAGTGATTGAAATGGAACTCAGATTCATGTATGACGCGCTCTTCACCCAAAGCAGTGATTGTACATCATTTCTGTGGCGGCGTTATAGATCAGCTTTTCATCTACCCACCGCTGCTTTATCAGCCTTTTGCCTGACTGATTTGTCTGGCTACCATTCTGCGAGCGTTATGACAAGTCTGACCTTGCGGGTCGGAGGAGGCACGACTATGTAAGAGTAGAAACGAGGGGGTTGATTTCACGCCTTCATTCTTTGTCTGTCGACAAAAGGAGGTCCGACAGCATACAACACGTTATCCTCTTGCTTTAGGGATCGGACGGTCAAGTGCCGTGGCCTCCTAAATTGGATGCATAAACAGCCAGAAGAGTACCAAGATGATCAGGCCGAGGCCGAGGCTTTCATCCAAGAAAGGAAAGATATACGGAACAAGAGCCTCGCTTGCTTGCAAGAAACTGCTTGAGGTGGATACCCGGGTTTCACCAATCAAAGTAAAAGGAGATCGGAGCAAGTCCGTGCTACTTAGTGCCTACTGTTAGGATACGCGTGTGAGTTGTGTTAGAAAAATAGTCCCATATCGGAGAATTGATGTGGTGTTGAGCAGTTAATATATCTTAGTTGGTCCATAGCTCACGAGCTTAAGTTTTTGAGTTGAGATGGGTCCAATTGGATATATTGATGGGCTCGGACTTGGGTTTTCCCTTTAAAGATCTCTCCAGTCTAAAGATATCGGACTTCTGCAGTAGGCATTGTGGTATAACAACGTGGGCCCGTGATGATGTTGGGTCAGAATGATATCTGATTTAAGGCATTGTGGTATAACAACGTGGGCCCGTGATGATGTTGGGTCAGAATGATATCTGATTTAAGGAAGGCTCGCCCAGGTGGGCGTTGTGGTGTAATAACGTAGGCCAGGATGATGTTGGGCTATAATGATATCTGATTTAAGGGGGAATAGACTTAACACACCTAACACTGGAGATTGATATGGTGTTGAGCAGTTAATATATCTTAGTTAGCCTATAACTCACTAGCTTAAGCTTTTGAATTGAGATGGGCCCAATTGGATATATTGATGGGCTCGGACTTGGGCTTCCCCCTTAGAGATCTCCCCAGTCTAAAGATATCGGACTTCAGGAGACGGCAAACCGAAACAAGTGGGAAGTTATGATAAGCGAGGTGTGGATAGAGATTAGTCATAGCCACCTGAATCATCATGCTCAGCAGCTTAGAAGCGGAGGAGAGTTGCTCACTAACGTGTGGATTCTCATGACGCAGTTCATAGAAAAAAGTACCAAAAAAACAGTCCTAAACCTATTCTATCAGTACCAATTCAATGTGAAACTTTTCAATTTGACCAATCTAATGATAAACATTTTCACAATAGTATCAATTTAGTCCATGCTGCCAATTATGATTAAAGTCGCTGAAATAGGCACTAGCTATCTCACATGACACGGCCAGCGCTGACGTGATGTTTTTTCTTTTTTATAGTTTTTCCTTTTTTTTCTTTTTCCCTTAGCAATTCACCTCTAAGAAGGTGGCGATAGAAGGTCACCGAAGAGAAAGAAAGTTGGATGTTAAGAGTTAATTCTCTCTTGGTAAACTGAAGCTTTCACCGGTTGAATTAATGGACGCACACGGTGAATAGCGGGCGAAGGTTCAAAAGATTATGAAGAGCTTAGACAGGCATTCGTATTCTGGAAGAGGAAGGACAGAAAGAGAAATAACAAGGATATAAAAAGTGTAAAAATAATAATATGTAAACAAAGTCAACGCTGGTCAACGATTAAATACTGACGTGTGACTTAGATGTGGTGATATGCGTACGTGGTAGAGGTGACCTGGCAGGCTGACATGGCGAGCCGATGACAGCTGCCCCAATGTCGCAAACGTTGATCTTATGTTTTTCCCTTTTTATAGTTTTTCCTTTTTCGCTTTAATCGAACAACCCCGCGTTTGTCTCTGCCTTTCACTTTTTCATCTCCTCCTGGTGCGGCCGGGCGCGAGTCCGCACGCTAGGGTGCCGGCCCGGTAAAAGATGCGCGCCTCTCGTTTACCCGGCTTCTCTTTCGGTAAATAAGGGAAAACCCAACTAAACAAACGGATTCCTACTCCCGTGCTCACATATTTATGAACTTGGACCTGCCAAATGTGTGAATTGAGTCGAATTTGAATTAAATTAAAAATGATCCGATTCAAATTAATCGATTTTCATATAATACGAATATGATAGATCTATGTTCGACTCAACATTTACTAGACTTATACATATTACTAAAATATTTTCATATTTAACTCAGTTTAAAATTTTTATAATTATAAAAAATATTATATTTCTAAAATACCTTTAATATATTACAAATTTAGTGAACAATTGATATTTTAAAAATTAATTTTTTATATTTACTTTTGCCTTCTAAGTTCGGCAAGAGTCATTGGTTGGCTCTTGAAAATGGATGCCTTACCCACGCCATCATCACTTTTCATGATTAATCATCATTTCTTGTCATATCCAACGGTCACGTCTTTTCATGTCCAACTATTTTTTTTTTTTTATAGTAACTAGCTATTTTAAGAAAAGTTACATGAGTTATCAATGTTTGGTTTAGTGGTCATCCTTTTCACACGAGGAAGGAGAGGTGGGGGTTTGAATCCGCACTTTCATTCTCAAAAGAGCTTAGGGTGGGGATAATGTAATTTTAGTTTATGGTTTCGATTCTTATGCCTTTCAAGGAAATATGATAAAAATCTGAAAATAAGAATTAAATGACTGACAAAAAAAAATACAAGAGATTTACCTATCAAAGTTCTAATCACCCTCACATCCCACAGCCCCAATAGGCAGTAAGTGGAGGGATAAGAACGATAAGAACTCAAGACGACTCCAACTAATGCATCTAATGCCCATTGAGTGACAATATTTTTCAATTGAGACCTCAGAGATCATAAAGGAATAGGGGAATTGCCTTCAGCTTCAACAAAAAGTTCTTCGACTGCAACCTAGCCACATGTCTTGGGTCAACGAGTGATCATCGACATGCACGATTTCAAAGTCGAATTTTTTTAACCTTAGGAAAGTAAGAATCTATCCTCAGATGAAGAATGCCTGCTGCGTTCGACTTGCGGACGCTAATAAAGGCTCGCAGTGCGAATTAGAATTCCACGACCTAGAAAAAGTTTAGATGTCGCTTGCTCTACTTTTGCTCGCTCAGACATTGATAACTTTTCTCTTACTGATTATTTAGTCATTTCATAATATTAAAATAGTCGTAGTTAATGAAATGTTTTAGTTCTATTTGATGAACCCATGTTGTCAAATTCATCTAGCAAAGAGCGGGATTGTCTAAGACCAGGTCCAGATTAAATCCCTTAATTCATGCTGCTTTTTGCAATTTCTTCCCGTATCGCAATCAAATTTTCCAACCATGTCGATTTATATAGATTAGGAGGGAAGCAATAACGACAATAAGAAAAAATCGAAAAAGAGAGAGGAAAGAACAATGAAAGTGATGATCGAGGTAGAATCATGTAGGAAGGCAAATTTTCTTAATGCGATATGAGCACGATCGTGCACCATCAGAACTTAAATGGGCATCTAAATTGCACGAGTAATTTTTTTTTTTTTGCTAATACAGAAACAAATTATTACATTTGGCATCAAACGTGAAATTACGTAGGATATGTTATACATCATATGATTTGCGAATAGAGTTCGAGTACCTGGGCAATAAAAAGAGAATTACAAAAATTTCAAAGTAAAAAGTTGCAATTTATGATGGGTTTCGGCCGAAAAGAAGAACGTTTGCATGTAACTCGATTTAAAACAAGTATATATAGATTATGTTAAGTTTGGATTACTCGATATCTCAATCCTTTTCATTCAATTTCTTTTATCGATTTTATGAAATTATAACAATAAAGAATAGCAAAAACCTTTCAATCACGTGCTGTTTTGATATCAACTTATTGTAATAATATCACGCGATATTGTAATTAAATCAACGTGGAATATTGAATAATAACGAACACGAGAGGTTTGGTTTGGCTCTGGTCATTACTTACCTATGGAGACAGCCAAGAGAATTAAGAGTCAGAATCGTTTATCTAGGGGTGAGCACATCGCACTGTCCAAATCGGTTCCGAGTCTTCGATGTGGATTTGGAGAAGGGAATCAAGGAAGAGGTCAAGAGCTTGGGGAAGGCGTCTCTTCTTTAACGACTACTCTTCCTTCTCGATGGATTTCGACGCCACGTCTTGCCTTGCTGGATTCGAGCCAAACCATGTCTATTTCATCGATTACACAAATCAGGAGGGGGAGAAGAAGATTTACCACATGGATAGCGGGAAGGTAGAGACAGACTCCGATACAATTGGTCACGATCATGCAGGCCAATGGTTCTGATGGAATTTCTAATTCCTATTTCCCTCTTCTTCTGAGTAGAGATTTTGATGTCAAATCCAGGTCCAATATTAATGGACTTTCCTAGTATAATAGTCATGAAGGAATGGATAAACAATTTATTATTTTTTTTATAAAAGAGACTATTATTCTTACATAAATTAAATGTCGTCGCCTTATCATTTCTCTAGTAATATGGGTGCTTATTAGCCATTTTTACTGGCATTTATTCTAACGACCACCACCCTAAGAGGGGAATTTTAAGCTTTAGGTACTATGTCATTGGATTAAAAGATAAATCATGCAAAAAGATGTTCGTTATTGGCTTAGTAACCACTTGTCTAAGATTTTAATTTTCATATTTAAGCAAGAGAAACGAATATGAATTTAAATATTAAGGATACGTGTTCATCAGATCTAAGTAGGAGATTTGTGAAGTAATTCCCTATGGATATCAAATTTTAATTGTAAATAATGTCGTACCTCCTCTTTCCTTTTTCTTTTTTGTATAGGAAGATGAGATAAGGACATTCTAGTCATCTCAAAATTTGTTTTAACAATAAATTAAGAGAACTTAACAATTTGTAGAAAAAAAAACTGCACCATTTATCAAATTGTAAAGAATGCCTTAATTGGGTCACATGGGGTCTTCGTTTTTGTGCGTGAAAAGGATTTTGTATCAAGCCATTAGATCACCAATGAGGCGTATGTATCTAGTCGAATTGACGAATTTGCCAGTGCAATTTGTCAAGAAAAAGTAATTTATGTAGACACATTTAGAAAGGGTGAATCTACATCAATAATTAAACACAAGCAACCCGGATGATTAGGTCTTCTTTTTGTGCGTGTTGAAAGAATTTTGTGAGCCAATGGATTGATAACGATCCGACAATGATTATCAAGTCCATTTGGCAAATCTTCCCATGCAATTTGTTTGAAAAAGGTAATATCTTGACTCGTTTAGAAAGGATGATCCTTTTTTGGACAGTTTTGTTGCTCTGCAATGGAACACAAGCAGCCTTAATCACATGTTGAGTCACATGGAGAGAATGCAATCCTTTTTGAACTATTCTATCTATATTTGCAATAGAACACAAGTGGATTTAATTGAGCCACAAAGGATCTTCTTTTTGTGTGTGGAAAGGATTTTCTAAGCCATCAAATTGCCAACGATTCAACATTGCATATTAAGTCGAATTGGCTAATCTGTCCATGCAAATTGTCCGAAAGAGGTAACATAGAGAATGCATTTAGAAAGAATAATCCGACCTTTTGGTCTATATCGGTAACAGAACAGAAATGGCTTTGATCATGCCACATAGGAACAAGAGGTCGGTGCTTACCAAAATGGATCTTTTGGCAAAGGTTGCATGTGTAAGATATCCCTTATTGTTATTTGCATTTTATTAATAATATCATTTTTTTTGGCATAGTGAGGGAATACAACATGATCAATTCTCAAATCATTTTTTGTTTGTTATATCGCCTATTTGCCCTGCAAAATGGAAGCTACTTGGAGGACCTAATCATCTTTCCAAATCACAGTTCAATAATTTCCAAAGACTACAACTTTAAAATAATCGGAAGTTAGTCATTGCACATGTGGTTCGCTCCCCTCCCTCCCAAAATTAGAAAATGGAGTTAATACCACAAAAAATCCTAAATTGGTACTCTCATGATAAATTTACTTAAAAATAATTTTTCGACTATCAAAAACCTTAAATTTGTACGCTTATAACAAAATTACTTCAAACTAATATTTTGACCACAAAAAACCCCAAATCGATACATTTATGACAAATATACCCTCTATTAAATGGGATTAATACAACAAAAAATCAAAAGCTGGTATTATTGTGACAAATGAATAGTAAAATTCCAAACCGATAGACTTGTCAAGTGTCTTATATCTTCTAACTAAGCAATTTGACAGTACAATTTGATGCAAACTAACAACTGGTAAATTTATCATAAATGGACAAGTTTGAGGTAAATTTGTCAAGGTATACCTATTTGGGGCTTTTGGTGTATTTATTATAGATTTACCAGGTTGAGATTTTTTTATAGTATTAACCCAAAAAAATACAATGGCAATAATATATGAAAATACCATCAGCTATCCAATGAAACGCCTCCTTCTCCTGAAAAATCAATCAAAATGTTTTTTTTTCAATTATATTTATTTCATGTATTGTACTTTCAATTTCCTTAAATTGTAGCTTCGGATTTGCGTCATCGATTAGATTCTGGCATTTATATCTACCCTGGTGCCGTGTCATTGATTAAATTCCAGCATGACATTTTTATGTTCTTAAATTTTGTTGTTAATTAAATTTCGGTATAGTTTGATCTTAACGTGTTGTGTCATTGAGTTTGTAATTTCTAAGCCATCACTATGGATTAAATTCCAATTTGGGCTGTTGAAGTAATGGAAATTGATTTCTCCTTTGCATGGGATTTTTTTGTCCAGAGTTACCAAAAAACCCGTCTCCGCTCATTAAAAGTCGAGGGACGACTATCGGTGAAAGGTATTTTTTGCGGGGATTACATTCAAGCAAACCAAGTGCAATTGTGGAATATCAGAGGCATATTTTTGATACTAAACTGATGGGAGAAATTTCGAAGGCGAAAGACTCACAACTCACACAAAGAAAAAAAGAAGATAGATAGACTTTTCTATTTAATTCATTTTCTTCACCTTAACAAGAACAATTAGAACACTTACCTATATATTGACCACCTTTTCTCTTTCTCATAAATATAGCTAGTATTCCGAGAAGATAAATTTCTAGGAACTTACAAAACATTGATGAGATCTAGAAACAGAACGATCATAATATGAAAAACAAAAAAACCTCTCAAAAGTAATGAAACAATGATGACTCTTCTTCAATATGGGTATCGAGAAGTCTTTGGTATCAATTACAGGTTATCGGTATTGAGACATGGACACTTGATATTCTCGATACTTCGAAGAAATCTTTCCTCATATATATTTATGAATTTAATTTAATTTCTAACATCAATTACCACTCAATTAAATGATAAGTATGGATTTTTTTATATGAAAATTTAAATATCAAAACATCAGGGGATTTTATGCATTCAAGAAAGCTTGAAAAAGAAAAGTTAGATTTGTTGCACGTTATATGAAAATTTAAATATCAAAACATCAGACCAAAAGGGAAAGTGTACCTCGCGGAAAAAGTTCATTCAAGAATGTTCATTCAAGAATGTAAAATAAAAGCCATGAGATTTGGGAAGGGATTTGTTGAAAGAAAATTTAAATATCAAAACATCAGAAATTTAGATTTAGGTAACTCTGCACCAAAGAGGTAATTGAATCCTCAGAAGCAGTCTTTCCTCATATAACAAGAAAGGACGCGCCTGAGGAAATGGCCTCATCAAAGAAAAGTTGCACGCCAGAAAAGTCGATCGTTCAATCTGCGACGAAGTAAATGGCGAATTGGGAAGAACTCCCACAAGAGCTCCTTGAGCTCATCGCTCGACGGCTGGCCATAGACGACTTTCTAGCTTTCCGAGCAGTGTGCACCACATGGCGGTCGGCTGCCGCCAAGGAGACCTACAGCGCCAAGTCGAAAGCCCCATGGCTCATGGTTCATGCGGGCGACAAAATAATTGAGTTCTGCAGCCCCTCTGGAGGGCGAACTTACCAAGTGAAGTCGCCCGGAACTCAAGCCCGGAGCGACCAAATAATTGAGTTCTGCAGCCCCTCTGGAGGGCGAACTTACCAAATGAAGTCGCCCGGAACTCAAGCCCGGACCTTGTCTCCACCAGGATGGATACTCGTATCAAGCCCGGATGATGAATACCGTATCTTCAATCCGCTTTCACGCGTCATTATCGAACTCCTCACCTTGGAGAAGCGTTGCCACAAGCCACCTCTCTGTGTACAACTCGACTGGCTGCTGTGGCACAAGAGCGGCCGCCCGAGGATCGACAGGATCGCATTGTCCTCGAGCCCTTCTTTGTCCAGGAGCTACGCGGTCATGATCACTATGAATTGGGATCGTGGACATAGATGCCTTGCCTTCCACAGATCAGGAGAAGATGCGTGGACGGTAGTGAGTGACCCGGTTTTTTGGCCCAGCGTCCTTCAACTGATTCATTATGATGGGCTGTTTGTGGCCTTGGACGAGCAAAATCATATAATGACTCTTAACGAGGAGGAGAGACGCATGGAACCGCGACTAGCTCTAGGGCAGAATGTCGAAGGTCGTCCATACCTCGTCGAATGTTCGGGCTCATTGCTGGTGGTTTGGAAGATTCGCGGCGAAGTGGATAGGTTTCGAGTTTTTGAAGTAGATTTGGATAAGGGGACTCAGGAAGAAGTCAAGAGCTTGGGCAACACGTCTCTCTTCTTGAACGACAACTCTTCCTACTCTTCCTTCTCAATGGAGTTTGACGCCACGTCTTGCCTTCCCGGATTAAAACCAAACCACGTCTATTTCACAGATTATGCAAATTACAGGAGGGAGAAGAAAACAAGGAGTTACAACATGGATAATGGAAAGGTCGAGACATCCTCCGATCCTCGCGACTATCGGAGCCAATGGTTCCAATTTGATTTCTGAATTTTTTCCCTCCTCTGTATAAAGATTCTGACGTCAAACCCGGGTCTAGCAGTAGGGGTGTCAATGGGTCAGGCCTTGATGTTACCAGACCCGAACAAGAAAGTTTGCGTGCTCTGGCCTGACCCGACCTAACCCGAAAGGCACAAAACACGAAGAAAGAAAACGAGTCGGGTCGGATTTTGGGCCTATTTTTATTTTTGGTCTTTTTTGTTTTTCCATTTTTTTTCTTATTTATTTTGTGTTTCTCTTTTTCCTATTTTCTTTTAATCTTTTTTTTTCTTCTGGTCTTCTTCTTCTTCATGTTCACCTCCCCCGAAGCTCCTGCAGACCTGCAAATAACCCTTTATTGAACCCACACCAGATGACCACGTCGGCCGAATCAACCATCGCCCCTTCCGCCACCGGTCATCACCGTCCACCGGTAGTCTGTTTCGACTAGCGCTGACCATCGCCGGCCACCCATTTTGGTGACCACTAAAGCTACTTCCGAATGTGAAGAGCCACCCTCACCGACTTGACAATATATGAGTGTTCCACGAAAAATGCATGGAGAAACGATAAACACAGGCAAAGCAGACGTGATTTTGTGGATATAAGAGCATGAATGAGTCGGTTTCGTGTCTCAACATGAAATGCTCTTTCGGTTCTCTTTCAGACATTTATACAAACAATGCGCATGCATCACAGAATCGAGTGACTTTTACCTTGAAACAGATTCAAGCACCATCCAAAACTCCTAACAACGCACACTATAGCGCACAGAAACATTAATGAAGGGTGGGCGGGGCTAGAGCTCACGCAAACTGGTCGGTCATGAGCTCCGACCCAATGTTTCCCTAAAAATGGGACAATTACTGTGCGGACAAACCAACCTAGTTCAGCAAAGGGACTGCCATGGACAACAATTGAAGGACGGGCCTTCGCCAACGGTTGATCACCTTCTCGAGCTCTTTGGATATGTGGTTATCTGCCTTTCAACTCTCGGTCTCTCTACTGTTCTTCCCCCATTCTCTCTTCTGTCAGTTTTTTCTCTCTCGGATCCAAGAGCTTTGGCGAAGGTGGAGAAAACGTGTCGGCGGTTCATCGGCCGCGTTCGAGGCGCGGTGGCCACAGGGCTTCTCTCTCGCTCTCCACCCTCACTCTCACTCACCCTCTCTTTTTCCAACCCTCGGTCCCTTTCTCTCCACCCTCTCCCTTGGATCCCTTTCTCTCTGTCCTCTCCGTGTACAAGAGAAGGTTTGAGTGAGAGTTTGTTTATTTGTTCATGGGCCGAACAATGTTCTGGGCCTAATCTGACCTAAAAGATATCTGTTTACTTATTTTATAATTGTGACCCGAACGTTATTAAGATTCGAAATATGTATCATATTTATTTCGTGTTCGGATTGTGTTTGAGTCGGATCGAGTTAGGTTTTTGGACACCCCTATCTAACAATGAATGTAGGTTGGTTTTCAGGACAGTTTGTAGGAAACATCAACTACTTTTCACTTGCAATTGTTCAAACGACTGCCATCAGTGAGAGGGGAATTCTACAATACACTAGGTTTCGGGTACATTAATCATGGGATCAAAAGAAGAATCATGCGAAAATTTGCAGTGCTTCCGGTATGAAAAGTGTACATTGAATATCTTGCGTAGATAATCTTTTGGATTGATGTTCAATCAATTTTTTCAAAATAATAATCTCGAAGTTCGTGATAAAATTGACTTTGCAAATAGTATCAAAAGTGTTGTGCTTTCACTATCGCAATACTTTGCTGTATCCACGGGCTTTTTTGATATCCGATTCTAGTCATATCTAGCTTGCTGATTATACTCAACTGTTCTTCTCAAATATGATAGCAATGTAGATATTATTTGATAGCAATGTAGATGTTATGGACTCGACACCTTGTTTCTTCCAGATTTATATGAACAATCAAAATCGAGATAAGAACAGCGGTAGTGCCAAAAGTTGGCACGTAGGGACACTTAAGTGCCAAAAGTTACAAAATGTACACTTAAGTGCCAAAAGTTACAAAATGTACACTTAAGTGCCATTTTAAAAAAAAAATGGATTACTGAAGTGCCAAGTCGCCGGAACCCTGCCGGAAATCCTATGTGGCAAATTTTTTTATTAATTTTCTTGCCTACGTGGCTCGCCGGAAACTGAATAGGCCAAAAATCATCCAAAACAACGTTGTTTTGGCTGACATGGATTTTAAAAATTATTAATTAAATAATATTAAATAATTAAAAATATATTATTATAAAATCGATTTTATTAATAAAAAAAGGGGGAGGGGATCAGCCCTCGCCGCCCCACCTCGCCGGGAAGGGCCGGCGACCCCGACCCCGGCTGCGGCGAGGGCCTACGCGCCCTCGCCCAGATTTGGGGTGAGGGTTGCCACACGGCCGGGCCTAGCGACCCCCGCCGACCCTCGCCCGCCCTCACCGGCCCTTCCCGGCGAGGTGGGGCGGCAACGGCGGTGGCGGCGAGGCTGCACAGCCCTCGCCGATCCCCTCCCCCTTTTTGTTTTTTTAATAAAATCGATTTTATAATAATATATTTTTAATTATTTAATATTTTTAAATTTTTTAAAAATCTGACGTGGACAATTTTTTTAAAAAAAATTGCCACATGGATTTTTTGTTTTGAGAAAAATGCTTCGTCAGCAAATTAAATCGTCGGAAAATGGACACGTGGCAATTTGGCTGGAATTTTTCACCGTTGGCACTTAACTGATCCATTTTGCTTCGATTTTGACACTTAAGTGTACCTTTTGTAACTTTTGGCACTTAAGTGTCCCTTTGTGCCAACTTTTGGCACTCCAGAGGTCCATACCTCATCAAAATATTTTCACTTTTCTTTTAACTTGGATATTATCTACAGTTTTTATTTTTTCTCAATTTCTCAATTTCTCAATTCTTGCATTTCCATAACTTTTCTTTCCCCCTAGCCAACCATTGACGCATTACTTTCACCTCTCTCTCTATCTAACTCACTGATAGCTAACTATTGATGCATTACTTTCACCAGAACAGACGAGATATCGATATAAAGTTACTAATTAATTATTTTTATTACGAATTCCGTTAAACAGGAGGATAGTATTACACATGAAATTAGAATTTGAGGATTATTAATATCATTATTCCATTGAAAAGTTCACGTCGCTCGTGGATAAATATATTATGAAATAATGGCTTGTCGCGTTCCTTTTATTTGTTGAAACAATGCCACACACCGATCATTTTGGATCGCTAGCATTGTTATCCATTGTTATAGCCCAAGCCAAGTCTTTTTTATTGATAGATCGAGCATTATAGCCCAAGTCAAGTGTTAGCCCAAGCCATCGCTAGCATTGTTATCCATTGTTATAGTCCAAGCCAAGCTTTTTCAGATCGATCCCAAGTCAACCTTTTTCAGATCACCATAGAGAGAAGTTCTGAAGAGAAAGAAAGTCGAGAAGTTCTAAAGAGAAAAGAAAGTCTAGGGATAAAGTTTTAAAGAGAAAATGTAACTTAGCCAAGCCTGAAAGATTGATCGTAGAGAAATATAGAGAGAAGTTCTAAAGAGAAAAAAAAAATCTAAAGAGAGTTAGATTGTTAAATGATTGGATGGATACAAATGAGGGGAAGAAGATACTCCTTCTCATAGATGATCTCGGATTACAACCATTTTTATTCAATAGACAGATTTCATTGATCGAGTTTTCATTCAGTAGATGAGATCATACCGTTGCATCTAACAACTATCGGCATTGATCGAGTTTTTATTCAGTAGACGAGATCGTACCCCTCCATCTAACAACTATAGGCATTTATGCTGAGAGATTTCTAGACCATGGCAAAATTACCGTATCATGCATTCCTGATAACATTTCAGAAGTACTTGGAAAATTCCAAAGGCATTTTGATCGTTCTTCCTCAATCATGAACGCTCTATTAATTATGGAAATTTCGAATTAGTGACATTTGCCTATGAAAAGAAAAATAAGAGTGATAAATTTGTGATGAGAAAAATATATTTGAAATTTTGTTGTTTAGGAAAATAAATCCATACTCGTTTACCAAGTATAAGATTCAATAAATTTAAAAAATGTCAAATACTTTATAAATTATTATTTAAGTGTTAAAGGTCAATTTATCCTCAAATTACAATTCTGTGCATCATTTACTATGGTGCGGTTATCACTTTATGCATGGGTACTTTTACGGATTTTATTGATAAAAGCTTGAAAAAGAAACTATCTTTTAAGATTTGTTGTATGTTATACAAAGATTTTTAAATCTTGAGAGGGAACTGTATCTTGCCGGCCACAACAAAGGCGTATTCATTCAAGAATATAGAAAGAAAGATATAAGATTTGAGTGACATGTCGAAAGACGTAATTTAGTTTTGGGTGATCCAACGTCCAAAAGGTAATTGCATCCCCAAAAGTTGTCTTTCCGTGCACACTGAATGGACCTGCCTGAGGAATAAATTCATCATAAAAGTTGCACACCATAACAATTGATCATTCAATCTCCGACGAAATAATGGCGAACTGGGAAGAACTCCCGCAAGAGTTCCTAGAGCTGATCCCTCAACTGTTGGCCATCGAAGACTTTTCAGCTTTCGGAGTGGTGTGCACCTCATGGTGTGCACCTCATGGTGGTGTGGTCTGCCGTGGCCACGGAGGAGACGTACAACGCGAAGTCGAAGGCCCCATGGTTCGTGGCTTATGTGGACAACCAAATAACTGAGTTCCGCGGCCCCTCCAGAGGGTGAATGTGCTGAGCTTAGTTGCCATGATCTCAAGCCCACACCTCGTCTCCACCAGGATGGTTAACTGGGGCCGTGAATATGGCATCTTCAATCTGCTCTCATGTGTTGGCATTCGAACTCCCCGCCTTGGAGAAAGCTTCGCCGCAAGTCATGTCTCAGGGTGGCACTTGACGGGCTAGTGCGACTGCCTGAGAATCGACCGGATTGCATTGTCCTCGAGCCCTTTGTTGTCCAGGAGCTACACAGTCGCGATCTCTATTCTTTGTCATCTTGGACTACTGGGCCTTGCCTTTCCACAGATCAGGAGAAGATGCGTCGACAGTAGTGAGTCGCCTGGTGACGCATCTTCCTTGGCCCAACGTCCTTCGACTAATTTATTACGATGAGTGGATTTATTACGATGGGCTATTCGTGGCCTTGGATGCACGTAACCACGTAATGACTCTTAACACGAGAGAGACAGCATGGAATCGCAGCTAGTTTTAACACGAGAGAGACAGCATGGAATCACAGCTAGTTCTAGTGCAGAATTTAGAAGGTTTTTTGTATCTCGTCGAATGCTTGGACTCATTGCTGGTGGCCTGGAAGATAAGGGGCGAGGGGAATGGATTCCGTTCTGAGTTTTCAAAGTGGATTAGGAGAAGGGAACTCAGGAAGAGTTCAAGAGCTTGGGGAACGCGTATCTCTTCTTAAATGACAATTCTTTCCTTCTCCATGGAGTTTAACGCCGAGTCTTGCCTCCCTGGAATCGAGCCAAACCACGTCTATTTCACAGATTACATAGATGAGAAGAGGAGAAGAAGGGTTATGCCATGGATAACGGAAAGGTTGAGACAGACTCTGATGCAACTAGTCACCTAGTCACACTTATGCAAGCCAACGGTTCCAACTCGATTCTTGAATTGTTTTTTCTCTTCCTCTATATAAAGATTTTGATGTTAAACCCAGGCGTAGTAGTGAGTTTAAGTTTATTTTCAGGACGGTTTGCAGAGAATAGCCTCTATCACTGAGAGGGGAATTCTAAGATACACCGGTTCGGGTACATCAGTCATTGGATTAAAGGAAGAATCATGCGGAAGGCTGTGCATCATATCCTGAGTGCTCGTAGGTGACATGCAAAAGAGGAATTGCCCCGAGGGACATTCGAGGAGGACCGACTCCGCAATCGACACCCAAGGGAAAGAGGAACACATAGGTCGAAATGACAGCAGAGAAAGGTGGTGAAAGACGCACGAGGATAATAGTTGGAAGGAGACGGGAAATACAAAATCGTTCCAGATTGCATAAACCAGAAGACCGAAAAAGGTACTGCCTTCTTTTGACCTCATTGCTAAAATCGCATGAGCAAAAACCTTTGTACAGTGTAGCAAGAATAAGCGGGCCCCAAATCACCCATCGGGTGGCGTTGCTGGTTTGCGCTCTCTTCCTCTCGCAAAAGGTAGAGAGTTCGAATCCAGCTTCGTCATAAGGTGATTTACCTGGTTGCATGTGTGTGGTGTCTAGCACGTGCATCCCCCAGAGTTTATTCTCCTAGCTGTCGGCGGGGTGCGGGGTTCCTTGGGTATTAAAAAAAAAAAATAAGCGGGCCCAAAAGTTATAGATTGCAAGGTGGGAGTGAAAAATCTCCACACTTTGAGCGACAGATTGAAAAAGATTTGCTTGGGCAGCCACTAGAGTAAGAAAGCTGCATGCCCATTGGAATCGGTTGGACCAGAAGCGCGACAAAATCAATCGAGAAATCTACCACAAGCGAGGGCACTATCAGGAACATGAGACCCAAAGGAAAGAAGAAACAGTTACTCGATGGGGGACCGAAAACTGACGGCAGCACCTAACAGCCCTAGATTTTGGTCATAAGATAACGTGCTAACCCTCCAAAGTCTGTGTCCCAGCTCGTTTTGGGTAAAAAGGAATGTTAGGGTTTAAGGAAGAATGCAAAAGAGGTATAAAGATCGAGTCTTTGCATATCTACACTGCTCTAGATAATGAGCGGGATCAAAGGTGACGATTCGTATGATCTGTGATCACGACGATTTGCTACCCATAAATAAATTAAGGCAATGTGTCAAAATGCCGAAATCATGATATGATGCTGTGCATAGAGTACGAAGCATTAGAAGAGAGGATGCACGCCGAGGTTTATTCAAAAGAAAATTGCACGCGGATGAGGTATTTTCTTTAGAAGAACAAAATTTGAAATTTAGTTCTTTTAAAAGGGGCATAGATTGGCATTGAAAAATGATTTGCACATGCCTATCACAAGGGTGAGAAAACATGGGACCTGTGGGCAGGTATAAAATAATCATGTACAAATAATACGTGAGCACCACCTCACATGAATTTATCCATCGGCAGGCACTAGAGAGAGTTAACACATGGCGATCAATGACGGTCTTCTTTGAAATCATGTGTTCAGTTGTCAAAATACGATGATAGATGGTTAGTAGCCACTAATATGGACACCAACAATTAATTCTCATTAAAAGTGTTTCAAATATCATTCAAAACTTGAAATCATCAAGATAGATAGTATTGGAATGCACTTTGTGGTGGAGGTAGTTACTATTCAAAGGCCCAGTCATGCAATAGTCGTCCACGGTAATTAGTTAGAAACCTAGTCATGGAACAGTCGTTGGTGGTTACTATTCAAAGACTCGGTCTTAGAACCGTCGACAGTTACTATTCATAGACTTAGTGGTAGAACGATCGCTGATGGTTACTATTTAGAGATCTATCGTGGAACAAACATTGACGGTTATTATTCAAAGACCCAATCGTGGAACGATCATCGATGGCTACAAAACTGTCAACGTATGATGGAGATAGTTATCGAAGAACGTGGGTGATAAAGCTTGCTAAAATAAAGGAATGAGGATGAGATAAGTGGAAGTTACGCGAAGAAATTGCTAACGAATGGTTATTGCACCTACTCTATAAATACCACCGACGATCCAACGAAACACCCCCGGAAAACCAATCAAAATGTTGCCTTTTAATTATCTTTAACATTCATGTATTGTACTTTCAATTTCCTTAATTATAGCTTTCGAATTTGCTTTGTCAATTACATTTTGGGTTATATCTCTACCCTAGTGTTATGTCGTTGATTAAATCCTGATATGGCATCTTTATGTTTTCAAGCTATGTCGTCGATTAAATTTCGGCATGATCCAATCTTAATATGTTGCTTCATCGAGTCTGTAATTTCTAAGCTTTTATTATTGATTAAATTCCGATTTGGGTTAGGATTGTACAACACTGTTCAAGTAATAGAAATTGATTTCTCCTTTGCTAGAGATATTCTCTATCCAGAGTCATAACAAAACTCCTCTCCTTTCATTAAAACTTAAGGGACAACTTTCGATGAATGGTATTTCGTTGTAAGATTACATTTCGGTGTGTTTATCACTCAATTAAATTATATGTATATATCAATCTTTTTAGAGATTTTATTCATGAAAGCTTGAAAAAGAAACAAACTTATAGATTTGTTGCATGTTATAGAAAGATTTAACTATTAAAACATCATACCCAAGAGGGTAAGTGTATCTTGCCCACGAAGGAATATTCATTCAAGAATGTAAAAAGAAAGCCATAAAATTTGCTAAGGGACTCGTCGAAAGAGGAAGTTTGGATTTGGGTAACTCTGCACCAAGAAGGTAACTGAATCCCCACATGTTTTCTTTCCTCGTATAAGAAGAAAGGACCCGCTTGAGAAATGAATTCATCGAAGAAAAGTCGCACGCCAGAAAAGTCGATCATTCAATCTGCGACCAAGTAAATGGCGAATTGGGAAGAACTCCCACGAGAGCTCCTAGAGCTCATCGCTCAACGGCTAGCCATAGAAGACTTTGTAGCTTTCGGAGCGGTATGCACCTCGTGGCTGTCTGCCGCCACCAAGGAGACGTACGACGCGAAGTCGAAAGCCCCATGGCTCGTGACTATTGTGTGCCGACAAATGCCCGAGATCTGTAGTCCCTCTAGAGGGAGAACTTACCCGGTGGATTCGTGGGGAACTGAAGTCATTACCTTGTCTCCACCGGGATGGGTGCTCGCGAGTAGAACGCGGAAGGGCCGGTCATACTCGGCCGAGGAATACCGCATCTTCAATCCGCTTTCGCGCGCCAGCATCGAACCACCCAACTTGGAGAAGCTCAGGGACTCACGTGTCAGACCCCCGATGATACTCCAGAGGTTTTCGTTTTCCTCGCCGATAAGCGAGAGGGTGGAGATGTCCACGCCGAAAATCGAGAGGATGGCGTTGTCCTCGAGCCCTTCTTTGTCCAGGAGCTACGCTGTCATGGTCTCCCTTTATAGAGAGTGTAGATCATTATGGCTTGCCTTCTACAGATCAGGAGAAGATGGGTGGAGGGAAGTGAGCCCGGCGACGCATCCTCCTTCGACCGATGTCGTCCAGCTGATTTACTACGACGGGCTATTTGTGGCCTTGGATACGGAAAATCAAGTAACGACTCTTAACGAGAGTGAGAGCCGCATGGAATTGCGATTAGTTCTGGAGCCGAAGTTTAAAGGTTATCTGTATCTCGTCGAATGTTCAGGCTCGTTGCTGGTGGCTTGGGATACAGCGGGCACCGAGGGGAATAGGTTCCGAGTCTTCCATGTGGATTTGGAGAAGGGAACCCAGGAAGAGGTCAAGAGCTTGGGGAAGGCGTCTCTCTTCTTGAACTACAACGCTTCCTTTTCGATGGATTTCGACGCCGCGTCTTGCCTTGCCGGATTCAAGCCAAACCACATCTATTTCACACATTACTTTACCCGATATACTACAAACAACATGTGTCGCCCGGATTACGCAACTGAGCAGGTGGAGAAGAAGATTTACAGCATGGATAGCGGGAAGGTAGAGACATACTCCGATGCGATTGGTTATAGTCATGCAGGCCAATGGTTCCGACCTGATTTCTGAATCCTTTTTCCCTCTCCCTCCGTATAAAGATTTTGATGTCAAATTTAGGTCCAATATCAAGGGACTTTCCTAGCATAACAATCATGAATGAATGGATAAATAATTTATAATTATTTATTATTTATTATTTTTATCTGAAAGAGATTGTTATTTTCATATAAATTAAATGTTGTCACCCAATCATTTCTCTAGTAAAATAAGTGCTTATCGCCATTTTTACTCGCATTTATTCTAATGACTGCGCGTGAGCATGTACTGGACGCGCGTAAGCATGTACTGACTCTTAACGAGGGAGAGCGGCGCATGGAATCGTGACTAGTTCTATGGCAGAACTTCAAAGGTCACCCGTATCTAATCGTATGTTCGGGCTCATTGCTGGTGACTTGGAAGACAATGTGTGACAAGGGGAATAGATTCCGAGTTTTCAAATTGGATTTGGAGAAGGGGACTCAGGAAGAGGTCAAGAGTTTTCAAAGTGGATTTTCAACGCAAGGTCTTGCCTGGGTTCAAGGTCGAGACATACTTCGATGCAACGTAAGTGGTTCCAATCTGATATTTGAAAATATTTTTCTCTTCCTCCGTGTATAAAGATTTTGATGTCAAATTCAGATCTAGAGGAGAGCGTAGGTTTTATTTTCAAGATGGTTTGCAGAGAATAGCTGCTCGTAAAATGAGGTATTGGACTGACAAGTCAGTTACAAAATGTTGTATGAAACACAGGTCAACCTAGTAGGAACCCTTGTGAGTTTTGCCACCTCATCCCAGATGCAGGAAGTTACTATACATGCCCTACCTAGCCATAATAATTTCTGAAGAAGTAATTCCAAGTGTAAATCTTTCTTCCTCACCTAGAAGGGAATATCCTCGAAGTTTTATGTTTCACGGTTCAAAGGAAGCTTTTTAAGCACTTGTTCAAGTCTAATAGAGCAATTTTCTTTTACTTGCAATTATTCTAACAACCACCATCAATGAGAGGGGAATTCTAAGATACACCAGATTTGGGTACATCACTAATTGGAATAAAAGAAGAATCACGCGGAAAGAAGTGCATAGTTGGCTTGGTAACCACCTGTCTATATTTTAATTTTTGATACTTTAAGCGGGGAATGTTAAGGATATCTTCTCATGAAAATCTAAATAGAAGATCCATAAAGTAATTGTCTCTGGATATTAAATTTTAATTATTGATAAATGTCGGATGTCGTCTTTACATTATTTTTTAGGGAGATTAGATTAGAATATTTCGGTCATTTGAAAATTTGTTATATATAGTAGAGATAAATATAGATAGATAACAATAGATTAAGAGAACTTAACAGCTTGCTGAAAAAACCGCACCATTTATCAATTTCTTTCGGTATTCACATCAAGCATATTAAGATAATAACTAAGTAACATAACTATAAACGAGCTTATATTGTAATAAACATGCCTTTTATGTACATAACACTAAATCTATAATGGTTACACATTTATTGAAATTATATCTACGTGCAGTAATCAATTTTAAAAAAAAAGGGGGGCTGTAAGATGACATGAAAACAAAGTGCATTCTAAATGAGACATGATAGTTCAATTCAATTTATTAATAAAATCATTATATTTTTCCTCTATTTTTATTTTAAACAATAGGTGGTGAGTTCTCTTAAAAAATAAAACAACATTCCCTGTTAGGAGTGAGAGGGGAACTCCAAGCTTCAGGTGCATAATTGGCTTAATAACCACCCGTCTAGATTTTAATTGTTAATATTTTAAGTAGGAGGAACGAATATGAATTTAAATATTAAGGATACGTGCTCATCAAAATCTAAATAAGAGATTTGTGAAGTAATTGCCTATGGATATCAAATTTTAGTTGTAGGAAGATGAGATAAGGATATTCTGGTAATCTGAAAATTTGTTATATATAGTAGAGATAAATATAGATAGATAACAATAGATTAAGAGAACTTACCAACTTGCTGAACCAACCGCATCACATATCATTTTTGTTCGGTATTTACATCAAGCACATTAAGATAACAACTAAGTGACGTAACTATGAATGAGCTATTTTGGAATAAACATAGCTTTTATATACATAATGCTAAATCTATAATGGTGACATATTTATTAAATCGATTATAATTCGCATTTCAGTATTATGTGTACTTGTGGTAATCAAGTTTAAAAAATATAAAAAAAGGTCGTAAGATGACATAAATATAAAATGCATTTAAAATAAGATATGACAGATTGATTTATTTATTAACAAAAATATTATATTTTAATGTCATTGAAATACTAGAATTTGAGGACTATTAGTATCATTATTCCCTTAAAACGATCATGTCACCTGTGGATAAGCATCATCGCCCTACCACAACAGATGTTATGGTCCAACAACGGCTCATCACTACTTATTTCTTTTTCTTTTTCTTTTTCTTTTTTTTAATTTTATTTTGTGATCTTCATCTTGTTTTAATAAAGAATTATGTAATTAAAGTGTTCCTTTTGTTTAAAATATTACCTAGGAAAAGAAGATAAGCCTTGCATGTCGAAAGAAAAATAAAAAATATAAATGCGGTGGAAAAAATATATCTGAAGTTTTGTCTATTTAGAAAAATAAATCCATACTCACAAATTAAAGGAATCGACTCATCCAAACAAGATCTAAATTAAAATTAAAAAAGTGCAAAATACTTATACAATTATCATTCAAGCGTTAGTTAATTTATCTTTAAAAAAAGTCAATTTACCTTTAAATTACAATTTCGTGCATCATTTACTACGGTTCTTTTTATGGATTTTATTCATAAAAGCTTGAAAATTAGATTCGCTGTATGCCATACAAAGATTTTGAATCTTAAAACATCAAACTATTAAGAGAAGCCGTAAAATTTGGGAAGCCACTTGCTGAAAGAGGTAATTTAGATTGGGGTACTCATACACCGAAAAGGTCAACTGAATTCTCAAAAGTTGTCTTTCCTCGCGTAAGGAAGGAACCGCCTGAAGAATAAATTCATCAAAGAACTTGCACACTAGAAAAATTGATCATTCGATCTTCGACGAAGTAATGGCGAATTGGAAAGAACTCCCACAAGAGCTCCTTGAGCTCATCGCTCGACGGCTAGCCATAGATGACTTTCTAGCTTTCCGAGCAGTGTGCACCTCCTGGTGGTCGGCAGCCGCCAAGGAGACCTACAGCGCCAAGTCGAAAGCCCCGTGGCTCATGGCTCATGCGTGCGACCAGATAACTGAGTTCTGCAGCCCCTCTGGAGGGTGAACTTACCAAGTGAACTCGCCCGGAACTCAAGCCCGGACCTTGTCTCCACCAGGATGGATACTCGTGTCGAGCTCGGATTGTGAATACCGTATCTTCAATCCACTTTCACGCGTCATTATCGAACTCCCCACCTTGGAGAAGCGTCGCCACAAGCCACCTCTCAGCGTGAAATTCGATGGGCTGGTGCGGCTCCTGAGTGGCCGCCCAAGGATCGACAGGATCGCATTGTCGTCGAGCCCTTCTTTATCCAGGAGCTACGCAGTCATGATCACTATGAATTGGGATCGTGGACTAGGATACCTTGCCTTCCACAGATCAGGAGAAGATGCGTGGACGGTAGTAAGTCGGCCCCTGGCAAAGCATCCTCCTTCTCCTTGGCCCATCGTCCTTCAACTGATTCATTACGATGGGCTGTTTGTGACCTTGGACGCGCAAAATCATATAATGATTCTTAACGAGGAGGAGAGACGCATGGAACCGCGACTAGCTCTAGAGCAGAATGTCGAAGGTCGTCCGTACTTCGTCGAATGTTCGGGCTCATTGCTGGCAGCTTGGAAGATGAGGGGCGAGGTGGATAGGTTTCGAGTTTTTGAAGTAGATATGGAGAAGGGGACTCAGGAAGAGGTCAGGAGCTTGGGCAGCACGTCTCTCTTCTTGAACGGCAACTTTCCTTTTCAATGGAGTTTGACGCCACGTCTTGCCTTCCCGGATTAAAACTAAACCACGTCTATTTCACAGATTATGCAAATGGCAAGAAGGAGAAGAAAACGAGGAGTTACAGCTTGGACAACAGAAAGGTCGAGACATCCTCCGATCCAACTAGTCGCAACTATCGGAGCCAATGGTTCCAATTTTATTTCTGAATTTTTTCCCTCCTCTGTATAAAGATTCTGACGTTAAATCCGGGTCTAGCAGTGAATGTAGGTTGATTTTCAGGACGGTTTGCAGGAAACAGCAGCTACTTTTCACTTGCAATTGTTCTAACAACTGCCATCAGCGAGAGGGGAATTCTACTATACACTAGGTCTCGGGTACATTAATCATTGGATCAAAAGAAAAATCATGCGAAAATTTGGAGTGCTTTAGGTATGGAAAGTGTATATTGAATATGTTGCATAGATAATCTTTAAGATGTTCGATCAATTTTTTCAAAATAATAATCTCGAAGTTCGTGACAAAATTGACTTTGCAAATAGTATCAAGTGTTGCACTGGTACCACTATTAATCTAATGATATTAGACTTATTTGGCTAGCTTTTTGACAATTAATAAGATGTCTAATGATATCAGACAGCTATCGCAATACTGATATTTGCAGGATTTTGTTAATATCCAATTCTGGTCAATGGCAATACTGATATCTACAGGCTTTTGTTGATATCCAATTCTGGTCAGTTGCCGGATTATACTCAACCGTTCTTCTCGAGACACTTCAATAGATCTTGTGCACTTAACACCTTATTGTGGACTTAACACCTAGTTACTTGTAAGTTTACATGAACAATCAAAATCTTTTCGCAGTTGTTTTAACGTGGATATTATCTAGAATACAAACAAATTTTTGCATTTATACCAAAATTGATAGAATTCCAACTATCGGTATTTATGCTGAGAGAATTCCAAACCATGACACAATTACCATATTTATGCTGAGAAAATTCCAGACCATGACATAATTACCGTATCGCCCATTCATAAGAATGTTCCTCTTAGGGGCGTTTTAATCGTTCTTTCTCGATCATGAATGCTCCATTGATCACGGAAATCTCGAATCAATGACATTTGCCTGTGAAAAGAAAAATAAGAATGATAAATGTGGCGAAAAAAATATATATCTGAAATTTTGTCTATTTAGGAAAATAAACCCATACTCATTTACCAAGTTTAAGATTCAATAAATTTAAAAAGTGTTAAATACTTTAAAAATTATTATTTAAGTGTTAAAGGTCAATTTATCCTCAAATTACAATCCCGCGCATCATTTACTATGGTGCGGTTATCACTTTATGCATGGATATTTTTACGGATTTTATAGATAAAAGCTTGAAAAAGAAACTATCTTTTAAGATTTGTTGTATGTTATACAAAGATTTAAATCTTGAGAGGGAACTGTATCTTGCCGGCCACACTAAAGACATATTCATTCAAGAATATAGAAAGAAAGCCATAAGATTTGAGTGACTTGTCGAAAGACGTAATTTAGTTTTGGGTGATCCTACGTCGAAAAAATAACTGCATACCCAAAAGTTGTCTTTCCGCGCACACTGAATGGACCTGCCTGAGAAATGAATTCATCGAAGAAAAGTCGCACCCCAGAAAAGTCGATCATTCAATCTGCGACCAAGTAAATGGCGAATTGGGAAGAACTCCCGCAAGAGTTCCTAGAGCTGATCCCTCAACGGCTAGCCATAGAAGACTTTGTAGCTTTCGGAGCGGTGTGCACCTTGTGGCTGTCAGCCGCCACCAAGGAGACGTACGACGCGAAGTCGAAATCCCCGTGGCTTGTGGCTTATGTGTACAAACAAATACCTGAAGCCCCGTGGTTCACGGCCGACATCGAGTTCTGCAGCCCCTCTAGAGGGAGAACTTACCCAGTGAAGTCGCCGGGAACTCAAGCCAAGGCCTTATATCCACCGGTATGGATGCTCGTGTCAAACTGGGGCCCGGAATAACCCCCCCCCCCCTTATCTTCAATCCGCTTTAGCGCGTCAGCATCGAACTCCCCACCTTGGAGAAGCTCTACATCGAGTCATATCCCTGCCGGGATCCGGTACTCCAGAGGATGATCCGACCGAGGATCCTGAGGATGGCGCTGTCCTTGAGCCCTTCTTCATCCGAGAGCTACGCTGTCATGATCGCCCTTCGTTGGGATCTTAAACTACCATGG
This sequence comes from Angophora floribunda, assembly GCA_014182895.1. Classification (NCBI taxonomy): domain Eukaryota; kingdom Viridiplantae; phylum Streptophyta; class Magnoliopsida; order Myrtales; family Myrtaceae; genus Angophora; species Angophora floribunda. Next base: position 41,080,908 of record CM024706.1, on the reverse strand, counting down.
TTTGCCTTCTACAGATCAGGAGATGATGCGTGGAGGGAAGTGAGCCCGGCGACGCAATTTCCTTGGACCGATGTCGTCCAGCTGATTTACTACGACGGGCTATTTGTGGCCTTGGATGCGGAAAATGACGTAACGACTCTCAATGATAGTGAGAACCGCATGGAATTGCGACTAGTTCTGGAGCACAAGTTCCGAGGTCATCCGTATCAATTGAATTTTCGGGCTCGTTGCTGGTGGCTTGGGAGACAACAGGCGCCGAGGGGAATAGGTTCTGAGTCTTCGATGTGGATTTGGAGAAGGGAACTGAGGAAGAGGTCAAGAGCTTGGGGAAGGCGTCTCTCTTCTTGAACGACTACTCTTCCTTCTCGATGGATTTCGACGCTGCGTCTTGCCTTGCCGATTCAAGCCAAACCACATCTATTTCATGGATTATGCAAATCAGGAGGGGGAGAAGAAGATTTACAGCATGGATAACGGGAAGGTAGAGACATACTCTGATGCAATTGATCACGGTCATGCAGGCCAATGGTTCCGACCGAATTTTTTATTCCTCTTTCCCTCTTCCTCTGAGTAGAGATTTTGATGTCAAATCCAAGCCCAATATTATTAGACTTTCCTAGTATAATAGTCACGAAGGAATGGATAAACAATTTATAATTTTTTTATTTTTTATAAAAGAGACTTTTATTCTTACATAAATTAAATGTCGTCACCTAATCATTTCTCTAGTAAACTAGGTGCTTATCAGTCATTTTTACTGGCATTTATTCTAACGACCACCACCCTAAGAGGGGAATTTTAAGCTTCGGGTACTATGTCATTGGATTAAAAGATAAATCATGCAAAAATATGTGCATTTTGGCTTAGTAACCACTTGTCTAAGATTTTAATTTTCATATTAAGCAAGAGAAACGAAAATGAATTTAAATATTAAGGATACGTGTTCATCATATCTAAGTAGGAGATTTGTGAAGTAATTGCCTATGGATATCAAATTTTAATTGTAAATAATGTCGTACCTCCTCTTTACTTTTTCTTTTTTCGGTATAGGAAGATGAGATAAGGACATTCTAGTCATCTGAAAATTTGTTTTAACCATAAATTAAGAGAACTTAACAGTTTGCAGAAAAAAACCGCACCATTTATCAAATTGCAAATAATGCCTTAATCGGGTCACATGGGGTCTTCTTTTTTGTGCGTGAAAAGGATTTTGTATCTAGCCGTTAGATCACCAATGATGCATATGTATCTAGTCGAATTGACAAATCTGCTAGTGCAATTTGTCTAGAACAAGCAATATCTGTGGACACATTTAGAAAGGGTGAATCTATATGAATAATTAAACACAAGTGGCCCGGATGATTAGGTCTTCTTTTTGTACATGTTGAAAGGATTTTGTGAGCCAATGGATTGACAATGATTATCAAGTCCATTTGGCAAGTCTGCCTGTGCAATTTGTTTGAAAAAGGTAATATCTTGACACATTTAAAAAGGATGATCCTTTTTTGGACAGTTTTGTTGCATCCGCAATAGAACACAAGTGGCCCTAATCACATGTTGAGTCACATGGAGAGAAGGCAATCCTTTTTTAACTATTCTATCTATGTTTACAATAGAACACAAGTGGATTTAATCGAGCCACAAAGGATCTTCTTTTTTGTGTGTAGAAAGGATTTTCTAAGCCATTGAATTGCCAACGATTCAACATCACATATCAAGTCGAATTGGCTAATCTGTCCATGCAAATTGTCCGAAAGAGGTAACCTAGAGAATGCATTTAGAAAGAATAATCCTCTTTTGGACTTTTTGGTCTATATCAGCATCAGAACACAAATGGCTTTGATCATGCCATGTAGGAACAAGAGGTCGATGCTTACCAAAATGATCTTTTGGCAAAGGTTGCATGTGTAAGATATCCCTTATTGTTATTTGCATTTTATTAATAATATCATTTTTTGACATAAGTACCCAAAAGTTAGAAAAGATACACTTAAGTGTCAAAATTAGAGCAAAAAGAATCAATTAAGTGCCAATGGCGAAAAATTCCGGCCAATTTGTCACGTGTCCATTTTCCGGCAAGTTATTTGCTAACGGAGCATTTTTTTTTCAAAATAAAAAATACATGTGGCAATTTTAATAAAAAAAATTGTCCACATCTGATTAAAAAAAAAAAAATCAATTTTATTTATAATAATAAAAAAAAGAGTGGAAGGGCATCTGGCGAAGGCTGTGCAGCCCTTACCGCTGCCACCGTCACTGGGAAGGGCCGACGACGATGGGCAAGGGACCTCAGCCGACCCTCGCCCACCGTTGACAGCCCTTCCCAGCGATGGTGGGGCGCCGATGGTGGTGGCAGCCCTCGCCGGATTCCCCTTCCTCTTTTTTTTTAAATTAATCAATTTTGTAATAATATATATTTTTTAATTATTTAATATTATTTAATTAATAATTTTTAAAATCCACTTTAGCACAAAACGACGTTGTTTTTGCTGATTTTTCACCGACTCAGTTTCCGGTAAAGCCACATAGGCAAGAAAATTAATAAAAAATTACTACGTTGGATTTTCGGTAAGGTTCCAACGACTTAACACTGAGGTGATCCATTTGTTTTGAAAAATGGCATTTTAATGGCACTTAAATGTCCCTTCGTGCTAAGTTTTGGCAATCCCGGAGTACTTATCTCATCATTTTTTTTCTGGCATAGTGAGGGAATACAACATGATCAATTCTCAAATCATCTTTCGTTTGTTATATCACCTATGCCCTACAGAATGAAAGCTACTAGGAGGACCTAATCATCTTTCCAAATCACACTTCAATAATTTCCAAAGACTACAACTTTAAAATCATCGGAAGTTAGTCATTGCACATGTGGTGGCGTATAAATTTACCTCAAAATAATTTTTTGACTATCAAAAACCTTGAATTGATACACTTATAACAAAATTACTTCAAACTAATATTTTGACCATAAAAAACTCTAAATTGATACATTTATGACAAATATACCCTCTATTAAATGGGATTAATACAACAAAAAATAAAAAAAACCGGTACTATTATGACAAATGGAGAGGAATCCCAAACTGATACATTAGTCAAGTGTCATAAATCATCTAACTGAGCAATTTAACAGTACAATTTGATGCAAACTAACAACTAGTAAATTTATCATAAATGTACAAGTTTGAGGTAAATTTGTCAAGGTATACCTATGTGGGGCTTTTGGTGTATTTATTATAGATTTACCAGTTTGAGATTTTTTATAGTATTAACCCAAAAAAATACACCGGCAATAATATATTAAAATACCATAAGCTATCCAATGAAATTCCTCCTTCCCCTGAAAAATCAATCAAAATGTTTTTTTTTTCAATTATATTTATTTCATGTATTGTACTTTCAATTTCCTTAAATTGTAGCTTTGAATTTGCGTCATCGACTAGATTCTAGCACTTATATCTACCCTAATGCTATGTCATTGATTAAATTCCAGCATGACATTTTTATGTTCTTAAATTTTGTTGTTAATTAAATTTCGGTATAGTTTGATCTTAACATGTTGTGTCATTGAGTTTGTAATTTCTAAGCCATTACTGTGGATTAAATTCCAGTTTGGGCTGTTGAAGTAATGGAAATTGATTTCTCCTTTGCATGAGATATTTTTTGTCAAGAGTTACAAAAAAACTCATCTCCGCTCATAAAAGTCGAGGGACGACTTATGTGTACGAACAAATGCCTGAAGCCTCGTGGTTCACGGCCGACGTTGAGTTCTGCAGCCCCTCTAGAGGGAGAACTTACCCAGTGAAGTCGCCAGGAACTGAAGCCAAGGCCTTGACTCCACCAGGATGGATGCTCGTGTCAAACTGGAGCCCGGAATACCTCCTTATTATCTTCAATCCGCTTTCGCGCGTCAGCATGAACTCCCCACCTTGGAGAAGCTCTTCATCGAGTCATTTCCCTGTCGGGATCCAGTACTCCGGATGATGATCCGACCGAGGATCGAGAGGATGGCGCTATCCTCGAGCCCTTCTTCGTCCGGGAGCTACGCTGTCATGATCGCCCTTCATTGGGATCTTGGACTACCATGGTTTGCCTTCTACAGATCAGGAGATGATGAGTGGAGGGAAGTGAGCCCGGCGACGCAATTTCCTTGGACCCATGTCCTCCAGCTGATTTACTACAACGGGCTATTTGTGGCCTTGGATGCGGAAAATCACGTAACGACTCTCAACGAAAGTGAGAACCGCATGGAATTGCGACTAGTTCTGGAGTACAAGTTCCGAGGTTATCCGTCTCTCGTTGAATTTTCGGGCTCGTTGCTGGTGGCTTGGGAGACAACAGGCGTCGAGGGGAATAGGTTCCGAGTCTTCAATGTGGATTTGGATAAGGGAACCGAGGAAGAGGTCAAGAGCTTGGGGAACGCGTCTCTCTTCTTGAAATACTACTCTTCCTTCTATTTCACGGATTACGCAAATGAGGAGGTGGAGAAGAAGATTTACAGCATGGATAGCAGGAAGGTAGAGACATACTCCGATGCAATTGGTCACGGTCATGCAGGCCAATGGTTCCAACCGAACTTTTTATTCCTCTTTCTCTCTTCCTCTGAGTAGAGATTTTGATGTCAAATCAAGGTCCAATATTAATGGACTTTCCTAGTATAATTTTTTTTTGGTAAGGTAAGTATTATAAGCTTTCGAACAAAAGGACATGTACAAGGAAGGTGAATCACGGCACCAACAATCACTCAGCGTGACAACAAGTCACTAGAGTGAGAGGGTACCACGATTGCTACGTGGATTTAGACTTTCCTAGTATAATAGTCATGAAGGAATGGTTAAAAAATTGATAATCTTTTTTTATTTAAAGAGACGATTATTCTTAAATAAATTAAATGTCATCACCTAATCATTTCTCTAGTAAAATGGGTGCTTATTAGCCATTTTTATTGGCATTTATTCTAACGACCGCCACCCTAAGAAGGGAATTTTAAGCTTTAGGTACTATATCATTGGATTAAAAGATAAATCATGCAAAAAGATGTGCATTATTGGCTTAGTAACCACTTGTCTAAGATTTTAATTTTCATATTTAAGCAAGAGAATCGAATATGAATTTAAATATTAAGGATACGTGTTCATCATATCTAAGTAGGAGATTTGTGAAGTATTTTTTTTTTTTTTTTTGGTGACCTAGAGATTTGTGAAGTAATTTCCTATGTATATCAAATTTTAATTGTAAATAATGCCGTACCTCCTCGATGAGATAAGGACATTCTAGTCGTCTCAAAATTTGTTTTAACAATAAATTAAGAGAACTTAACAATTTGCAGAAAAAAAAAAGCTGCACCATTTATCAAATTGTAAATAATGCCTTAATCGGGTCACATGGGGTCTTCTTTTTAGTGCGTGAAAAGGATTTTGTATCTAGCCATCAGATCGCCAATGAGGCATATGTATCTAGTCGAATTGACGAATCTGCTAGTGCAATTTGTCTAGAACAAGTAATATTTGTAGACACATTTAGAAAGGGTGAATCTATATCAATAATCAAACACAAGCAGCCCGATGATTAGGTCTTCTTTTTGTGTGTGTTGTAAGGATTTGGCGAGCCAATGGATTGATAACGATCCGACAATGATTATCAAGTCCATTTGGCAAATTCGCCCATGCAATTTGTTTGAAAAGGGTAATATCTTGACGCGTTTAGAAAGGATTATCCTTTTTTGGACAGTTGTGTTGCATCTATAACGGAACACAAGCGGCCCTAATCACATGTTGAGTCACATGGAGAGAAGGCAATCTTTTTGAACTATTCTATCTATATTTGCAATAGAACACAAGTGGATTTAATCGAGTCACGGAGGATCTTCTTTTTTGTGTGTGGAAAGGATTTTCTAAGCTTTCGAATTGCCAACAATTCAACATCGCATATCATGTCGAATTGGCCAATCTATCCATGCAAATTGTCTGAGAGAGGTAACATAGAGAATGCATTTAGAAAGAATAATTTTCTTTTGGACTTTTTGGTCTATATCAGCAACAGAACACAAATGGCTTTGATCATGTCATGTAGGAACAAGAGGTTGGTGCTTACCAAAATGGATCTTTTGACAAAGGTTGCATGTGTAAAATATCACTTATTGTTATTTGCATTTTATTAATAATATCATTTTTTTCTAGCATAGTGAGGGAATACAGCATGATCAATTCTCAAATTATTTTTCGTTTGTTATATCGCCTATTTGCCCCCGCATAATGGAAGCTACTTGGAGGACCTAATCATCTTTCCAAATCACAGTTCAATAATTTCCAAAGACTACAACTTTAAAATCATTAGAAGTTAGTCATTGCACACGTGGTTCGTCCCCTCCCCCCAAAATAAAAAAATAGAGTTAATATCACAAAAAATCCTAAATTGGTACTCACATGATAAATTTACCTCAAAATAATGTTTTTACAATCAAAAACCTTAAATTGGCACACTTATAACAAAATTACTTCAAACTAATATTTTGACTAAAAAAAAACCCCAAATTGATATATTTATGATAAATATACCCTCTAGTAAATGGGATTAATACAACAAAAAATCAAAAGCTGGTATTATTGTGACAAACGAAGAGTAAAATCCCAAACTAATAGACTAGTCAGGTGTCTTATATAATCTAACTGAGCAATTTGACAGTACAATTTGATGCAAACTAACAACTGGTAAATTTATCATAAATGGACAAGTTTGAGGTAAATTTGTCAAGGTATACTTATTTGGGGCTTTTGGTGTATTTATTATAGATTTACCAGGTTGAGATTTTTTATAGTATTAACCCAAAAAAATACAGCGGCAATAATATATGAAAATACCATCAGCTATCCAATGAAACGCCTCATTCCCCTAAAAAATCAAAAAAAAAAATTTCAATTATATTTATTTCATGTATTGTACTTTCAATTTCCTTAAATTGTAGCTTCGGATTTGCGGCATTGATTAGATTCTGGCACTTATATCTATCCCAGTGCTGTCATTGATTAAATTCCAGCATGACATTTTTAATGTTCTTAAATTTTGTTGTGAATTAAATTTCAGTATAGTTTGATCTTAATATGTTGTGTCATTGAGTTTGTAATTTCTAAACCATTACTGTGGATTAAATTCCAGTTTGGGCTATTGAAGTAATGGAAATTCATTTCTCCTTTGCATGAGATATTTTTTTGTCAAGAGTTACAAAAAACTCATCTCCGCTCATTAAAAGTCAAGGGACGACTTCGGTGAAAGGTATTTTTTGCGGGGATTACATTCAAGCAAACCAAGCGCAATTGTGGAATATCAGAGGCATATCTTTGATACTAAACTGAGGGGAGAAATTTCTAAGTCGAAAGACTCACAACTCACACAAAGAAAAGAAGAAGATAGATAGACTTTTCTATTTAATTCATTTTCTTCACCTTAACAAGAACAATTAGAACACTTCCCTATATATTGACCACATTTTCTCTTTCTCATAAATATAGCTAGTATTCCGAGAAGATAAATTTCTAGGAACTTACAAAACATTGATGAGATCTAGAAACACGAACAATCACAATATGAAAAACAAAAAAACCTCTCAAAAGTAATGAAACAACGATGACTCTTCTTCAATATGGATATCGAGAAGTCTTTGGTATCAATTACGGGTTATCGATATTGAGACATTGACAACTTGATATTCTCGATACCGACGATATTTATGAATTTAATTTAATTTCTAACATCAGTTACCACTCAATTAAATAATAAGTATGGATTTTTTGGGGATTTTATGCACGAAAGCTTGAAAAGGAAAAGTTAGATTTGTTGCACATTATATGAAGATTTAAATATCAAAACATCAGACCAAAAGGGAAAGTGTACCTCGCGGAAAAAGGAATGTTCATTCAAGAATGTAAATTGAAAGCCATGAGATTTGCGAAGGGACTTGTTGAAAGAGGAAATTTAAATTTAGGTAACTCTGCACCAAAGAGGTAATTGAATCCCCAGAAGTTTTCTTTCCTCCTATAAGAAGAAAGGACCCGCCCGAGAAATGAATTCATCGAAGAAAAACCTCACGCCAGAAAAGTGGATCATTCAATCTGCAATGAAGCAAATGGCGAATTGGGAAGAACTCCCACAAGAGCTCCTAAAGCTCATCGCTCAACGGCTAGCCATAGAAGACTTTGTAGCTTTCGGAGCAGTGTGCACCTCATGGCTGTCCGCCGCCACCAAGGAGACGTACAACGCGAAGTCGAAAGCCCCGTGGCTCGTGACTAATGTGCACCAACAAATGCCCGAGATCTATAGCCCCTCTAGAGGGAGAACTTACCCGGTGGATTCGTGGTTAACTGAAGTCATGACCTTGTCTCCACCGGGATGGGTGCTCGCGATTAGAACGCGGGAGGGCCGGGCATACACGGTCCATGAATACCGTATCTTCAATCCGCTTTCGCGCGTCAGCATCAAACCACCCAACTTGGAGAAGCTCCGCAGGCACTCACTTATCAGACTGATGCCGCTGAGACGCGGGCAACGACCGCGAGGACCGCCGTCGTTCTCGCCGATAATCGACAGTATGGCGTTGTCCTCGAGCCCTTCTTTGTCCAGGAGCTACACTGTCATGATCTCCCTTCACGGGGAGGGTAGATCGTCATGGCTTGCCTTCTACAGATCAGGAGAAAATGCGTGGAGGGAAGTGAGCCCGGCGACGCCTCCTTCATCCAGAGTCATCCAGCTGATTTACTACGACGGGCTATTTGTGGCCTTGGATGAGAATCTTCATGTACTGACCATTAACGAGGGAGAGAGCCGCATGGAATCGCGTCTAGTTCTGGAGCAGAAGTTTAAAGGTCGTCCGTATCTCGTCGAATGTTCGGGCTCGTTGCTGGTGGCTTGGGATACAGCGGGCACCGAGGTGAATAGGTTCCGAGTCTTCGATGTGGATTTGGAGAAGGGGACCGAGGAAGAGGTCAAGAGCCTGGGGAAGGCGTCTCTCTTCTTGAACTACAACTCTTCCTTCTCGATGGATTTCGACGCCGTGTCTTGCCTTGCCGGATTCAAGCCAAACCACATCTATTTCTCGGATTACTTTACCCGATACAATCCAACGTACACTTATTTCCCGGATTACGCAAATCACGAGGTGGAGAAGAAGATTTACAGCATGGAAAGCGAGAAGATAGAGACATACTCCGATGCGATTGGTTACAGTCATGCAGGCCAATGGTTTCGACCTGATTTCTGAATTTTTTCCCTCTTCCTCCGTATAAAGATTTTGATGTCAAACTCAGGTCCAATATTAAGGGACTTTCCTAGCATAACAATAATGAATGAATGGATAAACAATTTATAATTATTTATTGTTTATTTGTTTATTCGAAAGAGACTGTTATTTTCACATGAATTAAAATGTTGTCACTCAATCATTTCTCCAGTAAAATAAGTGCTTATCGGCCATTTTTACTTGCATTTATTCTATCGACTGCTACCAGTGAGAGGGGAATTTTAAGCTTCGGGTACTCTATCATTGGATTAAAAGATAAATCATGCAGAAAGATGTGCATTATCGACTTAGTAACCGCATGTCTAAGATTTTAATTTTCAATATTTAAGCAAGAGAAATGAATTTGAATTTGAATTTTAAGAATACATGTTCGTCAAATCTAAATAGGAGATTTGCGATCAAATTTTAATTCTAAATAATGCCATAGCCCCTCTTTATTTTTTATTTTTTTATAAGAAGATGAGATTAAGATATTCAAGCCATCTGAAAATTTGTTTTAATAATAAATTAAGAGAACTTAACAATTTATGGATAAAAAAACCACACCATTTATCAAATCGCAAATAATGCCTTAATCGGGTCACATGGGGTCTTCTTTTGTGTTTGTGGAACGGATTTTATATCTAGCTGTCAAATCGCCAATGAGGCATCACGTATCTAGTCAAATTGGAAAATCTACCGGTGCAATTTGTCTAGAGCAAGTAATGTCCGCGGATGCATTCAAAAAGAGTGAGCTTTTTTGGACTTTTTCATCTATATTGGTAATTAAACACAAGCGGCCCTAATCATGCCACATCAGGTCTTCTTTTTGTGTGCTTGAAAGGATTTTGTGAACCAATGGATTGATAATGATCCAACAATGATTATCAAGTCCATCTGACAACTCTACCCATGCAATCTGTTTGAAAAGGCTAACATCTTGATGCATTTAGAAAGGGTGATCCTTCTTTGGAGGGTTTTGTTACATCTATAATGGAACACAAGCGGTTCAAATCACACGTTGAGTCACATTGAGAGAGGGTGATCTTTTTGAACTATTCTATCTACATTTGAAATAGAACACAAGTGGATTTAATCGAGCCTCGGAGGATCTTCTTTTTTGTGTGTAAAATTGGTCACGATCATGCAGGCCAATGGTTCCAACTTGATTTCTGAATCTTGTTTTCCCTCTTCCTCTACATAAAGATTTTGACGTCATGCCCAGGTGCAGGAGTGAGTGTAGGTTTTACATTATTCCGATTTGGATTACGTTCTACCCGCACCGGGTAGCAACTTATTTACATGTACGTAATGCCTTATGTTGTCAATTTACGAACGAAAAATTGAAATTTCAATTCGTGGCCGTGCCCCATTTTACACCTTTCGATCTTCAATCGCCGGATGCCGATGGCTGGATTAGATAATTTTGCCGATCAAAAAGTAACTTTTACTTATTAGTAATTAGTTATTTAAATTACTGATGATAAAATGAGCCCGTTCAATACTTAGGTGCGTTTGACACAGCTTTATCAAAAGACTTTAGATCCATAAAGGTCCCAGGCAAAATGTTGAGGCGTTTGGCAACAAAATTGTAGAGAGCTTTGAGCTAGAAATAGCATTTCCAAAAGCCATTAGCCTAATGCAAGTTGTACCCGACATTGGCATTTATCATTTTTGGAATGTTGCTTTGAAGGGTTAATGTATTTTTTCCCCTTCAATTTGCTCTCGCTAATATTTTCACGGTCCAATTTTGCCCTCAAAATCACCATTTATATTCTCCCTTGTTGAACCAAACGTTCCAAATCTAGTCACCACTCTGATATCCCAATGATGGTCGTGCTCGACTCACCAACAATCTTTGAGGTTGGTAGCCATCTAGGTCTGTCATCGCCTCACTTAAGATCGCATAACCCTCGACATCACCTAGCTAGGGCCACCCGAGGTCATGCGACCTTGATGTTGCCTCCCCCTAGCATATGCCAATAGTAAGAATGGGTGCTTAGCAGCTTGTTTTACTTGCAATTATTTTAACAACCATTACCAGTGAGAGGGGAATTCTAAGCTTGAGGTACTTTGTCATTGGATTAAAAGAAGAATCATGTGGAAAGATGTGCATAATTGGCTTGGTAACCATTGTCTAGATCTTAATTGTTAATTTTTTAAGGAGGAAAAACGAATATAAATTTAAATATTAAGGATATGTGTTCATCAAAATCTAAATAGTAGATTTGTGAAGTAATTAAATAATGTCAGATGTCCTCTTTACCTTTTTTTTATATATAGAGATGAGATAAAGATATTTTGGTCATCTGAAAAATTTTTATATATAGTAGAGATGGTTATGGATAGATAACAATAGAATAAGAAAACTTAGCAACTTTCGGAAAAAATAAAAAACCGCACCTTTTTCTCAATTTTCTCTGATTAAACATAGATAATTGGAAAACATGGCACGATAGTAAGAAACATTTTGGTTGATTTAAATCGTCATCTGTCATATAGAATGCAAACTACTAGAAGGACCCAATTATATTATTCAAAATAACAGTGGTAAAAAGGCTCAAATACTAGTTTTGTTTGATTCCGAGACCTCTAGATATAATTCACGGGCACCATGACCTAATTTTGGTATCGAAAAGTTTGACGGGCAATAATCTCCTCAGCCGACATCCAATCAACTCGATTGTCATTGCGTTGGAACGCTTGAAATCTCTTGTTTAATTTGAATGCATTTGAGTCGCATATTTCGAAAATACAATAATGAAACGAGCACAGTTTTGCTATATGGGCATTTACATAGCCAAAATAAAACAAAATTTGTGCTAATATAGAAAATAATTCATTAAATTTGGCGTCAGTATATTTTATAGGATACAAAATATATAACGCGATTCACAAATATAACTCGAGCACCACGGCGGTAAAAAGAGAGTTATGAAAAATTCAAAATGAAAAGCGGCAATTTCATAATGGATTTCAGCTGAAATCATCCTCTTTCGATCAGCTTCAATGACCAGGTGATGTCGCAACTCTGCTTCACCCTGTCATGAAGAATGTAAAACCGAGATGTCATCTTCTATATTAGGAATCTAAATCACTGATTCACGATGACCTCTGGTGATGTTTGTGTTGGTTTCACCGTTGTGATTTCTTTTCTCTTCACTATTCTGCACGCCTTGCTGGAGCTCTGGTCGCCAATGTGAGTTGATGGATGGCTGGTGGCGGATGTGACGACTGGCGAGCAGTATGCGTGGTGAAATTATAGACATTCTGGTGTTTGTGTGAAGGATCCTGTACACACAACTTGCAAAAAGAAGAGCTGAGAACGGGAGATAACGAATTAAGGCTTTGGCACTTAATTGGGCTAATAATTGTTGAGGTTGCGGTGGCATTATACATCTTTGCCAGATCCATGGATCCTCCTCAGCTAAGTTCCTTAGCAATTCCGATATTGGTTGCAGGGATGATCAAGTATGCCGAAAGGACTCCGGTTCTCAGATCAGCCAGCAGTAAGCAATGCCGAAAATCCCTCCTTCGGCATCCTGACCCCTGCCTTGATTACGCGAAATTCGCGGAGGAATACACCTCGAAAGAAATTTCAGGGGCACGAGCTGTCTCTGACCGACACACCGCCTCCTAATGCAAGAGGGCGACGCATTGATCGTTGCTTATGACAATTTCTTGCCAGGTGCCAGTTCCCCAATCCTCATCCTTAGCTTCCAGGATCTCCAGAAGAGCTGACCACTCTTCCCAGAGAAGTTCATGGGAAGAATGCTTTCAAAGTGATTGAAATGGAACTCGGATTCATGTATGACGCGCTCTTTACCAAAGCCACAATTGTACATCATTTCTATGGTGGCGTTCTCCAATCAATCAGCTTTTCATCTACCCGCCGCTGCTTTATCAGCCTTCTGCCTGACCGATTTGTCTGGCTACCGTTCTGTGAGCGTGATAACAAGTCTCTGCAATTGAGAAGTGATGAAGCTTTGAGCCACAAGAATGAGCTACAAAGGGGAATTTATCCAGCTTTTGCCTCCAATTAGGAAAATGAAAAGCTCCATAAGCTTCCTTGTTTCGGCTTGGTGATGCTTTAGTGGCATAACCATAAAATTGCAACGGGCTACCAAATGCCAGTGAGCCAGCGAATCAAGATTGACAGACAGTTCAATGGGTTTGATACTGCCCTAATGTTATTGATCCAAGGTCAGTTTTTTAATACATATATCAGAAATTATGTTCTCATCAAAAGTTTGGCACATGAAATCCTCAGTTGATAACGGCTTTGACTTCCAAAGATATAATGTTCTTGTTGAGTAAGGACCTTATATGTGGTTTGATTTGTATGGTTAACTATGACATCCATAAGATTTTTCGTACATCTGATCTGAAATCTTCGACTGTCAAGGTATTGGTCTTCACAGAAGGAATGGCGTATGATAGCTTCTTTGAAAGCTTAATCTTACTCTGGGAGGAATGGGAGCTGCGGTTGCTCGTCCTGATGAGTCTCATTTTATAGATTATCCTCATCGGTTTGGGCAACAGAAGAAAGTACTCAGCTGGGAATAAAATGGCATTCGTCTTATGGCTCGCCTATTTATGTGCAGTCTCAATAGCTATCTTTTCCCTTGGCATCCTCTCCCGCAGCCAAGGCGAATGCAGTGATGCTTTCACAGATCTTGACTACGTAATAATGGCCTTCTGGGCTCCATTTTTGCTCCTTCACCTGGGTGGCCCTGATACAATTACAGCATACTCATTGGAAGACGATGAGTTATGGCTTCGGCACTTGCTCCGGCTAATTGTCGAGGTTGCAGTGGCATTATACATCTTTGTCAGGTCCTTGAAGCCTACTCAGCTAAATTTCTTGGCCATTCCTATATCGGTTGCAGGGTTGATCAAGTATGGCGAAAGGACTCGGGTTCTCAGATCAGCCAGCAGTAAGCAATTCCGAAGATCACTCCTTCCGCGTCCTGACCCTGGCCCAAATCATGCGAAATTCATGGAGGAATACACTTTAAAAGAAATCGAGGGGTACAAATTCTCTGACTAGATTTGCGCCTCTTGAACACACGAAAGCACTAGATAACAACTTAATGGAAGAAGGTGATGCATTGATCATTGCTTATGACCTTTTCTTGACCTCCAAGCACCTGCTCGCCGATCTCATCCTTGGCTTCCAGGATTTCCAGAAGAGCCCACCATTCTTCCAGAGAATTACCTGCAAAAATGCTTTCTGAGTGATTGAAATGGAACTCGGATTCATGCATGACGTGCTCTTTACCAAAGCCACGACTGTACATTTTTGGGGTGGCGTTCTCCGATCAATCAGCTTTTCATCTACCGCTGCTGCTTTAACAGCCTTCTGCCTCATTGATTTGTCTGGCTACTCTTCCGTGAACGTGATGATAAGAAGTCTAATCTTGCTGGTTGGAGCGATTGGTCTGGAGATGTATGCAATTCTTGTGCTCCTTTCATCTGACTGGACAATGCTCTGGATGAGTAGGCATAAAAATTTAAGAGCAGAAACAAGGAGGTTGATTTCTCGCGTTCATTCTTTGTCTATCAACAAAAGGTGGTCCAATTGTGTCGCACAATACAATATGTTATCCTCTTTGTGGGTAAGAAAGGAGTCGGCGGAAGAAACGACTTACCTCTTTTTAAGCGCAATAAAATGATTACTCCAGGAACGTATATTGAATCCCGAACGAATGATGGACGATACGACTTCACGTTGGTCCGAATACAATCACAAGGAAAATATTCACATTCCACAGCGTTAATGCCAACAAGTTTCTCAAAGTAGATGATGGAACATTTGAATGATTTTCTTCTGAAGTTGTCCTTTTATACTTCTCTTAGAAAAATAACCGCTCATACCCCTTTAAAAGGTACCTCTCCAATATGTGTCTCTTGAACATACCCCATCATGAACGTACCAAAAATGTAACACTCTTGCTTGGAAAATTGGACGGTCAGGTGCTGTGGCCTTGTAAATTGGATACATAAGCAGCTAGAAGACTACCAAGACGATCAGGTGGAGCCAGTTTCGGATTATTTAAAGAAATCGGTCTTCAACCAGCTCTTGGAGAAGTCTCTGAAGGCTTTGGATTTCCGACTTTGCTGGTGGGGGCGATTGGTCTGGAGATATATGCAATTTTTGTGCTCCTTTCGTCTGACTGGACAAAGCTCTGGATGAGTAGGCAACAAAATTTAAGAGCAGAAACATGGAGGTCGATTTCTCGCGTTCATTCTTTGTCTATCAACAAAAGGTGGTCCAATTGTGTCGCAATTGTAACTATCAACATTTTATTAATAAACTTGTTTCAACATTGTAACCACGTGTGCATGTGTAAAAAATCCCTTATTGTTATTTGCATTTTATTAATAATATCATTTTTTCTGGCTTAGTGAAGGAATACAACATGATCAATTCTCAAATTATTTTTTGTTTGTTATATCGCCTATTTGCCCCGTAGAATGGAAGCTACTTGGAGGACCTAATCATCTTTCCAAATCACAGTTCCATAATTTCCAAATACTACAACTTTAAAATCATCGGAAGTTAGTCATTGCACAAGTGATTCGCCCCCATTCCCCCAAAATAAAAATAAAAATAGAGTTAATACCACAAAAAATCCTAAATTGGTACTCATGTGATAAATTTACCTCAAAATAATTTTTTGACCATCAAAAACCTTAAATTGGTACACTTATAACAAAATTACTTCAAACTAATATTTTGACTACAAAAAACCCCCCAAATTGATACATTTATGACAAATATACCATCTATTAAATGGGATTAATACAACAAAAAATCAAAAGCTGGTATTATTGTGACAAACGAAGAGTAAAATCCCAAACCGATACACTAGTCAAGTGTCTTATATCATCTAACTGAGCAATTTGTCAGTACAATTTGATGCAAACTAACAACTGGTAAATTTATCATAAATGGACAAGTTTGAGGTAAATTTGTCAAGGTATACCTATGTGGGGCTTTTGGTGTATTTATTATAGATTTACCAATTTGAGATTTTTATAGTATCAACCCAAAAAAAATACACCAGCAATAATATATGAAAATACCATCAGCTACCCAATGAAACGCCTCATTCCCCTAAAAAATCATCAATCAAAATGTTTTTTTTTCAATTATATTATTTTCATGTATTGTACTTTCAATTTCCTTAAATTGTAGCTTCGGATTTGCATCATTGATTAGATTCTAGCACTTATATCTACCTCGGTGCTGTGTCATTGATTAAATTCCAGCATGACATTTTTATGTTCTTAAATTTTTGTTGTGAATTAAATTTCGGTATAGTTTGAACTTAACATGTTGTGTCATTGAGTTTGTAATTTCTAAGCCATCACTGTGGATTAAATTCTAGTTTGGGCTGTTGAAATAATGGAAATTGATTTCTCCTTTGCATGAGATATTTTTTGTCCAGAGTTACAAAAAAACCCCATCTCCGTTCATTAAAAGTCGAGGGACAACTTTCGGTGAAAGGTATTTTTTGCAAAGATTACATTTAGGCAAACCAAGTGCAATTGTTGAATATCGGAGGCATAGCTTCGATACCAAATTGATGGGAGAAATTTTGAAGTTAAAACACTCACAACTCACACAAAGAAAAGAAGAAGATAGATAGACTTTTCTATTTAATTCATTTTATTCACCTTAACAAGAACAATTAGAACACTTCCCTATAAATAGACCACCTTTTCTCTTTCTCATAAATATAGCTAGTATTCCGAGAAGATAAATTTCTAGGAACTTACAAAACATTGATGAGAGCTAGAAACACGAATAATCACAATATGAAAAACAAAAAAACCTCTCAAAAGTAATGAAACAATGATGACTCTTCTTCAATATGGGTATCGAGAAGTCATTGGTATCAGTTACAGGTTATCGGTATTGAGACATTGACAACTTGATAATCTCGATACCAATGATATTTATGAATTTAATTTAATTTCTAACATCAGTTACCACTCAATTAAATGATAAGTATGGATTTTTTGGGGATTTTATGCACGAAAGCTTGAAGAGGAAAAGTTAGATTTGTTGCACGTTATATGAAGATTTAAATATCAAAACATCAGACCAAAAGGGATAGTGTACCTCGCGGAAAAAGGAATGTTCATTCAAGAATGTAAATTGAAAGCCATGAGATTTGCGAAGGGACTTGTTGAAAGAGGAAATTTAGATTTTAGGTAACTCTGCACCAAATAGGTAATTGAATCCCCAGAAGTTTTCTTTCCTCCTATAAGAAGAAAGGACCCGCCCGAGAAATGAATTCATTGAAGAAAAATCTCACGCCAGAAAAGTCGATCATTCAATCTGCGACGAAGCAAATGGCGAATTGGGAAGAACTCCCACAAGAGCTCCTAAAGCTCATCGCTCAACGGCTAGCCATAGAAGACTTTGTAGCTTTCGGAGCAGTGTGCACCTCATGGCTGTCCGCCGCCACCAAGGAGACGTACAACGCGAAGTCGAAAGCCCCGTGGCTCGTGACTAATGTGTACAAACAAATGCCCGAGATCTGTAGCCCCTCTAGAGGGAGAACTTACCCGGTGGATTCGTGGGGAACTGAAGTCATGACCTTGTCTCCACCGGGATGGGTGCTTGCGATTAGAACGCGGGATGTCCGATCATACACGGTCAAGGAATACCGCATCTTCAATCCGCTTTCGCGCGTCAGCATCGAACCACCCAACTTGGAGAAGCTCCGCAGGGACTCACTTGTCAGATCGAGGCTGAGACTCCGGCTGTCGTTGTCCTCGCCAATCGGCCAGAGGATGGCGTTGTACTCGAACCCTCCTTTGTCCTCGCCGATAATCGAGAGTATGGCTTTGTCCTCAAGCCCTTCTTTGTCCAGGAGCTACGCTGTCATGATCTCCCTTAACGAGGAGGTTATACCGTCATGGCTTGCCTTCTACAGATCAGGAGAAGATGCGTGGAGGAAAGTGAGCCCGGCGATGCATCGTCCTCCGTCCAGAGTCATCCAGCTGATTTACTACGACGGGCTATTTGTGGCCTTGGATGAGAAACTTCTTGTAATGACTCTTAACGAGGGAGAGAGCCGCATGGAATCGCGACTAGTTCTGGAGCAGAAGTTTGAAGGTCGTCCGTATCTCGTCGAATGTTCGGGCTCATTGCTGGTGGCTTGGGATACAGCGGGCGCCGAGGGGAATAGGTTCCGAGTCTTCCATGTGGATTTGGAGAAGGGAACCCAGGAAGAGGTCAAGAGCTTGGGGAAGGCGTCTCTCTTCTTGAACAACAACTCTTCCTTCTCGATGGATTTCGACACCGCGTCTTGCCTTGCCGGGTTCAAGCCAAACCACATCTATTTCTCGGATTACTTTACCCGATACACTCCAAAGTACACTTATTTCCCGGATTACGCAAATGAGGAGGTGGAGAAGAAGATTTATAGCATGGATAGCGGGAAGGTTGAGACATACTCCGATGCAATTGGTTACGGTCATGCGGGCCAATGGTTCCGACCTGATTTCTGAATCTTTTTCCCTCTTCTTCCGTATAAAGATTTTGATGTCAAACTCAGGTCCAATATTAAGGGAATTTCAAATCATGAATGGATGGGTAAATAATTTATAATTCTTTATTATTTATTTTTTTTATCCGAAAGAGACTTTATTTTCATGTAAATTAAATGTTGTCACTCAATTATCTCTCTAGTTAAATATGTGCTTATTGGCCATTTTTACTCCCATTTATTCTAACGACCTCTACTCGTGAGAGGGGAATTTTAAGCTTCGGGTACTCTGTTATTGGATTAAAAGATAAATCATGCAGAAAGATGTGCATTATCGGCTTAGTAGCCATCCGTCTAAGATTTTAATTTTCAATATTTAAGCAAGAGAAACCAATATGAATTTAAATTTTAAGAATACATGTTCGTCTAATCAAATTTTATTTACATGTATGTAATACCTTTAGTTGTCAATTTAAGAACGAAAAATTGAAATTTCAGTTGGTGGCCATGCCCCATTTTACACCTTTCGATCTTCAATCGCTGGTACACCTGTCAAAATGGATATATAACCTATTTATGACTCATTTAAATATTAAATGGATTATAAATGGGTCAGGCTTTCTTTTAGTTAACTCGTTTATGACCCATTTAAAGAAAGCTTGACCCATTTATGACCCATTTAATATTTAAATGGGTCATAAATGGGTTATACTCACCTTTCGACATGTGTATATATAATGGGTTTAAAAATTAAAAATACTAAAATACATGGGTTGTTAATGAACTTGAATAAGTTTAAAATCTTTAAAAAAGATTATAATAATAAGTTTTCCTAAGTTTAATTAGATAGAGAAATGTTTTAATAATATGGGTCGGGTTAGGTATGGGTTGGGTATGGGTCAAAAATTTTATACTATGGGGTCATAAACAAGTTAAGATAATTTTTAACGGAGTCTAATCGCTGGATGCCGATGGCTGGATTAGATAATTTTGCCGATTAAAAAGTAACTTTTACTTATTAGTAATTAGTTATTTAAATTACTTATGATAAAATGAGCCAATTCAATATTTAGATGCATTTGGCACAGCTTTACCAAAAGACTTTAGATCCATAAAGGTCCCAGGCAAGATGTTGAGGCGTTTGGCAACAAAATTGTAGAGAGCTTTGAGCCAAAAATAGCATTTCCAAAAGCCATTAGCCTAATACAAGTCATACCTGACATTGGCATTTATCATTTTCGGAAAGTTGCTTTGAAGGGTTAATGTATTTTTTCCCCTTCAATTTGCTCTCGCTAATATTTTCATGGTCCAATTTTGCCCTCAAAATCACCATTTATATTCTCCCTTGTTGAACCAAACGTTCCAAATATAGTCGCCGTAATGATACCCCACTGATGGTCGTGCTCGACTCACCAACAGTCTTTGAGGCTGGTACCCATCTAGGTCTGTCGCCGCCTCACTTAAGATCGCATAACCCTTGATGTGACCTCGTCGAGGGTTTGGCATACTTGTTCACCTGATCCCACAGCATTGAGAATACATGAAAAATACAAACGCAACACAAATCCACCCTTTGTGTGTGTGTGAGAGAGAGAGAGAGAGAGGGAGGGAGGGAGAGAGAGAGAACCTGTGCTCCAGTCAAATTCGGAAGCTGACGGTCCTCCAGGATGAGATTTGAGATACTGATCCAACTGCCTCTTACTCTTGATCTCCTCACCAGTAGGTGAAATAAAGACTATCTCGTTCCTCCGAGGCGTCCCAGTTTTCTTTGGAGTGAGCTGCAGGTACAAGGACAAAGATTAGATGAAAAGGATTGCTAGCTGGGGTTGGTAAGATTCATCATGTTGCAACAGAGTATAGGGAAACGCAACCCATTTTTCATTTCGAAAAAACCAGAAAAGTGAAGGACATAACACGAGAATAATAGACAAGACACATATTCCTCTTCTTACTTATGTAATCGCAGAGGAGAGACAAGACATTTATATGAAAGCAGTGAAAAGTGGGGCCTTTCACATTAGGGAAAAGAGAAGGATGAACTCAACTGTTGTCAGAAAACACGCGTACTACACTAACTGAGGCAAATTCTCTTTGCTTCGTGTTTACTTTCTATTACTTCTTACTTATTCATCCTTTTTGGGGTTCCTGAATATTCATGCCTGATCAACCCCAGAGACCTCGAGTCTACAACATATGAAGTCTGTCCTGAAAATTTAGGGGGCTTTTCAGCAAAAAGCAAAGAGAGCAAAGAGAATTGTTCACAATCAAAGCAGTATCATGACAACGTTCAAAGAAAACTTAGCTGTTTGGCTTCGACCTTACCTCACTTCGAGTTCTACCAGCTTGAATTTTTCTTCACATCTAAAGGCATGTCATTTATCTCGAGAAGATGCCAGTATCACTTCTCACACGTGTATCAGGCCTTTAGAAAGGCAGGGCAGTTCAATTTAAAATGGGAGACTACTTTTAAGTTCTTTGCATGAGAGACAAATGACATTATGTTCTGATTATATTTGTGCTTGTTGCACTGTTTATGATATGCCTAAGTTGGTACCGTGCAGAGTGTGGTAATGGCCAGGTAAGATTGTCTGCGATACTACTCGAGTGTGATTAATTAATGTAATGCTAAAAGTGCAAGATGCATCACTGGTGAATTGCATGTGTATTTACCGTGCAGGGTATGACATGACCGGGTAAGGTCGCTTGTGAGTCAATTGCTTGTCGATGTGCTCATGATATTATTGATTGTATTAAGTCATTACCTAAGATATATGGTTGTTCTGTTATTGACCTCCTTGAGGTATTAGACTGCACCATAGGTACCCCGAGGCGAATTGGTGTCCTAACCGGGGATTAGGGCGAGAACTCGCTGAGATTTATATCACACTAATTATTGAATAACCATTTTCAAGTCCGTTGGAGGCAAATTCGTCAGGTGGTGCATTTTGAAAGAAGTAGATTAACTCTGGCCTATTTGCTCGGTCGGCTCTGTAGGAAGTAGCCCATGGTAAAGGCTTGATTGTGTAAACTTCTTAAGGTTAATCAGAAGATGAATAAACTAGCATCATTGATTGTGTTTCTTAGCTATCCCAATTCGTTAATTATACGAGGATTAATTATCGCTTCCGCATGCGCTTAATTGAAAGATAAAAAGAATGGTCGGCGACGCGTCCTGGGACGTCGCATTCAAATGACCGTAAGTGGAAAAAGGGGATCGTCGCGTGCTCGAGGGTCAGGGCGTGACACATATAGCAAAACCGTGCTCGTTTCATTATTGTATTTTCGAAATATGCGACTCAAATGCATTCAAATTAAACAAGAGATTTCAAGTGTTCTAACGCAATGACAATTGAGTTGATTGGATGTCGGCTGAGGAGATTATTGCCGGTCAAACTTTTTGATACCAAAATTAGGTCATGGTGCCCGTGAATTATATATGGAGGTCTTGGAATCGAACAAAACTAGTAATTGAGCCTTTTTACCACCGTGATTTGGAATAATAATTAGGTCCTTCTAGTAGTTTGCATTCTATATGACAAATGACGATTTAAATCAACTAAAATGTTTCTCACTATCGTGCCATGTTTTCCAATTATCTATGTTTAATCAGAAAAAATTGAGAAAAGGTGCTTTTTTTTTTTTTTTTGGAAAGTTGCTAAGTTTTCTTATTCTATTATTATCTATCCATAACTATCTCTACTATACATAACAAATTTAGATTGAGCATATACTAAATGTTTTGAAATTATCTATAAATTTTACTGTTAAATTTCTAAATTAAATAACACGTCGCAATTAACGGGTATAATAATTTGGGGTTTTACCCTCCGTTTGTACTAAAAAAATCACCAATTTTTGATATGTTATCAAATATACCTCATGATCTAGTCCCAATTTAACATGGCATTTCCACATAGATAATAAATACACATAAACAAGATGTCATAGAAAATTATTTTCAAAATAAAACCATTTTAGGACATAAAAAATTAGGGATTACTAATACGGCTTTTGGACAGAGGCTAACGAGGGCAAATTTAGGATTAGAGTAAAATTGATGATTTTCTTTTGACAAAAAAAATTAGGATAGATTTGGGAATAGACTAAGAGTTTGGGGTTTTTCGAGACAAAAGAAAAGTTTGGGCAAATTTGGGACTCGAATCTAAAGTTTGGGATTTTTCCGAGACAAAGAAAAGTTTGGGGCATTTGGGACTAAACCTAAAGTTTGGGGTTTTTTTTGGAATTAACCCAATTATCTATCCATGAAAATATTTCATGCTACTCTTGAACTTGAATTAATAGAAAAATAATATTAAATATATTTTTATAATAAAAAATTTAGATTGAGCATATACTAAATGTTTTGAAATTATATTAAATAAATTAAAATTTGAGTAACGAAATCACATATTAAATTAAAGTCTAAGCACCCATTTGCGTCATTTTCCTATTTGTTATCAATGTTTCCATTTAAAAAGGGCCCATTTGGGAAGCCGAAAATGGAGACCAACTGCATAACTTTTCCTGTAATCGTGCCACATGTCACTGTTCGGTAATTTCCAAAGATTGCACCTTTAGAATCATCACTGTTTATCAAATTTCAAATAATGCCTTAATCAAGTCATGTGGGGTCTCCTTGTACATGGAAAGGATTTTGTATATGGCCATCAAATTGCCAATGAGACATTGTGTATCTAGTTGAATTGGCGAATCCACTAGTGCAATTGGTCTGAAGCAGGTAATATCTATGGGATGCATTTAGAAGGGGGTGAACTTCTTTGGACTTTTTCATCTATATCGATAATTAAACACAAGTAGCCATAATCGTGCCACGTCAAGTCTTCTTTTTGTGTGAGTTGAAAGGATTTTATGAGCCAATGGATTGACAATGATCCGACAATTATTATTAAGTCCATCTAGCGACTTTGCCTATGCAATTTGTCTGAAAAAGGTAATACAATGGAATACAAGCGGCCCTAATCACGCTACATCAAGTCACATTGAGAGAGGGCAATCAATTTTTAACTATTCTATCTACATCTACGATAGAACACAAGTGGTTTTAGTCAAGCCACCTAAAATCTTCTTTTTTGTACGTGGAAAGGATTTTCTAAGCCATCCGATTAACAATGATCCCACGTCGCATATGGAGTCGAATTGGCTAATCTACTCATGCAAGTTGTCCAAAAGAGGTAACATCTGGAATGCATATAGAAAGAATGATCATTTTTTGGACTCTTTAGTTTATATTAGCAAAGGAACACAAATGACTATAATTGTGCCACATAGGAATTAACAAGAGGTCGGTGATTACCAAAATGGATCTTTTGGTAAAGGCCATTGTGTAAAATATCCCTTACTGTTATTTGCATTTTATTGATAATTTCATTTTTTCTTTTCGGCACATTGAGGGAATACAATATTACTAATTCTCAAATCAACTTTCGTTTATTCGATCGCCAATTGGCCATACAGAATGCAATCTACTAGGAGGACCTAATTATCTTTCTAAATCACTGTTCAGTAATTTTCCAAAGACTGCAACTTGAAAATCATCGGAAGTTAGTCGTTGCATGCGTAGTCCCCCCTTCTTTAAAAAAAAAAAATTTACACCTGGCAATAATATAATAAGGAAAAATATAGGAAACGAAAATCCAGGTGACATCAAAGGGGGGGGGCACGGTCGTAAATTCACAATCTCGGCCCCCCAAGCAGCCACCTGACGGAGCATTAACCGGCGGTCGGTGGGGACCGGGGGGAACAAGATCGAACCCCGATGGACGGCCGGGATCGCGCCTCGTTAGCCTCGACGCGGGCGCCGAGAAACCGTTGAAATCCAACCGGACGCGAGCTCCGAGTTTCCAAAACAGTTGGTAGGCTCGCGTGACGTCCAGACAAAACCAAGACCGCCACGTGTACGTCGCCCGGACCCCCTACCCGCTCCCCCTCCCCACTCGCGCTTCGAAATCAAACGGACGCGAGAAACCGACATTGGCCCCCCACCAAGATCATCAAGATAAACAGCACGCTCGGTCTTGGCGATTTGCAAATTTTCGATTTTTCGTTCGTTAGATTTCAGGTTTTTTTCCTTTTTTTTTTTCTGGCTCTTTGTGTAGAGTCTGCGGAGCGGGAACGAAGAGAGAGAGAGAGAGAGAGAGAGAGAGAGAGAGGGAGCTCCGGCGGAAATGGCGAGCGGCGAGCTGAATGCAGTGGAGCGGCAGGAGGAGGGCGGCGTCGAGCTCCCGGCTCCGTCGGGCTGGAAGAAGAAGGTGCCTCCCTCTTGCGTTTTTTGCCCCATCTTTTGTGCGGGTTTGTCCGATTTCGTTCGGTCGGAGCCCTAATTTCGTTTCGCCGCGAGTGCTGGCCTTTTCTGGATTTTCCTCGTGTTAGGTTTACGTTTGTGAGGAAGCTGGTCTTCGATGGTTTCCATGGAAACGCGGGTGATTGTGCTAGTAGTAGCGATTTCCTTTTTGGCAAAATCGAGAGAGCGTGGTTGGTTTGCTTTGCTGTTCTTCGTGTGCGGATGAGGTTGGGCGTCTGTCAGTTGATGAAGTTAAGCAACGGCTGTTTGGTTTTTCTTGCTATTTTTTCATTCTATGTTGAGCTCAGTTTGTGATGTATCTGTGGAATTCGAGAAGCATGGAAATTGAAGAAAGTTTCCCTTTTGATTATCTCCGCAGCTTCTGTAGCTGCGCAATCAGTAATGCAGCTGTTGTCGTTTCTTTTGCTTTTTTTTCTTTCTCTTTTTCTTTTCTTTTCTTTTTTTTTTGGGGGGGGTGATTTTTTTGTGGGCTGTGTGGGGTTTGTGTAGTACTCTTATTCTTATTCAATGTCTTTGTATTGAATCGAGGGGGGATTGCGAATTAGTCCATCATGAAGAGTGAAGAGTCGTTCTTTTTGTTTTCCCCTAAAATAAAAATAAAATAAAATAAAGAGAATTTAAGTCATCATTTCAATCTTGTCTTGGCTAATTTGGTAACTTTTTTCTGTTCCCTGCTGGTCTGGAGCACCATAACTTGGTACATTGTTCAGTAGCTGGTTTACTTTTTTGGTAACTTACTTAAAGATAAATTATGTATTTGTTTTGGGGACTTCAATGTTCTTTTTTCCTGTACATGTTCTTGATCTCCGACTTGTCACAACACGTGCTTGCTTCCTACTCTTTCCAAGTGATAATTTTCACCATTAAGATGGTTGTCCATGTGGAATGTTAATCTAGAAGGAATGGAAATGTGTGCCATCTCTTGCTTCATTGATGTTGTGGATTTCTTGTGCTTGCATTGCTTTGGCTGAATGTAACTGTAGCTTATGCATCATGGGCTGCATATGAATAGTCGACTCAAGGAAAGAGTTCCAAATGATGCATGTGGATTAACATATACAACTATGTAAATACCTGTATGTACTGCTCGACTTCATTATTTTCGAAATGGCACAAATTATCCGAATCTCAAACAATTAAGCTGCCTCAAATTCCATATCACATTATTGGAAACAATTGTACGTTCTTTTCTTCCCCCGACCTGTATATATTTTTCATGCCTATTTTGCGGATCTATTTCGTGTTCATGCAAGATTGGAACAAACATGCAATAGCTCATCTCATCTGCAAAATGTACTTGTTAACCTACTATTTTTTAGGTATTCTTCTCAACAGTGCACAAAAGTACTGAAAAATAATTCATGGAGTCTTAGCTGCAGGAGTAAATGAAAACCACATTGAAGTGCAAAAGTTTGATAGTCCTTAGCATCATAATGTGAGTGGTAAACCAAAATTTGTGATCGAAAAATCTGTCTAAAGACATGATCAACTTTTTCTTTGTTTAAATTTGATGGTTTGATTGATTATGCTTTTCAAGATATTATATTGGGCAGTGGTATTATTCAGTTATTGACTATTCATACTGTTTTATTTGTACAAGGAGTAGAAGGATATTTTCTGAATTTCATGGAAGGAATTGTCCTTAATGGTCTGCATGCAAAGAACTTAAAAGTAGTCTCCCATTTTAAATTGAACTGCCCTGCCTTTCTAAAGGCCTGATACACGTGTGAGAAGTGATACTGGCATCTTCTCGAGATAAATGACATGCCTTTAGATGTGAAGAAAAATTCAAGCTGGTAGAACTCGAAGTGAGGTAAGGTCGAAGCCAAACAGCTAAGTTTTCCTTGAACGTTGTCATGATACTGCTTTGATTGTGAACAATTCTCTTTGCTCTCTTTGCATTTTGCTGAAAAGCCCCCTAAATTTTCAGGACAGACTTCATATGTTGTAGACTCGAGGTCTCTGGGGTTGATCAGGCATGAATATTCAGGAACCCCAAAAAGGATGAATAAGTAAGAAGTAATAGAAAGTAAACACGAAGCAAAGAGAATTTGCCTCAGTTAGTGTAGTACGCGTGTTTTCTGACAACAGTTGAGTTCATCCTTCTCTTTTCCCTAATGTGAGGCCCCACTTTTCACTGCTTTCATCTAAATGTCTTGTCTCTCCTCTGCGATTACATAAGTAAGAAGAGGAATATGTGTCTTGTCTATTATTCTCGTGTTATGTCCTTCACTTTTCTGGTTTTTTCGAAATGAAAAATGGGTTGTGTTTCCCTATATTCTGTTGCAACATGATGAATCTTACCAACCCCAGCTAGCAATCCTTTTCATCTAATCTTTGTCCTTGTACCTGCAGCTCACTCCAAAGAAAACTGGGACGCCTCGGAGGAACGAGATAGTCTTTATTTCACCTACTGGTGAGGAGATCAAGAGTAAGAGGCTGTTGGATCAGTATCTCAAATCTCATCTTGGAGGACCGTCAGCTTCCGAATTTGACTGGAGCACAGGTTCTCTCTCTCTCTCTCTCTCTCTCTCTCTCTCTCTCTCTCTCTCTCTCTCACACACACACACACACACACACACACACACACAAAGGGTGGATTTGTGTTGCGTTTGTATTTTTCATGCATTCTCAATGCTGTGGGATCAGGTGAAACTCCTAGGCGTTCTACGAGGATTAGCGAGAAAGTAAAAGCAACAGACCCCCCTGAAAACGAGCCCCCTCTGAAGCGATCCAGTGGAAAGAAGGGGATAAAAGCTAAAGAACAAGATGCTGAAGTAGGGCATGAGGATGCTGAAGAGAAAGAAGATGGTGCAGCTGGGGAAGAAACTAAAGCAAGCGAGGAAGTGGAAATGAAAGACGTGGTTGAGGATGATCTGGCAAAGAACAAAGGGGATGTTCCTGATAATAAAGAATCTGAGGAAACAGTGCATGAGGCAAACAGTGAGAAGATAGAGAAACCGGTAGCTGCTGGTGAAGCTGAGAAAGAGCAGCCTGACGAAGAGTTGCAAGCACCCAAAGTAGAGACAACTAAGGACAATCCTGAAGAGAACTTGGCAGAGCCTGGGCTTGAAGGTAAGACCACTTCTGATGCAAAGGAAGAGCACGTGGGGAGTGAAGTGCCTATATCTGTAGTTACTGAGGATAAAAAGGAAGGACCTGAGGACAAGCCAGTGGAATCTGAAGCACCATCTGTACAAAAGGAAAGTGCAACTCCGGAATGTACAAAAGATGGACTTGCTGATGCTGCTAACAAGGCTGTTAAGGACCTGCATCCGGAAGAAGTCGGTGTCGACGGAAATAAGGCGAGCTGAGATGGAAAAGACTTTCCAGATTATCACTCTGACCTCCAGGGATATTTAATATGAGGCTTAGGTCGTGAAGTTATCTATAGAGATTTTGCTAGTCTTAGAACTAATTTCTTTGTTAACATCATCCTCCAAACTTCATTAAGTCGGATCTTGACACTGGATCATAGGCATTGTTGTTCCATAGTAAGGTGGGGACGAAGATCTGTGTCCGTAGCATGGTCGTCACAATAGTTGGAGTTCTTTATGGTGCTTTTTTTTGGGTTAATTTTTGTATTGTATCCTAGAATCGAGACACATGATTCTTGGACATTTTAATCTGCTCTAAATTCAGTGAAACTTTACATCTTGCTATCCTCGTTATTGACCTAAATACGTTGCAGATGAATCCCTGGGCATCGTCAATTTCTTCTGGCGTAAAATTTCGGTTCTTTCTTACTCGTAGCACTTCACTACAGTGATCATGAATTCGTATGTTGGTCGTCCACGCATTCATATGATGGGATGACCGATGCTGGGAGTTGGTGACCGACTACTGCTTTATTCCAACGATGTAAGAGCTTTCACCAAATTGTCTTGTTTGCCATATGTGTTTCTTCAATTGAAGTTTGTAGTTGCGAGGATTTGAGTTTTGATAAAAACGATTTTTCTCGAGAAATTTTTTAGAGAGCCTCCGCTCAGCTAGTGCTTTTTCCTCCCTCTTGACATTAAATTTGCTCTTTGCTGGTTTAGTAGACGTTGCTGGCGTCCTGTGCGCTAAAAAGTGGAACCCAGTTTGGGGTGGGTAGCTGGCAAACAATAAATGTTGACATGTACTTATATTTATGCATGCTTAAAAAACTACCAACTATTTTGATATTATAACAATATTCAGTTTTATAGAACATACCAACGCCTTGGAAATTATGTCAATTTAGACGAATCCAAAACGTTCACACATTAGGTTATCAAAATAGTCGGTAATATTTGAAGTATAGAGAAATGTTGACATGGTCCAAAATAGAGAAAAATAAAAAATTTGGCGAGTGATTAAAATCAGTTAGTATCTTAGCTTAATCAACTTCAATACTTTGAATAAGTTAAGATCAGTGATTTTCACTAAATATTAATAATTTCTACACCTCTCCCTAATCGACCAAAATATATATTGATAGATTATTGAGATAATTGATTTTTTTAAGTATTAATAAACGTGATACTTACGGAAAATCACTTTTATATTACCTAGGCTCAATAAATTCAGTGATGCACTCAATCTTGCCATAAGGGAATCTGGCAATCTGCAAAGAGGCACACTTACTATTTTGGTCAGCCAGCATAACTGTCCCTCATCATCGACACTGCTCGAGCAACTATCAGTCCATCATCTCGTAATCCCCTCCGGAACTCCAAACTCCCTTCCCTGTAATTCGAGCCTCCTCCTCCAGCCCTCCTCTCTTCCACTTCTCCTGAGAATTTGTACTTCCATTGCAATGGCGTCTAGATGATCTCGGACTCAAACTTCATCCATGACAATGCACTGTAGCCTCTACGACTCACCAAACTCCTGCTGTCCATCTACCACTTGGCCCCCGCATGGTCCCCTACCTACCCACCTTGCCCGTCTGCCATCAAAACCTTGAACTCCTCTCCAAAACCAAAAGTTTTCGTCTGCTGTGAGTCTACTTCTAGACATTGCACTCTCTCTCTCTCTCTCTCTCTCTCTCTCTAGTCTCTACCCAGACACCTTCCAATGTCGCCGGCAGGCATACTCGCCGGGATATGTCTTCTCGCGGCCCTGTACTGCGGGCTCGACCCGCTCGGGCGGAGCGCGGTGGCGAACTTCCCGGACTTCGAGGCGTACAGGGTCGACATGCCTCCTTGGTCGGATGTGCCCACCGAGAAGGACGCCGAGAACCTGTTGCAGAGGTCGGAGATTAAGTTTCTGAACCAAATACAAGGACCCGAGAGCATCGCCTTCGATCCTGCGGGTCGCGGGCCTTACACTGGCGTCGCCGACGGCCGTGTTCTGTTCTGGGACGGCGAGTCTTGGAAGGACTTCGCCTACACTTCGGGGAACAGGTCCGTCTCTCTTACTTCTTTCTGAGCATTTTGCGAATTGAGGAACTCGACGGCGCGTCAGTGCCATTACTTGCACCATGAACCGTGAGCTATGCAAGTTTTAATCTTTAACGAGAAAGAGAGGGAAAGAGGACTCGAAGTTCAAATTTGTTTCCCTTTTCCAGTGAAGCGTCTACTTCTCATCGAACTAAAGTATTAAGATTATCCTTCGGAGATGATACATCGACTTGGAGGGATACTGTTTTAGTCCCCGTGTTTACTGTATGCATCATGCTTTCAGATCAGACAATTATCGAACAAGTTATAAAAGCTACAGAAGCTAAGAGCTTGGAGCTAAAAGTGAAAACCAGAAGGCTATGGCTACCCTAAGCGGGCTCAACCTTAATCTATAAAGGTTGTTGCTCTGTAGAAGATAACGGTCATGACTGCTCTGCCCCTGTTTCACTATTTGTCATTAAAAAATAGTTTGGGGGATATGACTCCATGTCTACTTTTACTCGAACAAGTTGTTACTTGTGCACTTAGTCATATGTACAGTTCCTCGCCCAGGAAGAAGTTGAGTGTGACATGTATAGAAACTGGATCGAGCAATAATGATGTCACCAAGGAACATTCCATGTGGTATGACTGCACTATTCTGTGGGATGCAGTTTCTCACCATGATCATATGTTGAAGCCAGAATGATTGAACTTGTTAGTTTGAGCTGAATCTGGATGAACATATCAACATGCTTCTTGTGCACAAGATTGTGATCACTTCACGAGTAATTGGCAATCGTCAGTCACATGGTCTATTAAGCCATTGCTTGATCGTTCCAATATTCACTGAGGAATGCTGAGTCCGTATTTGTGAATAAGGATATGAACCAGACTGTTGTTATTTGTCTATTTGATAGCTGCCAGCACATATCAGAATGTCTAATGAAGTCTCATGAGCTACTCATTCTAGTTGAAACCATTTCAGTTTTAATGTATCAACATGATTTTAATTTTCTTCAAGATGCTCCCTTTTGGAATTAAGTATTTGTAGGTCATGATCAATCAGAAATGTTCCTGCTTTAGTTTAGTCTCTGCCTGAAGCACTTAACTACTGGCATAAATCCGGCACAGCTGTTTGACCAAATTCATTTTATCAATGCATTGTGTTTATCATAGACTTGTCTCCGGATACATTCTGTCTTCTAAAAATTCTGCCTTTATTTTCAGGTCAGGCCTGTGTGATCCAAAGCCATCACCTTTGAGTTACTTGAAAGATGAGCACATTTGCGGAAGGCCCTTGGGTCTTAGATTTGACAAGAGAACTGGTGATTTATATATTGCAGACGCATACTTCGGGTTGATGAAAGTAGGTCCTGAAGGTGGATTGGCAACCTCACTTGCAACTGAAGCCGAAGGAGTTCCTCTAAGGTTCACAAACGATCTTGACATTGATGAAGAAGGAAATGTCTACTTCACAGATAGCAGTACCAAGTACCAAAGGAGGTAAGAATGGCCGTTCCTCAACCTTTCCCAGTCTTGGATTACGCATCCCCATTGCTTCTTATCTGTTTTACATGAGCTGATGGAAACTGCCACCTTTGAAGGTGGATGATTCCTTATTTTCTGAAGAACTGAACATAATCTGATTGGCATGCCTATTTGTTGAGTTTTAAGAACCTGGATTAAGTATTGGTGCTAAAATTTGGAGTGTAACAGAGGAACGGTGGATGAGAGTCATGACACGATAATCAGCTATTCTCTAATTCCACTTTGGTGTATGGGTCGTAAGTCACCTCTTACTATTTCGACCACCTACCTGGGTTACAAATGATTTCTCCCTTAAATAATCAGGTGTCTCTTTTCTCAGATCCCTGATGACCTTAAACTCAATGCTTCGTCGACTCCATTCTAAACAGTGTCAGTTAGCGAAGAAAATGCTCGAGTGAACATCTTAAATGATTTCTCAAAATCCTCTAGATTGTTGAGAAGGTGTCATGATAGTTCTATTTTGGGGTAATGACGTTGGTGGTGCCTGAACTTTTCTTCAATATTCAATATGGTCCTTGAACTTCTTCTTTTTGTTCAATCTAATCCCTAAACTGCCAAAAATCCACTCAATGCAATCCCTTCATGAAGTTTATCACCACATCATGTGCATTTTTTTGATGTGGACCACCACGCTGGTGTTTAATGGGCCAAAATAATGATGTGGACTGCTACATCGTCTTCCTAAGTAATCAAATCCTTTTTTTCCTTTTTTTGGGCAAAATAAAGAGAGGTTGAAAGATATAACATGGTGTGGATGCCCGCATGGCAAATCTAACATCAAGTTATAGAAATTATGGTCACATCAGCTAATGGTGTTAGAATATTTAGTGGACTACATTAATTTTAAAAGTTGAAGGACTAGATTTAGAAGAAAGTTCAGGAACCATATTGAACATTGAAGAAAAGTTTAGGGACCAACAATGTCATTATCCTTTCTGTTTTCTTGGGACCTTTTCGTTGATATGTCCTGGGCTCTGTTCTTATCTTATCGTAGCAAACATATTGAATGCCGGTGAAGTAATTAGGCACTACTTGGTTGGGTTTGATCTGATGAGAAGGATTAGATCACATGAACCAGTGAAATCCGAGAGGAGTGACACACTAATTCTGCCCAAAAACTGAGTTATCTGATATTTTCTCTGTTTGCATTGTAATAAGATGGCATTTAACTTGGCGGTCTGACCTAGTAATTTATTCATCAGGAACTTCATGCAGTTGGTTTTTTCAGCAGAAGATAGTGGGAGGCTTCTGAAGTACAATCCAACCATGAAGGAGACAACGGTCCTAATGAGAAACCTCCAGTTTCCAAATGGCGTGTCATTAAGCAAGGATGGATCCTTCTTGGTGTTTTCTGAATGCGCCATTGGCAGGTCAGTCAAAATCCGTATCTTCCAAAGAGTGCATCTGTTTAATGCCACACTTCCTCCTTGTTCTCATTTGCCAATTGTCGGTGTGCGTCCAGGAATGTATTTTTTTAATATTGAGCACTTAATAATTGGGAAGAAATTCTACAGAACTGTGGGACTTCCAGTTTCCAAAATTTTGGAACCAGTCACAATGCAAGAATGTGATGGGTATCAAATCCACTGAATGGTGAAAAAAGAAAGGACCATTAGCATGGGATTACTGAAATTTTTTATCCTTTATATTTTGCAAGGACTCATTTACTATCGACTGTTGTAGATTAAGGAAGTACTGGCTGAAAAGCGAGAAGGCAGGGACTTCTGAAGTATTTGCCAATCTACCTGGGTTTCCCGACAATATCAGAACTAACAAGGATGGTGACTTTTGGGTGGCAATCCACTGTCGTCGAAACATGTACTCTCATTACTCTAGTCTCTACCCAAAACTGAGAAAACTTTGGCTCAAGCTCCCTATCTCAGCGATGACGCAGTTCCGACTCCAAATTGGTGGCCAACCCCATGCCATGGCCGTGAAGTACAGCACGGAGGGTAAGCTCTTGCAAATACTGGAGGACAGAGAAGGGAAGGTCGTCAGATCAGTTAGTGAAGTGGAAGAGAAGGATGGGAAGCTGTGGATGGGCAGTGTTCTCATGCCTTTTGTTGCTGTTTACAGTTTAGCTTGAGGCGCAAGATTGTTTAGCTCTTACTCTTATGACCAAAATAAACCATTATATGCTCACTCCTAAAGGCATAACAGCTCATACGTGTTGCTTTCTTTCTGTTCTGTTCCTTCACTCAGCATAACTTATAACCGATTGAGTTTGTTATGACACGGAAGGGTATTTAAACTTGGGTCATAATGGAAGACATTTTCGTGTGTGAATTTTCTTCTGAGTTTCATCTTTTGATGCTTTGTGCAATGCCCGGTGAGGCTCAGCATTACAATCAAGAAAATATAGCCATTAGCCCGAACCTGAAATTGGGATAAATGACAATTTGATTACAGACTGAAGTCCAGTTTACATTTATCAACTTCCGAAACATTTGCGTAGTTAGATTCATCTTCCATTCTTTGAAGCCAAATGATATTGCCTTCATTCTCGAATTCTTGAGATTGCTACGAAAGAACTCAAATCGCTAGCATTTGTTGAGGATTTCGACTATTCATACCTAGAAGCTGATAATCGCGGTTATCAGGGAGGCTTCTCTTGTTTCTTGGGAAAATTACTCGGAAGTAGCAGTCGAATTATGGGCAGTGATGCTTGGAATGAGGCTGGCATCAAGCATCACATGATGTTGAATCGATCCTGAAAGTAGATTCTCCGTCTCCAAAATTCACACAAGCGTGCGCACGGATTAGCTAGAAAGCCATGGTGTGTTTTCCATGGACGATGCACAAAATGCGGTTGTAGGGTCCCTCCCACCTGAGCATTGGAGACTCATAAATTGGGTGATAAAATGAACATAATTATGCCCGAAACTCTTTTTCTTGGCTTCATGCCTTTTCTGAACTGAGCAGAAGAAATATAGATTGAAGGGGAAAGCATGCTATTCTGGTAGTTAAAAAACTTTCTTCCCATCCCGTCAAAGCACGAACAGCTTTCTCTGGACCTCTTGGACAGCATCAGTTAGCAAAAGACGAATTCACTTGCGGAAGTTGGTCAACTCTCCGGACTCGGGAGTTAAATTAAGTTGATGTCTATCTGCTTTCCTAGTTTTTTATCTCCACGTTCGTCTCACCAACTAAGCAGTGTCAATTCCTGCGCAAGGTATGCTCTTTCCCTCTTTTAAAATGTATTGATTCTCTTTCATGTCAAACCCACGATCGTGTTAAAAACAAACCAGCTGATCATTCTCAAGTTATTTAATAACTTCTGAGAGATTTCTGAACACTTGCAGTTTGGAAGACACCAGAAAGAACATGATGCAGTCGTTAAAATAGCTGCTTATAAGGTAAGACTCTCAAAGGTGGATTACTAAAATCCAATGAAGGCCGATTGCATCTCCTCAAAAAGGTCAGACATTGACAAGTCTAGCATCCGCAAGAACGTGCAGTACAAGATCATTTCATGTAAGGACCGAAAAAAAATAGTGAAGGGGAAAAGATTCTCTACTGATTTGTTAGTACAGGAAAGAATCATTTTATTGAGTTCCACAAATTTCTGTAAACGTTTTATTGAGAAGGGCAGATCACATCGTGCAAGGTGATGCCCTGCTTGTTCTTGAATACACACATTTCCAAAAACACCCACCTTCACAACCACCTAAAAAGAAGCACTATGTACTAAGTAGTATATATGCTAGAAGTCCTTCCCTCTCTTGAGAACCATCCACCCAAAATGAAAAAAATAAGGACAAAAGAAAGAAGACGAATCGAAATGAAAATTATGAAATGGATTCGATTCCGACATGCAGCCACCAGTTCCATTACTGTTCTTTTTTTACATTCTCAGCCAGTCATTCACAGCGCATCTGCATCAAGAGAAAGCCATTTAGAACTAATCAGAGCAGGTAAACCAGTAGCAGCAGCTTGGAGGCTGCCAAAGTTTAGCTGATACTTCTTACCATCTATCTAACCCCCTAGACCAAGAGTAGATATAAGATATTTATCATATGCTAGATTTTGATGAATGATGTTTTTGGCATAATGAATGACTTTTATAGTTGATGGTAAATGAACCATCTATACTTCCATGTTTGGTGTGTGAAGGGATACCCTAACCACTGGATGTTGCTCTCTTACATCTTAAACAACTTTTGAGATACGAGAATTCGATCCTTCTGTTGCATGAGAATTCAATCCTTGTGTTGCTTTCACTGTTGTAATATGAGTTTAAAGCAGCATTAAAATTTACAAAGAGCCATCCATTAACATGAAGAGTTAAAGCAAAACCACAGGAGCTCAGCTGTAGGTAACATCTTGAGCAGCACTTTTCAGGATCAATTGTTACATGAGAGATCAAGCAGAAGTATTGAGCTAGTTTAGTTTCAAGAATTGTATCTGATGAGATCTGACTTTTCAATTTGTTTATTGACTATGGGGTCTGAAAGAAATGGGATCTAAAGAAGAGCTAGAGTAAGTCGAGCGACTCAAAAAGTAAACCTTAATTGCTTGTAGTGAAGCCTGTGTGCAAAACCAGGGGTTGACTTTTATTGGCAATTGCTGAATCGAGAATGCTGTCCGAAAGCAGTTAACATTTGGCATGTTAATTCCAGCAATTTTCCTGCCAAATCACATTATTAAAATTTAGCCAAATAAGAATTGTGCTTATGGAAATCATCTAAAGAATATGCAGGAGATATATCCTAGTTGATCTTAAATGCAATGAAGCATATTACCACAGATGAAGCAGAAAAAAGTCTATATCTTAGCACAAAATTTACCAAAAGCTTTCTAAACTAGGCTACCAAAAATCAATGGCAGGACATCATATATCTCCTTATGTAATCTGCATCTCCTTTAGTAACTAAGAAGGTTATAAGATAATGACCTGGCCCATCAGTTTTGGCACAATGCAATGAGATTGTCTTTCCTTTGAAAACCCCTTTGCTCGTGCATAAGAATTAATCAAGGTAAAGGAGAAGACTCCCTATCAGCTAGCAGGCTCCTGGCATTTTCATACTGACAGTCCAACTTTTCAAGGAAATCATGAAGAATTTTGAAATTACCACAGTCCTATTCCTCATTTCCTTTTGACCTACTGCAACTTTATGTTCAACAGCTTAACCTTTAATAGTGATAACAAAATTAGCATTTCGGCTCCAAATTTTTATGTTAGTCATGTTATGTGCATGCCTCCCTTAACCATTTTCAAACAAAATGAATGCACAGCCCCAAGAAACCTTTCGGTGACCTGGAGAGGGATAAGAAATTTGACAGAACCAAGCCACCCATCATTGTGAAACTGTGGACTGCTGCAATATCTGTGACAATGATGCAGGACAAGGTCATCTCTGTCCTTATAAACATATAATCTTCCTCAGCACGAGGTGGTGCCAATGATCAAACCGTGAAGGACCACTTCTTTACTAATTGGGGTTTTCCGAAATTCTGCTGTGACAGGCTAATAGGATAGTTAATCTAAGAAATGACCGGAGAAACCCAGCTCCATGATTTTCCGACACCCCCCTTGTCCAAAAGGAACTGAAGCCCAAGTCCATCGTGATTTAACGCACATGAAAATGGTTAAGTTCCAACTTTCCTCA
Source organism: Angophora floribunda (assembly GCA_014182895.1). Taxonomy (NCBI): domain Eukaryota; kingdom Viridiplantae; phylum Streptophyta; class Magnoliopsida; order Myrtales; family Myrtaceae; genus Angophora; species Angophora floribunda. The sequence goes on along the minus strand of CM024706.1, from coordinate 41,043,301 downwards.
GAACCTCCAGGCCACACAGTTACACAATATCAACATCTCGGTCACTGTATCGAGTTGCAACCTCAAGCCAATAACTCGCCGACACTGCTCCATTTTCCTAATTGGAGGTCAATCGGTACGGAAACAAAACAACGTCATCCCAAATTAAGAAAACTGTCTTAGATAATCTCTAGCATAAATCGGCAAGAACTTCGGCGATAAAATTACAGGCTATGAGACAAGATCCTTAAACGACCATCAACAACCAGTTCGCACCATACAAGGAGAAAGCAACATACCTCTCCGGGGCTTGGCCGCAACCTTGGTAGGCGTTTTCTTCTCGACCTTAACCTCCGTCTCCTCCAGTGGAAACAAAACCCCATCAATCCCCTGCACGGAAATTCGCCCGTCGGTGTAGATGTCCGGGTCAAACAAGTATGCCGAACCCTCGCCCTGCCCGAACTTGACCGACCCATCCGCTTCCTGCGCCACCATCTTGTGGGGCAACCTCAAGGTGTCGTACCTCACCTTTCCGAACCTCCGCACCGCGTTATACATACTCTCCTCCGTCTGGTACTCCGGTATCAAGTGATAGTACATGATCTGCTCCGGCGCACCGGGCTCGCTGAGCTGGTCCGTCGTGAGCTTGGCCATGGCTTCGTCGTTCGGAGCCAGGACGGTCAACACATACCCTTCCGACACTAATCTCCCCATCTCTGAAGCTAGAGAAGTCAAGTTCACCAGAATGTCCGCCATTTCGTTGTAACCCCCGTAGTGAAGCAGAGTGTGGATGAAGTCCTTCACCTGCGCCTCGCCGTCGAAGTGGTGGTGCGGCCCGCCGGGTCCAGGCGCCGGCGCAGGCGCGAGGGAGGGCCCCGGCGCCATCGCGTCGTATATCGGGAGCGTCGGCGGCGAGCCAGCCTTCGCCGGCGGTGCTGGCTTCTTCAGCCGGTGAGTCCTCGGGTCGACCTCCGGAGCTCCCTCCGGCTTGACGGCGATGATAGAGCGCAGACTCCTGCGCCGGTTGAAGTCGTCCTGCACGGACTGCGGGATCAGCAGCCGCTCGATGCTGTGGATCACGCCGTCGGGCCGGGTCACGGCGTCGGCGTGGATCACACGCGCCCGATCCACCTCCCTCTCCCCGGACTCCAGCTTCGCCAGGCGTAGCCGGTGGCTGGACAGGGAGAGCACCTCGTGGTGGTGCCCCGCGGCGGCCGACGACGGAGCCGGGTCGGGCCAGTTGGCCGAGTCGATCCGGGACGGCACAATGTGGAACATAAGCAGCGTCTGGAGGGACCTGAGGTTCCGGGGCTCGAGCAGGAAGCGCTTGAACTCCGGGTCGAGATCTCGCTCGAGGGCCTCGTTCTTGGGCGCGAAGATGGTGATGTTGTGCCTGCCGACAGTCTCCTCGAGGGTCTGGAGGAGCAGCGCCTTCTCCACCAGCTCGGCCAGCTCGGTGTAATGCGAATCGAGCAATGCCACGAGGATGGAGTTGGAGTTTATCTGGCCGGACCCGGACCCGGATGACGACGGCCGGGGGTGGGGTGGGGGTGGTCCGACAATGCTGGGCAGGTCCCGGCGAGGAAGAGGAGGGAGGCGAGGAAGAAGGCGGGGACGCCATAGATGGGAACATCCATGGCGGTGGCGGAATGCAGATTCAGGGCGGAGAAGGATGGAAGAAGGACCGCAGTAGAGAGAGAAAGTCAAGGGAGAAAGAGTAAGGCGTTGTTCTTTTTTAGAGAGAGAGTTTTGTCTTGCTCTTCTTCTTCTTCTTCTTTATTTTCTTAACTTCGCTTTTTTAGTTTTTTCTCTTTACTCCGTGGCTTCGTGGTTGGTGTAGAGATTACAGTTGGGAGTGGTGTTGTGTTTGTCTGGAGAGATTGTTCATGTGGGCTTTTTCTTTTCTTTTTTCTTTTTTTTTTGTCCTTTTTCTTTTTGCCGCTTGATGTTTTAAGGCGTGTCGTTTTCGGGGTTCTCCTCACGGTTTTCATCAACTTCGATGCCCAGATTCTACCGCGAAAAAGTTACCGCGTAACACCTCCCTTTTTCATTTCGTTTTCCGAATTTCCATTAAAAAATTAATATCACGAAAATTTTAAAATTAATATACTTATAATAAATTTATCTTAAATTATCAAAAAACCTCAAAATAATATATCTATAACAAATTCATCCAAAATTAATATATATTTTCACTTTGACTTATCACATCCAACTCATTAATTTCATAAAAAATTTAACGAAAAATAAAATTTATTTCAAGCATACTAATTTGGAAATTTTGATGAATAAAAATTAATTTTTGATAAATTTGTTGCAAATATGTTATTTGGAATTTAATGAACGGTGGAATTTCATAATAAAATTTTAAAATAATAAATAAGTTATAAGTGTATCGATTTGAGATTTTTGTTCACTTAAAATTTAATTCATGATAAATTTATTGCAAATATACTTATTTAGAGATCTTGTTGGTTAGATATTAGTTTAGCACATATAATTTCGGATTTTTTACGGTATTGATTCTGATATTAAATAAAGGCTCGTAAATAAATATAAAAAGAGAAGTCTCGGAAAATTATTCCTAAGTTAATCATTGCGGACTACGTACGTGTGTGGCCAAGACGATCGGCCGAGATTAAATACGTGACGACTGGGATTAATTATTGGCCGTTAATGAGGTCTGGTCCGGCTGATGTGAAAGCCGCCGATGACTTCCCTTGCAAGGGCGAGCCGCTCGGACAGGCTACCGGCTGAGACGGTCAGAATGGCTCGGGGAGCGGGACCCGCCTACTGGCCGACGAAATGACCGCGCGTTGCCTTGGCTTCTAAGCACATCCATTCCCCCCGATCGCTTGGGCTTTCGGTTCGAGACTTGGGCTTCAATCCTGGCTTTTCCCGGTTCCCGTTATTTTTTATATTTCTCTCTTTTTCTTTCCTTTTCCTTTCTTTTCTCCCTCGTGCAATTTGTGGTTTTTAATATTTTAAGCAAAGGACTCCATTCCATGATCGAGAAAAAAAATGACTAGCCGACGGCGTCACGAGCCTCGTCTTACTTTCGATGCCAAGTGATGCAACTTAGTACTTTTCTCGCACCGACCCCCAAGAGCCGAGTCTTCCAATAAAAACTCCAATTTGTTATCATTTTACCTAGAAATTAACCAAACGTAATCTCTCATCCGATGTGTTGCGATCAGATAATTTTTGTTGTGGTTTAGCTAGCCATTGCCTCCTCTACGTTGATAAAATAATTCATTTTTAAAGAGGTGATTGTAAGCATCAAAGCGACGGTATTTCTATTTAATTGTTTGACAACATCTCGAAATATTTCTCTTGACAAAACCTTTGTATATGCATGTTCGATTCCTTCTCCTCCCTTTTTCTCCCTAGTTTTGAAGTGGATCAAATCTCTGATAATCATTTACCACATTTAGAAAATGCCAAATAAGCGAGTCAAGTCGAAAATGATCCAACTCAAGTTAATTAAGTTGATCTGTTTAGAACAATTTTCATGCAATTCAAATCTAACCCAACCTAATCTATATACAATCCATATTACTAAAACACATTCACATATCTAAATTAAAGCAATAGACATAAGAATAATTGGATTTAAATAAGTCGTGAACTCATTTAACATTCATATTATTCTGAATTTTACCTATTAAAATTAACTCAATGAAAATAAATAGTTCACGTAACAATTCAGCCCATTAAACACAAGTTAAGAAACGAGTTCATAAGCAATTTCGCGTATCCAATCGCGTTTGTGCAGAGTACATGCCAAAACATCGCTCGGTAGTTTAGAAGACATTTTCCCAACCCGCTGCTGACGAGAACCTACAGCAAGCATCCTATGCTTTTCTTTTCTTTTCTTTTCTTTTTTCTTCTTTTTTTTCTCACAGCTCCCTTCTCTTGACCGAATCATACACGACCGACACTCACCGAGTGGGGGCCTCGCCCAATTATTTCGAGCGTCGCCATATGAACACTAAAGAGCAAAAGAGATTTATGCATATTTTATTCCCTCCTTTCTTTTTATTCACGTATTTATATATCTATCAATTTTATTTATTTATTTATTTATTTATTTGGGAATGGGCATGCGAGGGGGTGAAAATGGATGATTAAAACGGTGGGAGCTGGCAACGGGGAGGGCCATCCACGGAGAGAGAGAGAGGGTGGGGGCCATAAGAGGGGGGCGTTGACGAATTTGCCCCCGACACAGATGGACGGATGCCGCTGCTTTTACTTTTCGAGCAGGAGCTGAGCTGTCGTTGTCCCCCCACCCCCTTGCAAATATCATTTTTATTCGGAATTATCTCCGCAGTACATTGAAGAGAGAATATCCCCCCACCCGAAACGTTTTCTAATTCATTCCAAAGACGATAATAATAGAAAAAGTCATCAAAAATTATAAATTACGATCGTTTTGAAACATTTATTCTAATTTTTTTCTCGTGACGTAAGATACCAAAGATTTTGAGATAAATATGTCATGCGGATGCAAATTTATGATTTTTAATATCGAATGAAAGAAATATGAAGTAAATGTGTCAAATTAATGAAAGTTTAGAGTGAATGCGTCACATTTATACTAGTTTTGGGTTTTTTGCGTTACTAAAAAAAGTTTGAATAAATGCATGATGGTAGATATAATTTAGGAAATTTGGTAACTAATAATAATAAGAGATGAGAAATTAGCAATTAAATAAATCAGAAGAATCATTGCAATATTCACGTCGGAGAAAAAAACAATATACACATGTATACATTCCTCGCATAAAAATGCATTTGAACCTCCGTGATCGATTTGTCTCGACTAACCAACCGCTTGACTCGTTTCACTCGAGAAAGCAGACCGATTTCACTTGTTCGCCCCGATCATTGTCAAAATCAGTGGACGAGCGAGTGTCGCGGGGTGATGCTATTGGGTAGATCTCATCGTTAGGAGATTCGGAAACAGGGTACCGTGTTGTGTTTGAGTTAGCGTCATGGGAACAGATTAAAAGCGAAGGGGGGTCGGAAGCCGGGACATTTCCCCGACGGGGACGTCTCTCCTGCCGGAGGGCTGCGGGTCGTTCTCGCGCCCCATATATTTTTTTCTCCTTCTTCTTCCGGGCTCCATCCCGACCGTGGGATGCGCTCCGTAGGTTAGGTGACGCGTGCAATCATGGACGTCGGATGGGGAATCGGACGCCTACGAATCGCCATTTTGTCTTCGCTTAAGCGACTACATATGGAGGCCTCGCGCGGCAATATTAAAAACGGGGGGCCGTTTTAGGTGAATTGGATTCGCGTGATTCTGCGCAGCGGCGGTGGAACCAGTCGGGGCGATGTCTTCTTGCGGGCTTCCGACACCCGCGAGTGGGCCCCGCGGGATTGTCGGTGGCACCCTATTTTTTCTCTCTCCTTTTTTCTTTTGGGGTTTTTTTTTTTTAATATATTTTATATTTTATATTTTACTGGTCGAAGTTTTGGTGCACGTTGGGCTTCACGTTGGAGAATTCCTCTCTTTATGCGAAAGCAGCCTTCGGAGTGGGGTCAACGCAGAGGTGTTGGGGTTTCGGAATTCAACGTGCATATAAACTCTGAATTATATATGTATATATACATTTGTGTAATGTATATGTCAAGAAGGAATAGTTTTGCATTCTCTTGTAAGGCAAATGACGAAGTCCATAAAGTTCGATTGAAGAAGGGCGAGATGGTTGACAGAATCGACTTAAAGATGTGATCGCTTTTGTCTTAGTGAGTAGTACGTGGAGTTGATTGAAAAATTAGCGAAAGTTCGGAGGTGAGAATGTAGCACTTTTCTTCTTCTTCACTTTTTATCTAGTACGGTTTAATTTTCTTTTCATGAGCGTGACTAATCAACCGATTATCCTTTTTAAAATGGCTTGACCATTCAAACTAATGACCCGCCCCCCAATCCTAATGGGCTAGTTTTTAAGTGAGTTGGGCCCGTGGATGCATTCACGAGATAAGAAGACTCGATGAGCGAGAGTCCATCGAGAAAAAAATGAAAGAAAGGAAGTGAGCCAACAGTGTAGCATTGGAAATCGAGGTTTAGTTTGATTTAAGGATAATGGTTAATTAAAAAAATATTTTATTAAAAATAAACACTCGTATCATTTAAAATAATTATACGATGTCAATTTTTTTCATTTATTGACAACAAGTTATGTTTAAACTTTTTTTTAGTGTGATGGAAAATATTTTTCACTTGTTCATTTATGTAAGCAATATAAACAATTATTTTTTTAAAATATTTTTAAAATCATTCATTTTCCACAAAATAGACAGAGCCTGAATTCGTGAACCCTCATCTCTAATCCCATTTACCTTCGATATGCCATCACTTATTGTAAGAACATACCCTATGTTGGTTCGGGGGGATTGCGAAGTGATGGAAAGGTGTCTAAGTATACAATTGCGTTTGGATGGGGGAAAATAATGAAAAGGACGTGATTAAGAGAGATTAGGATGGATTGGTTTGGTCAATTTTCCAGAGGATTTACTCATATTTTTCACCTATACTTTTATTTCAGCATGGTTGCTTGGTAACCAAGAGTATAGGAGTTGGGAAGCTAATTACCAAGCAACCAGTGCAAAGCACAAGACAATCTTGCTATGGGCATTTCACCCACCATTCCCTACATTCACCGACGAGGGTGGCTATTATACCAATCAATCGGTTTCTCAGACATCTCCTTAAAAGGCGAGATATAGTAGAGTTTACATTCCTTACCTAGGAAGCCCACTAATTCCAAGACTAGGAAGGGAATACTCCCATGTTTTACGTCATAGAGTTCAAACAAAACCTTTTAAAGACTCGTTTAGATCTACCTATACTCTTATTTTACATATATTTATCAATACATTAGATGACATTCATGTCACAATGTATTATTTTTTTCATTCCTTTCACTTACCAACATCCAAATGACTTTTCAACTCAATCCCTTCAAATTGTTTCTCTTCTTTTCCGTCATAACTTTCTAAATTCTAAATCTCTTCTTTTCCTTCCTCATTGCTCCATCCAAATCGAGAGTTAAATTGTCAAACGACAATGCTAGTATGCTTAACATATCTGATGACACGTGTTACTTTTATTAACCCTTTAGATTGGTTTTAGTGACTAAAGATCCGGCCGGCGCATGAATCAAGCATGTGACACAATTCGATCCCCCACACCTACGAGTGCGAACAATTTCACACTCCGGTCGCCCAATGGAACTTAGGCTCGCATCTTAATCGATCCATAAAGTTGGAAGAGCATTTGATGGGGGCATGAATTGTACATCCAAGGCGGGTTTCCTCTTTAAAAAGAAGAAAAGGAAAAATACAATGTTTGGGCTTGGAGAGGTAAAAGATGGGCCCACAAAGAAATTTCAATATTTATAATGGGCCTGACGCAATTCATCTTGCACCAGGCCACGGCCCACGATGTACGATTCAGGCCTTTAGCGGAGCCTCGGGACTCATCAGCCTGGGCACGGGCTTCGCAGTATCGAATTGATCAACGTGTCTTTTTTCTCACTTTCCCCTTATGACCTAGGCCCCAAGCATCTATTCGACAACCAGACTAATCTCAAAAGGCGATAACTCAGATCGATTCCATCGTAATATCGATTAACATCCACTTTCCGAAAATGTAGTCCGACATCGAGAGCTCTTTCCTATAATCGGGGCTTTTCTAATAGATAACTTGAACCTTATCGACCGCACTAACTTTAATGTCGATTGCGGTGGTGGCTTAGGCCGTCACGGAGTCGAGTGTATATTGGCTATCATGTTATTCTCTTTCATCACAAGAGCTGTGACAAAGTAGTATGTTATTGTATACTTTTATTATCATATTGTAAGCTATCAACTATTATATTATTATATGCAATATCATGACGAATTACAATCACTGTCTAATTATTGCATTGCTAAATGTTTAAATACCATCTTTTGTATGTCCTCGACAATATTCAACTGAGTAACCAACCATCATGACAATCATATTTTCAAAACAATGTGGCTCTGTGGTCAGCTATTAATCATGATCATACATTATGCAATCATTTTTTATGCGGTTGCTATATAATTTTTTTTTGTTATTAATAACCATCACTACTAAAAATCAAACTTCTTAGATAACCAAAACCGAACCTAAGCAAATCCTTAAAAGACTTTATCCTGGTTCAATGCAAATCTTAGAAGTTTCGCTACATTTAGTTGGACTTTTGGGGAAAGCTTTTGGGAAAATGCAAAGGACTTTGAATTTTCCAAAATGTATTTTGTGCTTGTTAAATTGTAATATGAAAGTTCATTGTGAAGTAACTTTGAGTAAAATAGTGTTCGGAGAGATTATATTTACAAATGACTTTTATGATTAAAAAGAGAGAAAAAACAATAGGTTGGCGAAGGGTAAATAGTCGTCGTCGATCGAAATCTGTTATCGACAGCCGACATCTAAGGTTATGAGACCTTAAGTAGCTCATAGAGACCACTAGCAAGGGCTACTTGAGGTCATGTGGCTCCTCACTAAGGTCATGGGCCCCTTGGCAACGATCTCTTGGGTAGTCGCGACCACACCAGCCTCTCTTCAGCCCGTCGTGACCCCTTGAACCACTCATAGTCATGCCAGCCACCCTCAAGGATAAGAAGATAAACAATCACAAACGAGGACATAATCGAAAAAACAAAAGTCGAGCAAGGACAAATGTTTTATACTAAACCTTAGTAGAGACATGCCAAGAATGCTGAAAGCTAAAGTAGGTCTCGGCTGCCTTAAGCTTTCAATCTTATGGAGGCCAACTCTTCCTCACTAGGGTTTGCAAAAATTTTCCCGAGCACTCAAGTATCGGCCCATCCCAGGGCCTTTTCCAAAAGCGGTCGTAAAGTACCTAGAGGTGAAGAATAAAGATAATAATAGAGGGAAATTAGGGGGAACCGTGTTATTCCGCCTGCCGGCAAAGAGAGAGAACAGGCATCGGCACTTTTGGAATGGTTTTATTGCGGGGGGTGGACGACAGCGACGTGGATCCAGGTGTAGCAGTAACTGTTTACACAGTGCTGCACTTGCTGTAGCCGTCACATGACGCGAATCTCGAGGTTCAGTGCTCCCGACAGGCGAAGCAGAGGAAGAAGAGAAGATCTTGATTTGACAGAAACCTAAGAAGGAAAAGGGAGAGTCTCGGCTCCATGACGCGGAGTATCGACTTTGCATGTGCGAGGCAGGCCGCACGTATCCGCATGCAAAACGTTCCCCAATGATTACCGGGAAGGACCGAAAAGATTCATGGTCCGACCCTGCATTTTGTCTGTTACTTGTCGTTTTCCTTTTTAACAACAGCGCACGACGTTTGCACTTGATAAACAGAGGAGGACCGCTTTTTGTCAGCCGAAGCCGAAGCCTCGTCGCCTATGCTCGACACCATAATTAATTGAAGAGCTTTGCTCATCGCTTGCGTTTGCGAGAAGGTTAAGACGAGCGTCGCTGATGCAGCGCAGAGAAAAGCCGCCATTCGCGTCACAGAAGAGTCGAAATAGACAAGCAGCACTGGAGAGATGAAAGGGGCGAGAACGGCGTCCGACTGCTGTGATCGCTTGGCTCGTCGCCAGTCAGTGGGTTAGCGCTCGTCAAAAGTGGATTTCAGTACAAAAGCCACATGATCGACGGTTGAGATTGGGCACGATGATAGGCCACAAGATGATTCAGCAGACGGCTTCCAGTTCCGCCGTCGCCTTGCTGCCTCTGACCCGTGCTCTGAACAAAGTGTAACCAAACGCAAAGGAAGGCAGAAACACTTCAGGCGATATTTTTCTTGCATTTTCTGGGATCAGTTGAAGTTCTCTCGTCCTGCTGCTCCGGGAGCAAATGGAGATAGAATGAAACCCACGAAGCCAAGACTCAAACCCTTATCTAGCATCCTCAGCATCGCCATCGCCATCAATGAGGACGATCCGCCTGATCTTTTTCTCTGCTCTCTTGAACCCACCCAACGTTTGCATTACATCGATGGGTCCCGTTTTTGCCCAAGGACAACATCATCATCGACTGTGAGCTAATTCTATAGTAACCCTCCTATATAGTAGGATATTCAAGACTGACGTTCATTCTGCAGGTACTTGTAAGCCAAGGACGACGTACTCACATTTCAGTCGGACCTGCACATGTTCCGTCGCCTGCTTATTTGACGGCTAGGATCTTTGTTGCCAAATCCCACGCATTCCTTCAATTATCTAGAGCGGGGTGGCATTGGGTTTGGCTGCATTTCTTTCCAATGACCATGTTGAAGATTTAAATGCACAAAAGGATGATTTTGATATTAACAATAGTTCGGGTGATGTGCACGTGTCTACGTGTACTGGGTATAGGATTGACATTGAACAAACTAAGATAATTTCAAGAACATAAGTCATGGGCTTCAGGACAATATAGTTTCGTTACTTGAACAGACTAGTTTTAAATACAGAGTCAATGGAGGAGTATTGAGATGGGGGGGGAAGCTATGGATGTGACACTCCTTCATGAATGAGGGTGAAGCTCTATTTATGGTCGCGGAGATTTTCTTTGGTGCACAAACTGATGTGGGCTTCTCTTTACCGTAAAATCTAACCACTTCTTAAAGACAAACGCCACAGAACTTAACTTCCAACTATTACACTAGATACTTCTAGAAATTTCTACAAAAATGGGTCACCTTTCCAACAGACCAACAGCCGGATCAACCACCAAACCGTGTTGTTCGCGGGAAAGATGCGATGCGATGTGGTGCTTCGACATAGATATTTGGTTAATGACAGCACCCAACGTACGGTCAAAGAACTACCTCCCGAATTCGGCTGATCCTCATCTTGCTATCGAATTTTAGTCCTGTGAAGGCCTCCTTCGCGTTCATCAACTCTATAGAGGTGGTTTCGGTTCTAGACTCAGGCACGACGCTCTTTCCCGTCACAGATCATAACGGTCTTGATGCTTTCAATTACCGACGTGTTTAGAGGCTCAATGTCAGCAGACCCGTAATCCTCATCCCTTCGCAGAACAATACATTGGGGAGGTATTGGGTGACCGATGTCAAGCATCCCAAGGACGAATTCTTGGCCAAGAGCGCTTCTTTCCCGTCCAAAGTCACTAAATTTCCAGAGGAAGTGCACGAGTTGATTGGCCCGGCCTCTGTTTATGCATATGCCAGTCCAGATGGGCAATGCAAAAGTTCAAAGAGCGAACTTTCAACGAGACGTGGAACTTTGACATTGACGCATACTTTTAACTTTGTGGTCAGGCTAGACTTCTTCTACACGGTAAGCAAGTCGTTGGCGATATCCAGTTTGGACTTGTCGAGGTTGACTCACGGTCTGGCCATGCCTTACTGTAAAGATATCGTGGTGAATTCTACCCAGATGACCGGGGGGCTAAAATTTCAAGTTGGTCTGATGAATCGGGACATTGGCCTGGTGAATGCCATCTTGAATGGTGTGGAGATCCTGATAATGAGTGACTCTGGATAATCTGGATGGTGAATTCGGGGTTGATGGGAAGAAAGCTACTTCATCTGCTCGCAACACGTTTGCAGCAGTTGGAATCACCATGATGTCCAGAGCCTTTGGAGGCCTGGGCTCATTGTTGATCAAATGGCACAAGAGGCCCCGATGCTAGCAACACGAGCTTCACGAGCAGCGAGACCTCAATAGAATCTGACAGAAGGAGATGTAACAGTCCCACTTTCGTGCTCGGTCCATACTTCTCCTTTGCGTAGTCACAGGAACCGACCCAGAACTTCAACTCTGATGCAGTGATCAGTTTGGGGGTTTTCGGCAATGTTTATTCAGGAACAATCAATAATGGGACTGAAGTGGCTATTAAGGGAGGAAACCCACGATCCGGACAAGCCATTACTGGAATTCCAGACGGGAAATTCAGATGCTGTCTAGGCTTGGGCGCAGGCATTTGGTATCTCTAATCAGTTACTGAACGAGAACGATGAGATGATATTGGTCTACTAGTACATGTCCGATGGTCCTCTTAAGAGACCATTTATATGGTGAAACTCGCCATCTTCGGAAAGGAAACAGAGGCTAAAGATTTGTATGAGAGCTGCTGGCCGGCTTCCTATCTCCATACCGGCATGGACTGAGGCTTTATCTGCCGCAATGTGAAGACAACCAAAATCTTGCTCGATGATAACATCACTGCCAAGGTTGGGGGATTTTGGCTTATCCAAGGATGCACCGACGGGACAAGTCAGTGCGAGCACAGTGGTAAAGGGAGGCTTTAGAGGCAGCAATTGACAGACTAGTCCGATGTTTGTTCGTTCCGGGTGGTTTTGCTTGAGGTACTACGTGCGAGGCCGGCTCTTAACCTGGCGATCCCGAGAGAGCGACTGAACCTGGCGGAATGAGCAATGCAGCGGAAGAGAAAGGGGCTGCTCGGCAGGATCACTGACCGGCACCTCCGAGGCTACCTCAGGATATGTTTTGTGGACCTTGGAACCTTCATTGAAGAAGCAAGAAGCTTTCTCCCGAGCAACTACCACGACCTCTCTAGACGTCGCTTCATCCGCTGCATCCCCGGGGCCGTCCGGATTCGCCTTACAGAAGAAAGGGAATGCCGTCGGCGACCAATCTTGAACCGATGTATATGATGATCCGATCTTTAAACGACTGACGGCAAGATAGTGAGCCGCGAGCAAGGTCCATGCCTCTAACTGTGCATGTTCTAGCATCCATGCCTCTAAGCTGTCCATGTAAAGCTGTAGGCTAGGTTTATTTCATGGGAAATTGGATAATTTGCAAACCATTTTTCTATAATCGCTTGTATCATTCATAAAAAAATCGGAGCCTTGATTTAGTGAATTTTTTCATCATCCATGAAAAATTTTTAAATATAAATTATTAAACCATTTTTCCATAATATAAATATTTATTTTTTTTCATCATCCATTATTTAAATATAAATTATTATCAATAACAGTATTTTTCAAATTGATTATTTCAAATATTGATAATGATTATTTTAGGAAAATATTTTCTAAATCATTAATTTTCTATAAAACAAATGGAGTTATTAAGTATTTCCCACCACTTTAATAGCTATTGTACATAGCTAATTCTATTACATATATAGAATTGCAATATAATTCATATCTGTGTGTACATTGATATTTCCAAAGATTCTCCTTTAGTTTTCACTTTCTTAACAATACTTTTAATTTTTTTTTTTCTTGACATAAAGTGATTGATTCGGTAAAATTTAGTGTATTTAATGTGGAAAGTCTAGTTTTATTTTTTATTTTTTTTGCTTTTTTGGCAAACGTAATGTTATTTGAAAAGGAAAATACCCCCTTCCATTAAAATTTGTGCATTTGATGTTTAAAAGTCCATTTTTCTCTTATTATTTATAGATAGATTGGCTCATAAACGAGTGAGTTGTCCATTTCTTTCTTTTTTTTCCTTGTCATGCAAAATCACCTTATTACTAAATATACGAATTGTTTATTTATAGCAAGAATTTACTTACATGATATGAAGAGATTACACATATATATGTGGGTAGAGAAAATTATTTTTAGACATGAAATTTATTTGTAAGGTTGTTTGTAAATATAAAAACGTTCAATTATAATATTGAAACAGGTGAGAAATGACGTAGAATTGCTAATTGAGATTTCGTTCGGTGATAATATATCTATAAATTAACGAAGTTGGAGTATTTTGGGAAAAAAATGATTGTGATTGATTCATTTATCTAGATATTCTAGTTCAAAATGCAAAATAGTTATAATAACGCAAATGACCAGAACAAGAACATGCATAAAACAACTCTATTCTCGAATTCCAACATAGGTAAAATTTAAAATCTACCTCATTTAATAATCGATATAAAAAAAATTCTAAATAAAATGAGTTGTGACGAGATAAAGCGCACTAATTAATTACAATATAGTCTCTTTTTACATATCGGTCTTTCTTGATATTCACTACCTTCAGAAAAATTTGTTTTGAAAAATATAAACCGATAAAGTTCATAAGTCAACTGAGTATTTGGATTTTATTCCTATAGCGCTCATTACTTACTTGATTGGCATTGACCAATAAATACGTTCAGTTTAGAAAATTGGATAAGGGAACTCACGAAATGTTGTTTCTAATTTCAAGAAATAAAGTAGAAAGTTAAAAAATATCGGATATACATAAGCGATATGATCCTTTCTATCCTTTTTACTTGTTTCGTATAATAAATCGAAAATTCGAGATATGTATATACTTTTGGTACCTAAATAAAACTGAAAATAATTTTTTTGCGCACCATTGCTTGATCAAAAAACAGAGCTTTCGCACGCACGTTGTTTTTTGTCTATTTCGTTTCAAAATCCACGGAAAAAAAGAGGAGAAAATTCATTTCTCTTGCTCCAGTAATGGCACGAAAAAATCCCGAAAATGCCCATCCCTACATATATAGACCAAGACCCTTTTCTCTTTCTCTCTCCCCTCTCCTCTCCTTCATAGTTCGATCACGACCAGCTCTGGTGATCTCCTCCTGCGCACTCCCTTCCCCTTCTCCCTTTCTCTCTCTTGTGTGGGTACGCGTCAGTCTCTCTGTGTGTGTCTGTATTTGCGCAGTCAAAATAGCTGCTCGTTCTCAATCTCGTCTCTGTGCTCAGGACCCGACAGGAAGCGCGACCCGATTCTTGGCATCCACTCATGACCATCATGACTCCTGCCCCTATCGATGTACGTATCTCGAATCCCTCGCTACCTCCCACCCCGCCCCCCGCGAATCGTTTTCTCCGCGTGTTTCGTTTGCAATCAGTGGCTTTGGTGCGTCGGGAATGCGCGCGCCGGCGGCCCGACATTCGGTCGCCCCCGGCCGTCGCCGCGGGCCCGATAGAGCGCGGGATTGTCCGCGCGGCGGTCCCGGCTAGGGCTTCGGCGTTGATTCGCGCGCGGCGCGGCGCTTTAATCTCGATGCCATTTGCCGTCGGTTCGTCGATTGTAGGGTTTTTGGGCGGAATCCGTAGGGTTTTTAATTCGTTTGTTGGATCCGCTGGGATGGTCACTTCGTCTTTGCTTTGTGGTCGCAGCAACAGGAGGATGAGGAGATGCTCGTTCCCCACTCGGATTTGGCCGAGAACAATCACCAGCCCATGGAAGGTGAGTCTTTGGATCCGTAATCGAGTACTGTTGATTCAGTGGTTCCCTCTCCAGTCGCACGGGCCATCGACCTTTGTTATTATGCGCCCCAATGTGTCTTTGCTTCGCTATTTTTGTGCCCTCAACACAGTACTATTGCAATCATCCTGGTATTCCATCCCAAATGAACTTTAATTATTGGGGGCGCGGAATTTTCCTATTGAGAGCTTGCAAGATGGAGAATTGTTCTCTTATAATAGTGTGTGATAGTAGTTTAATGAAGTTTTAGTTTCGGTTGCTGTTGGGTAGATTTCTTACCTCATTCTAATGTCAGTTTGGGATCTAATCGTTCCTTTTCTCTTTGCGATGATCATTAGTGGCAGCGCCGGCTGAAGCCCCAAACCCAGCAGACAATCAGCCAGTGGATGATCTAAAAACTTTGGAAGTAGCATTTCATCATGCTACTGAGGAAGTAAGTATTTAATTGATGCTTGTCGCTGTGCATAGGTCCACTGCTGATTTCTGTTGTTTCTGCTTCTCTATCTTGTAGGCGGTCATCCATACGATCAGACTTCCAAAGCAGAGTACCGTTGAAGATGTGCTCAGTGATCTCAAGACAAAGGTAATTTGGGGTGTCTTGATGCTATTTCTTGCCTTTCTTACCTTAACTTCAATGGCACATATGCTTGTGGTTAATGGTAACTAGGTGTGCTAATTTTTTTCTATAGGAAATATCTACTGTCTTGTGTGCCTCTTTTTCTTATCTTTTTATTTTTTTTTCTCTTACACTGTCTGTTGCAATCTACACCAGGTCGAGTTATCTGATCCTAATGCAGAACTTAGGTTGTTTGAAGTTTTCAACCACAAGATCTACAAGGTTTGCTTGTTTTCTGCAGAAATATCTTGATGCTGTTGCTGATCATATCAACACTAATATGTCTTTCTATGCGTGCTATCGTGTGTGGAAATTAGGGGATTGTGTGAAAATATGCGAGTTTTCTGTCAATAATTTTTAATTTCTGCAGTTGCACCCGATGTCATGAAATATTCCCGATGTTGTGACATTGACTTTGGCATATTTTGGCTGGTAGTTGGGGTATTAAGGCTTGAGGTTTATCAATCCCATAGGAAGCCTACCACTTCTGTTACACTATCATTTGAATATTTTACTTGTTTCCCCTCTCTTTAGTCTTGTGTTTGAAATAACCAAGGGGTCTCACTAAATTTCTGTCTCATGTATGCAGATCTTTCCCCTCAACGAGAAAATCGAGAACATAAATGATCAGTATTGGACATTACGTGCAGAAGAGGTGGGTGACTCCCTGGGTTGCAATTGTATGCATGGTATAGGACCTTTTATTGTAGATGTGAATCTAGAGATATAACCTTTCTGAAAAAGAAAGGGGGGGGGGGGTCTCTGAGATCTGGTAAGTAGTTAATTGTTGCTTTCCTTTACAGAAAAGGTTGATAAGTGCTCTTCTGGGGAATTTTTAAAAGCTACGTTGTAAGTGTGAATAGGTAATTTTAGTGTCTTGTAATTGTGAAATTATTGCACTTTTTGAAGTCCTAAACAGTGTTTCTCTATAAGGCGTGAATCTTAACATGTATCCCTTATGAGTCCTAGAAGCTGCTATGGAAAAGCATTTTTTTGGAAATCTTAAAATGAAATGAAGCTACAGGATGGGGATTTTGCATGGGGTTCTGGGCTATTTTCTGATTTGATGCATTGTGGCGAGCAGTATGTTTGTGTATAGTTTCTAATATCCTTTTGATTATGCTTCATCAAGCGTGGTTGGTATAGCATTTAGGTGTTAAATATTTATTTCGTTTTGATGATTAGCTGTATGGCTTTTCTTGTTTCATTTTTGAACGTGGATATTAGGATTGAGTGCAATAAGACAAAGCAGTAACTCTTAGGTTTGGTTTCATTGCTTTAGATAGATTTATGTATATTAAATCCTTTTCCTGTTCAATTTTTGTAGATTCCGGAAGAAGAGAAAAATCTTGGTCAAACTGATCGTCTAATCCATGTATACCATTTCACAAAAGACACTTCTCAGACCCAGACGGTAATTACTTGATTGCATATTCAATTGGTGCCTGGGTGTTGGTAGATGATATTGCATTTAGAACTTCTGGTTATCTAAAGGTTTTCATTTTGGCATTGTTTCTTGTTTTCCTTTTCTTACTTTAAACAGCAAATTCAGAATTTTGGAGAACCCTTTTTCTTAGTAATTCATGAAGGTGAGACATTGGCTGAAATAAAGGTACGAGTACAGGAGAAATTGCAAGTGCCAAATGAGGAGTTCGCTAAGGTTTGTTGAGTTCTATTTTAGAGATTTTCTATTTCAGATGGTTTTAGTCAATATCGCTTGCTAATAGATGTCATATGCATGCTAATATTGTGTGTTAACCATCTATAACTTGATTTATCATGTTTATCAATTACATATCATTACATCTGATTTTACCATCTCGATTTCTGCAGTGGAGGTTTGCATTCCTCTCATTAGGTCGTCCGAGTACCTTCAGGATCGTGATGTAGTGTCACATCGTTTTCAGGTCTGAATTTAAGTAGCAAGTTTCTCTATTATTGCACATTTTCATTAAAAATCAATGTTCTGGATGATGAATACTAACTTTCATGGTCTGCTTTAGAGACGAGATGTATATAGTGCTTGGGAGCAATATCTTGGATTGGAGCACTCTGACACTGCTCCTAAAAGAGCTTATGCAGCTAATCAGGTGAATGGGGTGCTATTGTAGCATATCTGTCCATAGTCTGTTTATGCTAGCTGAATATTTATTTCTATAATGGCCACCTGCTACTTGTGTATAATAACAACATCCTCCAAGTATAGTGGGGTATAACTAATTCTGATACTGTTTTGCATATTGCAGAATCGCCACACATTTGAGAAGCCAGTGAAAATATATAATTAAAATCCGATGGATGGATCTTCTTCAACTGCTCGATACTTGATGCACTATTTGTTGGAAAATCGGCGAGGTGGTTATGGTCACGATGATTTCAGTTGGTCTGATGTTTTTGTTGCTCGTTTGTTCCTAGCGTGGATGGAGAAGTTTAGCCTGAAGCAAATTTACATATTCTGAGCGCACATACCGCATCCATTTCCTGAGATGGAGTCTTGGGCGATCTCCAGTGGCTGTCCCTGGTACTGTATTTTAACGGTATATAAAGGAAAGATTTTGGACTGGTTATTGTATACATGGTATAGTAGGTCGCCTTAGTCCTTATCTTTTGCTTCATCTGCTTCTTCGATTTTTGTTTACTTGAGTTATGTCTAGAAAAGACGGGGATGGCTTTTAGGTACTCTTAGCATCTTTCTTGATTCGTAAAGGAATATTGAAAGATGCTGTATTTACATTGATGGACTCTAATTTTCAGTCTCCTCTCGCCTATTTTCGGCGCAGAGGAATCATTTTGGACTTTCGCAAGAAAGGCCCCTCGTTGAATCTCGACTTTGTTGGCGCCAAAAAGCAAGAAGGAATTTCTACACATTTGTTTCGCCTGCTTCATCGAAGATTTGGGCAAGACTAGCTTTATGGTGTAGTGAGTAGTGGCAAATTCTTGCCTAGTTTGAGTCCATTGTGATTCAAGCGATTCGAGCCATTAGATATGTGGTCCTGTCGTGAGATTCATTAGATCCAACAATTTAGATCACTCGGTCCGTGACGGGCCGTCACCCAACAAATCACAGTTCGACGCGTGGAGAAGTCGTATAACTCTTGCCAGGAATGATTCAGATGCTAAATTCATAGTGTCTCGGAACGCCTCTGCAGGACATCAAGATCGGAGAAGACACGACCGGCTTGATCACTCTACTTCTCGAATCAAATGAACATCTTCGGACACGTCATCGTGGAAAAAGAAATGGGCAACTGCAGGCCAGGACGGTCGAGTCATGTACAGAAAAACAACACGTCACACGGAGGTTGTGCCAAAATGAAAAGTGACCCATTCCACTTTCAGTTTCCTCGCGAATCCCCAATGATGCAAAAGCAAAGAGACAAGTAGCTAAATGCCGCCTTCACATGCGTCCAACTCTAACCTATCCCTCCTTCCCTTGACTCTTCCTCTTGTCCGCTCTCTCTCTCTCTCTCTCTCTCTCTCGAGTGTGGATATATATATATTTTATACTAAACCTTAACAAAGGTACGTCAAGAATGCTAAAAGCTCAAGATAGGTCCTTGGCTGCCTTAAGCTTTCAATCTTCTGAGGCCAATTTTTCCTCAATAGGGTTTGCAAAATTTTTCACAAAACACTCAAATATCGGCCCATTTTCAAAAAAACTACCCAAAGAATAAAGATAATGGGCCCATCCCAGGGCCTTTTCCAAAAGCGGTCGTAAAGTAAACCTAGAGGTGAAGAATAAAGATATTTAAAAAAAATAATAAAGGGGGAAATCTAGGGGAACCGGTGACCTTATTCCGCCTGCCGGCAAAGAAACCAGAGAGAACAGGCATCGGCACTTTTGGAATGGTTTTATTGCGGGGTGGGACGACAGCGATGAACAGTAATCGTGGCAAATGCCTTACAATTTTGGTTTTGGGGAATTAGGGGTATTATTCCGCCTGCCGGCAAAGAGAGAGAATAGGCATCGACACTTTTGGAATGGTTTTATTGCGGGGTGGACGACAGCGACATGGATCCTGCTCTGCGCTTGCTGTAGCCGTCACATGTCGCGAATCTCGAGGTTCGGCGCTCCCGACGGCGGAGCAGAGGAAGAGAACTTCTTGATTTGACAGGAAACCTAAGAAGGAAAGGGAGAGTCTCGGCTCCACGACGCGGAGTATCAACTTTGCATGTGCGAGGCAGGCCGCACGTATCCGCATGCAAAACGCTCCCCAATGATTGCCGGGAAGGACCGAAGAGATTCATGGTCCGACTCTGCATTTTCTCTGTAACTTGTCGTTTTCCTTTTAAATAACAACGCACGACGTTTGCACTTGATAAACAGAGTACGGTCGCTTTTTGTAAGCCGAAGCCTCGTCGCCTATGCTTGACAGCATCGTAAATTGAAGAGCTTTGCTCATCGCTTGCGTTTGCCAGAAGGTTAAGACGAGCGTCGCTGATGCAGCGAGGAAAAGAGCCGCCATTCGCGTCACAGGAGTCGAAATAGACAAGCAGCACCAGAGAGATGAAAGGGGCGAGAATGGCGTCCGTGGGTTAGCGCTCGTCAAAAGTGGATTTCAGTACAAAAGCCACATGATCAACGGTTGAGATTAGTCTCTGTCGAGGATTCTACACGATGATAGGCCACAAAAAGATTCAGCAGATGGCTTCCAGTTCCGCCGTCGCCTTGCTGCCTCTACCTGGGCCCCGAACAAAGCGTAACCAAACACATAGGAAAGTAGAGACCCTTCAGGCGATATTTTTCTTGCATTTTCTGGGATCAGTTGAAGTTCTCTCGTCCTACTGCTCCAGGAGGTGATGGAGATAGAATGAAACCCACGAAGCCAAGACTCAAACCCTTCGCTAGTATCCTCGACATCGCCATCGCCATCAACATCAACGACGACGATCCGCTTGATCTTTTTCTCTGCTCTTTTGACCCCCACCCACCCAACGGTTGCATTACATCGATGGGTCCCGTTTTCGCCCAAGGACTACATCATCATCGACTGCGAGCTGATTCTATAGTAACCCTCCTAGATACTAGGATGTTCATTCTGCAGGTACTTGTAAGCCAAGGACGACGTACTCACATTTCGGTCGCACCTGCACATCTTCCGTCGCCTGTTTATTTGACGGCTAGGATTTGTGGCCAAATCCCACGTATTCCTTCAATTATCTAGTGCGGGGTGGCATTGGGTTCGGCTGCATTTCTTTCCAATGACCATGTTGGAAATTTAAATGCACGAAAGGATGGTTTTGATATTAATCATAGTTCGGGCGATGTGCACGTGTCTACGTGTATTGGGTAAAGGATTGACAAGGAACAAACTAAGATAATTTCAAGAACATAAGTCATGGGCTTAAGCAAAATATAGCTTCGTTACTTGAACAATTTAGTTTTACATACACAGTCAGTGAAGGAGTATTGGTGGGATAGCTATGGATGTGACACTCCTTCGTGAATGAGGGTAGAGCTCTATTTATGGTCCCGGAGATTTTCTTTCGATCTTTCTGCACAAACTGATGGGGGCTTCTCTTTACCGTAAAATCTAACCACTTCTTAAAGACGAACGCCACAGAACTTAACTTCCAACTATTACACTAGATACTTCTAGAAATTTCTACAAAAATGGGTCACCTTTCCAACAGACCAACAGCCGGATCAACCACCAAACCGTGTTGTTCGCGGGAAAGATGCGATGCGATGTGGTGCTTCGACATAGATATTTGGTTAATGACAGCACCCAACGTACGGTCAAAGAATTACCTCCCGAATTTGACTGATCCTCATCTTGCTATCGAATTTTAGTCCTGTGAAGGCCTCCTTCGCGTTCATCAACTCTATAGAGGTGGTTTCGGTTCTAGACTCAGGCACGACGCTCTTTCCCGTCACAGATCATAACGGTCTTGATGCTTTCAATTACCGACGTGTTTAGAGGCTCAATGTCAGCGGACCCGTAATCCTCATCCCTTCGCAGAACAACACATTGGGGAGGTATTGGGTGACCGATGTCAAGCATCCCAAGGACGAATTCTTGGCCAAGAGCGCTTCTTTCCCGTCCAAAGTCACTAAATTTCCAGAGGAAGTGCACGAGTTGATTGGCCCGGCCTCTGTGTATGCATATGCCAGTCCAGATGGGCAATGCAAAAGTTCAAAGAGCGAACTTTCAACGAGACGTGGAACTTTGACATTGACGCATACTTTAAACTTCGTGGTCAGGCTAGACTTCTGCTACACGGTAAGCAAGTCGTTGGCGATATCCAGTTTGGACTTGTCGAGGTTGACTAACGGTCTGGCCATGCCTTACTGTAAATATATCGTGGTGAATTCTACCCAGATGACCGGGGGGCTAAAATTTCAAGTTGGTCTGATGAATCGGGACATTGGCCTGGTGAATGCCATCTTGAATGGTGTGGAGATCCTGATAATGAGTGACTCTGGATAATCTGGATGGTGAATTGGGGTTGATGGGAAGAAAGCTACTTCATCTGCTCGCAACACGTTTGCAGCAGTTGGATTCACCGTGATGTCCAGAGCCTTTGGAGGCCTGGGCTCATTGTTGATCAAATGGCACAAGAGGCCCCGATGCTAGCAACACGAGCTTCACGAGCAGCGAGACCTCGATAGAATCTGACATAAGGAGATGTCTAACAGTCCCACTTTCGTGCTCGGTCCATACTTCTCCTTTGCGTAGTCACAGGAACCGACCCAGAACTTCAACTCTGATGCAGTGATCAGTTTGGGGGTTTTCGGCAATGTTTATTCAGGAACAATCAATGGGACTGAAGTGGCTATTAAGGGAGGAAACCCGCGATCCGGACAAGCCATTACTGGAATTCCAGACGGGAAATTCAGATGCTGTCTAGGCTTGGGCGCAGGCATTTGGTATCTCTGATCAGTTACTGAACGAGAACGATGAGATGATATTGGTCTACTAGTACATGTCCGATGGTCCTCTTAAGAGACCATTTATACGGTGAAACTCGCCATCTTTGGAAAGGAAACAGAGGCTAAAGATTTGTATGAGAGCTGCCGGCCGGCTTCCTATCTCCATACCGGCATGGACTGAGGCTTTATCTGCCGCAATGTGAAGACAACCAAAATCTTGCTCGATGATAACATCACTGCCAAGGTTGGGGGATTTTGGCTTATCCAGGGATGCACCGACGGGACAAGTCAGTGCGAGCACAGTGGTAAAGGGGGGCTTTAGAGGCAGAAATTGACAGACTAGTCCGATGTTTGCTCGTTTCGGGTGGTTTTGCTTGAGGTACTACGTGCGAGGGCGGCTCTTAACCTGGCGATCCCGAGAGAGCGACTGAACCTGGCGGAATGAGCAATGCAGCGGAAGAGAAAGGGGCTGCTCGGCAGGATCATTGACCGGCACCTCCGAGGCTCTGTCAATCTTGAAACCCTAAAGAGGTTTGCCGAGGCTACCTCAGGATATGTTCTGTGGACCTTGGAACCTTCATTGAAGAAGCAAGAAGCTTTCTCCCGAGCAACTACCACGACCTCTCTGGACGTCGCTTCATCCGCTGCATCCCCAGGGCTGTCCGGATTCGCCTTACAGAAGAAAGGGAATGCCGTCGGCGACCAATCTTGAACTTATGTATATGGTGATCCGATCTTTAAACGACTGACGGCAAGATAGTGAGCCGCGAGCAGAGGTGAACACCTCCATGCCTCTAAGCTGTCCATATTCTAGCATTACGTGTATATGTATAAAGCTGTAGGCTAGGTTTATTTCATGGGAAATTGGATAATTTGCAAACCATTTTTCTATAATCACTTGTATCATTCATAAAAATTGATTTAGCGAATTTTTTCATCATCCATGAAAATATTTAAATATAAATTATTATTGATAATATAAATAATTTTTGTCGATTGGTTAGTTCAAATATTGATAATGATTATTTTAGGAAAATATTTTCTAAATCATTAATTTTCTATAAAACAAATGGAGTTATTAAGTATTTCCCACCACTTTAATAGCTATTGTACATAGCTAATTCTATTGCATATATATAATTGCAATATAATTAATATCTGTATGTACATTGATATTTCCAAAGATTCTCCTTTAGTTTTCACTTTCTTAGCAATACTTTTAATTTTTTTCTTGACATAAAGTGATTAATTCGGTAAAATTTAGTGCATTTAATGTGGAAAGTCTAGTTTTATTTTTATTCTTTTTTACTTTTTTGGCAAACGTAATGTTATTTGAAAAGGAAAATACCCCTTCCATTAAAATTTGTGCATTTGATGTTTAAAAGTCCATTTTTCTCTTATTATTTATAGATAGATTGGCTCATAAACGAGTCAGTTGTCTATTTCTTTCTTTTTTTTCCTTGTTATGCAAAATCACCTTATTACTAAATATACGAATTGTTTATTTATAGAAAGAATTTACTTGCATGATATGAAGAGATTCCACATATATATGTGGGTAGAGAAAATTATTTTTAGACATGAAATTTATTTGTAAGGTTGTTTGTAAATATAAAAACGTTCAATTATAATATTGAAACAGGTGAGAAATGGTGTAGGATTGCTAATTGAGATTTCGTTCGGTGATAATATATCTATAAATTAACGAAGTTGGAGTATTTTGGGAAAAAAATGATTGTGATTGATTCATTTATCTAGATATTCTAGTTCAAAATGCAAAATAGTTATAATAATGCAAATGACCGGAACAAGAACATGCATAAAACAACTCTATTCTCAAATTCCAACATAGGTAAAATTTAAAATCTACCTCATTTAATAATCGATATAAAAAAAATTCTAAATAAATGAGTTGTGACGAGATAAAGTGCACTAATTAATTACAATATTGTCTCTTTTTACATATCGGTCTTTCTTGATATTCACTACCTTTAGAAAAGTTTGTTCTGAAAAATATAAACCGATAGAGTTCGTAAGTCAACCGAGTATTTGGATTTTATTCCTATAGCGTTCATTACTTACTTGATTGGCATTGACCAATAAATACTTTCAGTTTAGAAAATTGGATAAGGGAACTCACGAAATGTTGTTTCTAATTTCAAGAAATAAAGTAGAAAGTTAAAAAATATCGGATATACATAAGCGATATGATCCTTTCTATCATTTTTACTTGTTTTGTATAATAAATCGAAAATTCGAGATATGTATATACTTTTGGTACCTAAATAAAACTGGAAATAAATTTTTTGCACACCATTGCTTGATTAAAAAACAGAGCTTTCGCACGCACGTTGTTTTTTTTTCTATTTGGTTTCAAAATCCACGGAAAAAAGAGGAGAAAATTCATTTCTCTTGCTCCAGTAATGGCACGAAAAAATCCCGAAAATGCCCATCCCTATATATATAGACCAAGACCCTTTTCTCTCTCTCTCTCCCCTCTCCTTTCCTTCATAGTTCGATCACGACCAGCTCTGGTGATCTCCTCCTGCGCACTCCCCCCCTTCTTCCCCTCCCCTTCCTTCCCCTTCTCCCTTTCTCTCTCTTGTGTGGGTACGCGTCAGTCTCTCTGTGTGTGTGTATTTGCGCAGTCAAAATAGCTGCTCGTTCTCAATCGTCTCTGTTCTCAGGACCCGACAGGAAGCGCGACCCGATTCTTGGCATCCACTCATGACCCTCATGACTCCTGCCCCTATCGATGTACGTATCTCGAATCCCTCGCTACCTCCCACCCCGCCCCCCGCGAATCGTTTTCTCCGCGTGTTTCGTTTGCAATCAGTGGCTTTGGTGCGTCGGGAATGCGCGCGCCGGCGGCCCGACATTCGGTCGCCCCAGGCCGTCGCCGCGGGCCCGATATAGCGCGGGATTGGCCGCGCGGCGGTCCCGGCTAGGGCTTCGGCGTTGATTCGCGCGCGGCGCGGCGCTTTAATCTCGATGCCATTTGCCGTCGGTTTGTCGATTGTAGGGTTTTTGGGCGGAATCCGTAGGGTTTTTGATGCGTTTGTTGGATCCGCTGGGATGGTCACTTCGTCTTTGCTTTGTGGTCGCAGCAACAGGAGGATGAGGAGATGCTCGTTCCCCACTCGGATTTGGCCGAGAACAATCACCAGCCCATGGAAGGTGAGTCTTTGGATCCGTAATCGAGTACTGTTGATTCAGTGGTTCCCTCTCCAGTCGCACGGGCCATTGACCTTTGTTATTATGCGCCCCAATGTGTCTTTGCTTCGCTATTTTTGTGCCCTCAACACAGTACTATTGCAATCATCCTGGTATTCCATCCCAAATGAACTTTAATTATTGGGGGCGTGGAATTTTCCTATTGGGAGCTTGCAAGATCGAGAATTGTTCTCTTATAATTGTGTGTGATGGTAGTTTAATGATGTTTTAGTTTCGGTTGCTGTTGGGTAGATGTCTTACCTCATTCTAATGTCAGTTTGGGATCTAATTGTTCCTTTTCTCTTCGCGATGATCATTAGTGGCAGCACCCGCTGAAGCCCCAAACCCAGCAGACAATCAGCCAGTGGATGATCCTCCACCATCAAGATTTACATGGCGAATTGACGGCTTCGCTAGGCTGAACACCAAGAAGCTTTACTCTGAAACATTTGTAGTTGGTGGTTATAAATGGTATTTTTCTATAATGCACTTTCCAATGTCTTGATTTACCAGCAGTTTATATTTGGATTGAACATTTCTTTGCTCGCCTTGCTTGTTTCAGGCGCGTTCTTGTTTTCCCAAAAGGAAACAATGTGGACTACTTGTCTATGTACTTGGATGTTGCTGATTCGGCAAGTTTGCCATATGGATGGAGTAGATATGCGCAGTTCAGTTTAGGGGTTATAAATCAAATACATAACAAATATACCGTCAGAAAAGGTACATTTGTTAACACATGGATGAATTTGTATATGTAGATATCTTATGTAGTTGCTAAATGTGCTTGCTGATGAACCAACATCTAGAAGTCATTGAGATATTTACCATAAAAACAGTGGACATGATAATTTCAATTCTGAATGTCCACTTTGTATTTGTCTGCAAGGCATTGGCTGTATATGAGGAAACTTGAATGTTTGATGAGACAATGCAGTATTATTTTTTCCAGTGATAATAGATACAGAAAAGGTCCATTTTGATGAGCTGCTTGGCAGCTAAATAATCTGGGCGACGACAAGGTTATGGCTTATTAGCCCCTTTTGTATTCTTTTATGTAAAAAATAGGAGATGTCAGGCAAAGAAATGCTTGCAGATAGATAGTGTATGCTATTGAAATATCCATTATGGTTGATTACACAAACTACCGTTAGCATGCAGATCTTTTGGTCCAATGGCTTATGCATGACTCATCTTACACGCCAGCACCCCCAATATGAATGGTTTTCCTCGAAAATAAAAATAGAAAGCTTATGTATTTTTTTTTTTTTTGTCCATTCAGGCACATAATCTTTGCTTCTTTGGCCAACCAACTTGGGCTGTCTGTGGCAGATTTTTTTTGAATAGAGAGCACATTGTTTGAAGTAGAGCATACTGCTTTAAATGGAGAGCATACTTTTGATCCTTCTCGATTTCACCGTTAAAGATGCTATATTTTCAGTTTTCTTTGTTTCCTAAGTATGCCTTTTTCTCCTCCTCCTCCTTTTGTTTCCCTACTCTTCGTCATCTCACTGAAAGACACCCACTTCAATCTTGTATGACGAGCAAGTTACTCATGAAACTTCGTTACCTTTTTTATGTGTCTCTTGAGGGACAAATGATCATCTAATTTAAACTTGGTAGAATGAAATAGGCTTGAGCGTTTTGTTTATACGCTCATAGATTTTCTTGGCTATTAGATTGTATCGACCTCTCAATGGTGGGTTTTTTCCTTTGTAATGTGATAATTAATTTCTTTTTGAAAGTTTTACATATCTTGTAAATTCTAGTTTTTTTTTTAATTTCTTTAATATTTTGCAACTTTGGTGCTAGCATATTGTAATATGGATTGTGAATCATGAATGCTCCCCTTCATGCGCTTTAGAGAACTTTCATGTAAGAAATGTTTGACTATATCACGAGTTCGGCTACATGTCTAATTATATCTTGTGGGCTATGCATATGTCACTGGATGAGGACCAGCTATGCAAGATTTCTTATTATGCTTAAGAAATCCCTTTCCTGGTAGTTGAATACTCCATTTGAAAGATACTTGCTCTTTATCTTAAGACATTACATTTTAGTCAGTGATTTTGCTAGCTTTTCTGTGTTGCTTGTCATTCAAAAGAAGTGAGGAAATATTTGAGCAGCCATCAGTCTCTGCTGTGAACATAATGCACCTTATGGTTCTTAAATAATCTTGCAGTTTGACATGCAATGGATCCTTATATGACCATAAAATGTTGGGAACTCGTGCCAGATAAATTTTACTCCAACTCAGAGGATATTTTTCATGTTTTCTTTGCCAGATACTCAACACCAGTTCAATGCCCGGGAAAGTGATTGGGGCTTCACATCCTTTATGCCTCTTGGTGAACTTTATGATGCTGCTAGAGGTTATCTAGTGCATGATACTCTTATAGTGGAAGCTGAGGTTATTGTTCGTAGAGTTGTAGATTACTGGACATATGACTCCAAAAAAGAGACTGGTTATGTTGGTCTCAAGAACCAAGGAGCGACATGTTATATGAACTCTCTCCTCCAGACGCTTTATCATATTCCTTATTTCAGGAAGGTAAAGCTGTGCTGATTGATTACTCTGGCTTGCATTCAAACATGAAGCTGTGGCACTTTGTATTAATTTGAATGGTTGGACCATCTGTTACAGGCTGTGTACCATATGCCTACTACAGAGAATGATATGCCATCTGCAAGCATCCCTTTGGCTCTCCAGAGTTTATTTTATAAGCTCCAGTACAGCGACAGCAGTGTAGCAACGAAAGAGTTGACCAAGTCCTTTGGATGGGACACATACGATTCTTTCATGCAGCATGATGTGCAAGAACTAAATAGGGTTCTGTGCGAAAAGCTTGAAGACAAAATGAAGGTGAAAAAATTGAACTTGTTAAAAGTATGGAACTTCTCTTGATATGTACTAATTCATGGGAACTATTGTTTACAGGGTACTGTTGTTGAGGGAACTATACAGAAATTATTTGAAGGACATCATATGAATTACATTGAATGCATTAATGTAGACTACAAATCTACGAGAAAGGAGTCATTTTATGGTATTGTTTTCACATTTGGTCATAGCAATTTTTTAGGGCTTTTTATTTGCTCATGCTAATCTGTTCGCATATGATTATGAAGACCTTCAGCTTGATGTCAAGGGCTGTCGAGATGTTTATGCTTCTTTTGATAAGTATGTTGAAGTTGAACGCCTCGAGGGTGATAACAAGTACCATGCTGAGCAATATGGCTTGCAGGTTAGTCATTCTATCGCAGGAATCTTGGTAATTACCGATGGTTCACTTTGTGAACACACTCTAGCAGACACAAGCACTCATTCTCCTTCACTTGCTCCTGCTTCAAGTATTATGCATGCAAGCAATCACTGGAAGGCATACATTGACAGCCTTCATTTATGTCCATTTTTCTGGAGATGCTTTATCAAGTTTTACTCTTTTTAGATCAATCATTAGGTGATTATGCTCATTTTACTCTAATCAGTTACATCTCTTGAAAGGTTCTCTGGTTCTGTCAAACTGTAATGTGTTTATGGCCAGCTTTGGTTCACAATGTGTAATCAGGAAAAAAATTTATTCACAATAAACCTTCAGAACTGTTAATTTTAAATGGAGTTCTTAGAGTCTAGCTGAGAGTTGTGCCTTCGATTTTCTGTTGCAATTGCTTTATAATTTGCTTTAGAGGTTAATATTTCATATAAACAGAATGTTAAGTCTGTAATCTCTCTTGTACTATATAGTTGACGAGTCAATGGCTTCTAAAGCCAAGATTAGCTGGTCATCCTTCTCCAACTTCTGTAATGAGTCAATGGCTTCTAAAGCCAAGATTAGCTGATCATCCTTCTCCAACTTCTGTAATGAAGACTTTTTACTCAGTTACTACATAATATACTTTGTCTTGTTTGGAGTTGCAGTTTTCTTTGATTTCTCTTATCAGACCTGAAATTAGAATTTCCATGGTGTCCTCTCTTGAGATGTGGCTCCCTTGCTGTTTCCGTTCTTGCTTTTTTATGATGGCTGAAAGGCTTAAGATGGTTATTTTATGTAGTTCTAGCTGTTTCCACTCTTGCTTTTCTTTCTTAAACCAAGGGCCACTAGATTATGTATGTGTAACACATTCAGGGTATCTGTCTAAATATTTGTCTGATTGGTGGTTGGATGATGAATTAGTTGTTCACGTTTGGAGTTATGACTGAAATTTAAGTTCTCACAAGTATGACAGCCTGCAGAATTCAGGTAACTTGCTATGTGAAATCATTTAATTTTAGACAATGATACGATTTGTTCATTCAGATGTGCGTAGTGCACATCTAACTGCCACAAAGGCAGTCACTAAAGAATGATAGAGGCATTAATAGGATTGACTCTAGGTCATGCTCATAGGCTATGTTATGGCATTTTTTATTGCATAATTAGGAGGAAACTTGATCAGAAAAACCAGAACTAAACTGGTTTATCAAGTCTAGGCTTGCTAATATTACCAAAGCTTCCTCAATTTTTTGAATTATTAGTCAAAAGATTACATTTTCTGGTTTTGACTTGATAATGACTGTTGATTTTTCATTTCATTTCAGGATGCAAAAAAGGGGGTTCTGTTCATTGACTTCCCCCCTGTTCTTCAACTCCAATTGAAACGATTTGAATATGATTTTATGCGGGACACTATGGTGAAGGTCAGCTGTTTAGTTAAACATTGAAAAACTCTTTTATTTGTTTGGTATTGCAGGGGTTGATACCTCTTGAAATTATGTGCTGCCTTCATGATTGCTGTGACTGCAATCAACTTATATAGGAGTTATGGGTTCTTTTAATTTTTCTGGTTTGCATTGTACTTTATTTACTATGTGGTTATGATTTGTGGCACTGGTGGCCTACTGCTACAAGATGTTCAACTTCTGCAAAACTGCAAGGTGTGCACCTATATTGGCTGACTTCCAAGTTACTGGCAGAAGCACTGGCTAGTTTTGATGTGCTTAAGTATTGTCTGGATTTATTCTAGGCAAAATAATGTTTACTGGTTTTTCCTTGATTCCAAATTTTTATTTTAATGTGTTAGCAGTACCATTCCAGTTTAGGTAGACATTGTTATATCTTTGTAATTGAGGATCTTCATACTTTCACTTTTTAGATCAATGATCGCTACGAGTTTCCTCTGCAACTCGATCTTGACCACGAGGATGGTAAATATTTGTCTCCTGATGCTGATAGGAGTGTTCGCAATCTCTACACACTCCACAGGTACAAATATTGTTCATTTGCCACTATGTTATATTTCTATTTATTAATTACTTGACCTTTAGTCATATCACCATATTGAAGCTTGGAAGGGTGATCCTTCCACAAATCAATGGGTGTCTTGCAAATTGTGGTGTTTTTAGGATTTTGATTGGTGCCTCGTGATATATAGTTTGAAGTCTGTCAGTTATAAATATGAATCTTAAAATGCCTTTTGGTGGCTGAAGTGACAAGTGATGCTTTCTTGGATATGCTGCAAGCTTTGCTCATCTAAGCTGCTGCTTTTAATCATGATAAGCACCGTACAGCATTCAATGATTGTTGCAAGGTCTGTGATGATTTGCACTGTCTTTTCGTGATACTTTGTAACTATATACTGTTTTAGTCTGCAGCTTTG
Source organism: Angophora floribunda (assembly GCA_014182895.1). NCBI lineage: Eukaryota > Viridiplantae > Streptophyta > Magnoliopsida > Myrtales > Myrtaceae > Angophora > Angophora floribunda. The sequence goes on along the minus strand of CM024706.1, from coordinate 41,011,817 downwards.
TCCTGACCTTTCTTCCTTGGTCTTCTCTCCCTCTTTTTCCTGGATTGTTCTCCTCTTAGTGTTCCACAACAGAGCAGCCTGATGCTTTTGACCTGGAAGACATTTGATAACAAACCTTTCCAGACTGACATTGTTGCCAGATTTCTCATGTTATCTTACCTGAATAGCGAAGCATAATTTCAATTAGTAGAAGTCATTTATGGAGAGTTTGTGCTGCTATTTAGCTGTTATCACTGTGCTATTGTTGATTACTCCATTTGTTTTCAGTGTTCTGGTTCACAGCGGTGGGGTGCATGGTGGACATTATTATGCATTTATCAGACCTACTCTTTCTGACCAATGGTATGCTATTTCTCCTTCTTTTCATTTGTTCACTCGATAATTGAAAATTGACTGTCTTTGTATCGTGAAAAGCTCTCATATTGCAACTCATCTCTTGTGCTTTCAATCTGAATCTGCTATTTTATTTCTTCTGTTTTCCTTTGTTATGGCTTACCTTCTTTGTTGGATATTCCCGAGCTCGAGCTGTATTGCGGTTGGTGCATTAAAATAGGGTGTGTGGTTTGGGGGTGCCGTGCTTTTGAACACTAGTTTGGCTCACTTCCTTTATTCTAGGGAGTATGGATAATTGGTCACACATCTCCTGGGATCCTTTGCATTTGTCGACAGAGTGATGTGATCTCTCTATTCACTTGAAAATTTTGAATTTTGAAGCTGTAAATTTTCTTACTATTTTCAACTTCTCCTTTCCAAACGTTTTAGGAAACTTCCAGTCAGCAGAATACTCAATTTATTTTTATTATAGATTGAAGTGTGAGAGTAAAGATAATAAATGTTTGCAGGGGTGTGGAGATTTTTATACTATGAGGGTTACTCCCATTTAGGCTCTATTTGCTTCAAAATAAACAATTGTTAGAAACTAGGGCAGCTTTTCTCATTTTACTATGTTGATGCTGCCAATGAGGACTGTCTGTGAGAGAGATTTTCCACAACTAATCAAATGAAAAGTAGTGCACTTTCTTCAGAGTATTAGTTGTTTTCTCAAACAACCTAGTCTATTATGATTTATGTTGATGTGTTGATCAGTGATCTCTGCCTATCCTCCCTACTACTTTTTATCCCAACTAGCTGGTTGAGTTTCATGTCTCATGTCTAGCAACATCACCACTATCTTTACCACATCAACTGGCTGGCCATCACTCATCACCATTCTGCTGCCCCACATGATTGCTCTCCAAAATTATGATTCAAGTGCCAAGCATAGTTTTTCCTAGAATTGCTTTCCTTTTTTCTGTCCTGCTGTTTAAGTCTCCTCACACTTCTTTTAAGTATTCTAGACTTTTTCGTCAGTGTCCTTATGAAGATAAAAAAATGATGCATGTGGGTCCAGTTATTTTTTTAGAACGATGGACTAAATAAGATTGGGTTTTTTTGGTTGTTTCTCAGTCTCCAAATTGGTGATTAAAATATTCATAAGGATTTGATGGGTCGTATGTTATTTCTGTCTTCCTGGATGGATGAATGCATCATAACTCATTTCTGAGGAGTCTTCTATTGCTCATGCTCTTTGTTTGAACTGCTGATCAGGTATAAATTTGATGACGAGAGAGTAACAAAAGAAGATATAAAGAGAGCACTAGAGGAGCAATACGGTGGAGAGGAAGAGGTAATTAGAGGGAGCATTGTTTGCAGCAATATATTCCCTTTGCTTCCTTGTTTGGATGTTTAGTCTTGCCTCCTGTTCACCTTTCAACCTCATTTGACTTGACAGCTGCCACCAACAAATCCCGGATTTAACAACACTCCATTTAAGTTTACCAAATACTCAAATGCATACATGCTAGTGTATATACGTGAGAGTGACAAGGACAAGATCATCTGTGATGTGGATGAGAAGGACATTGCCGAACATCTGAGGGTAAGATGCTGCTTTATGATAATAGGAAGTTCAGATAGCTTGTAGATCGCAAGTATTAAGTCATTAGGTGATAAGATGCTTGATGGACTCAAGTATCTCATATAGGTCCCCTATAATTAGCTAATCTCAAGATCTTGGGATCCTTTTGGATTGAGTAGTATATTGCTTGTGGTTGTTAAAAGAAATCTATTGGGCTACCTTATTATTGTGCTTGTCTCATTTCCTCCTCATATAAAATAGAGTGAGCCCTTGCAGAGTTAGGGTTAATGTGAAATCAAGATCTCGTGCCATGTCTCACTCAGAGTCTAGCTTTCTCTAGATTTATGGTCTACCGAAGTTTTCTAATGCAAGATTACAAACGAGGATACTCCTTGTATGTCTTAGGAGAGATTGAAAAAAGAACAAGAAGAAAAGGAACATAAGAAGAAGGAGAAGGCGGAGGCGCACTTGTACACAATTATTAAGGTGAGCATTTCTCAAGCCTTGAGCCACCTGCTTTTACTGAGGTTATCTGGGATGCCTTTATGAGCTTGGCAGCTTATAAATGTCATGGTGCTCGTAGGTTGCGCGGGATGAAGACCTTGCTGAACAGATTGGCAGGGATATTTATTTTGACCTGGTGGATCATGACAAAGTTAAAAGTTTCCGCATTCAAAAGCAGATGCCTTTTAACATCTTCAAGGTGCACTTTTCAAGATTCTGGCTGCTTTAATTTTCCCTGACGAATTGGCATTGAGAACTTTACTAGCCACTTTGGGCAAAAAGAATGGAGATCCAGTGCTTTAGCTTAAGGGATGAATGATAGCATCTCTTTCCTGACACCATGGTCAATACAGGAAGAGTCAGCATTAAGGTTCTTTTTGGCTTAAGCATACAGAATTAAATTGAATTAGTGGCATGGCTTTGAAGGCCAAGAGAAAAAACCTCATCAGCCCATCAGTATGTTTGCCATGGTAGAATTTGTTTACTTTCCTATATATTAGCTGCTCTGTAGATCCAGCTACTGTGTACAAGTGATGCTGGAAAAATTCAGAATGCTGTGGGAAATGTGAATGCAATGCTGCCTTTTGTTTTTAATGCCATTCTATACTGAATAATCATCTGAAACTTTATTCACCCTTTTCCATGCCCCACTCCTTCTTGGTCGTGAAGTTTTTCTGGCTTCTGTCATCAAGATTTTTTTATGAGTTGGCCTAAATGGTGCATGCAGGAGGAGGTTGCTAAAGAATTCGGCGTTCCGGTGCAATTTCAGCGGTTCTGGCTCTGGGCAAAACGCCAGAACCACACCTATCGTCCTAATCGGCCATTACTGCCGGCAGAGGAAACACAATCTGTAAGCACAATTTCTCAGAACTGTTTGTCATGCACTTTTTTTTTTGGTTTAACTTCTGTTTAGCTTCAGTTGGGTAATCATTTAACCTAATTAGTCTACATAATATTGTGTTAACATGCTGCAGTACCTGCTTTCTAATTTCTGGGACTTGAGTTTTTGTTATCACTTAGTTGATTATTTTTGTGTACGAGTGGAAAATAATGGGGAAGATGCTTGTTCAGCTTATTCATGTAGGAGTTAATTGTTCTTCAGAGTGAGAGGTTTTAATTGTCACTTACCTGCATTGGAAGGATATCTTTTGATTCTGCATGTTCTTGGCAGGGATGCTTCATTTTTTCTATTTTTCCCTTTCTTTCTTTCGGTTTTTTAAAATAATTTTCCGTACTGCTTAGGTTCATATGTTCATGCTGTGTCCACTGTTTCAATGCCTTTTGGTTTGGGTCTTTACTTTCTCTCCCACTGTATTTGTTTTTCTTTTTCGTTGTACTGTAGGTAGGGCAGTTGAGAGAAGTGTCAAATAAAGTTCCAAATGCCGAATTGAAGTTGTTCTTGGAAGTAGAACTTGGGCTGGTAAAGTTTCTCATTGCATCTTGATTCATAAAAGGCTTTCGTATCCTTTGTGGCATCACTCATTTGGTTGAGCTGTATTTTTTCAGGATATGCACCCCATTGCCTCACCTGACAAGTCAAAGGAAGATATATTATTGTTCTTTAAGCTTTATGATCCCGAGAAGGGAGAGCTGCGGTAACTTATTGCCTCTGTGAACGTTCTATTGTAGCACATAAATCTGAAACTTAAATCACTAGTCGCTTTGTTCCGATACAGATATGTTGGAAGGCTTTTCGTGAAGGGTACTGGTAAACCTGCAGAATTCTTGACCAAGTTAAATGAAATGGCTGGTTATTCTCCTGACCAAGAAATTGAACTTTATGAGGTTTGTTTTCATTGATGAATTTACATCATTTATGTAATTCATACTTATTCAGCTAATCATATTGAGAAAACCCAGTTCAATTAATTTTAAGGCCTGTGTTGCAACTTGACATCCTAATTATGTTGACTTGTTTGATGGGGACTCTATTTTGTTGACAAGCACCATTTTGTCTATGGATGTGCAATATGATTGGAGTATATTTGTTGTGCTTTCTTGTTCAGGAAATAAAATTTGAGCCTAATGTCATGTGTGAACCCGTTGACAAGAAAGTGACATTTAGAGCTAGCCAGGTACAGATGATTGCCTACTAATGCGGGGTTGCCTGAGTAAGTCTCCAAATTAAATTCTTGAGTTGCCTGCAGCTTGAAGATGGAGATATCCTATGCTTCCAGAAATCTTTTCCAACTGAAAATGGTGAACAATTCTCCTATCCAGATGTTCCTTCCTTTCTGGAATATGTGCACAATCGTCAAGTATGTATCCTGGGGTTGTTCTTTTATGGGGTTCATGATATTGCTCTTTCCATAGGATGGACTAATACCCCTGCAACTTCATGTATTGTAGATTGTCCACTTCCGTTCTCTTGAAAAACCCAAGGAGGATGATTTCTCTTTGGAGATGTGAGTATGGATGCAGTTTCTTATTTAGCCTTTCTGCATTGCTTGCGCATATGCTGCTTATAAAATCAAAATGATTGATATGCAATTTTTTATTCAAGGTCTAAGCTGTATACCTATGATGATGTTGTGGAAAGAGTTGCTCACCAGCTTGGTTTGGATGATCCATCAAAGATCAGGCTCACATCTCACAACTGTTACTCTCAGCAACCCAAGCCCCATCCTATAAAGTATCGTGGAGTGGATCATTTGTCTGATATGTTGGTTCACTATAACCAGGTAGAGTAATCTTATCCATTGGAGACTTCTGATGGACTGAAATTTAAGGAGCTGAAATGTTGTCTTCCACTTCCACATTCATGCAGAGTTCGGATATATTGTACTATGAAGTGCTCGATATACCTCTTCCAGAACTACAAGGTTTAAAAACTTTAAAAGTAGCATTCCATCATGCTACTAAGGATGAAGTAAGTATTTAATTGATGCTTGTCACCGTGCATAGGTTCACTGCTGATATCTGTTGTTTCTGCTTCTGTGTCTCGTAGGTGGTCATCCATACGATCAGACTTCCAAAGCAGAGTACCGTTGGAGATGTGCTCAGTGATCTCAAGACAAAGGTAATTTGGGGTGTCTTGGTGCTATTTCTTGCCTTTCTTACCTTAACTTCAGTGGCACATATGCTTTTGGTTAATGGTAACTAGGTGTACTAATTTTTTTCTATAGGAAATATCTACTGTCTTGTGTGCCTTTTTTCTTTCCTTATCTTTTTATTTTTTCTCTCTTACACTGTCTGTTGCAATCTACATCAGGTCGAGTTATCTGATCCTAATGCAGAACTTAGGTTGCTTGAAGTTTTCTACCACAAGATCTATAAGGTTTGCTTGTTTTCTGCAGAAATATCTTGATGCTGTTGCTGATCATATCAACACTAATACGTCTTTCTATGCGTGCTATCGTGTGTGGAAATTAGGGGATTGTGTGAAAATATGCGAGTTTTCTGTCAATAATTTTTAATTTCTGCAGTTGCACCCGATGTCATGAAATATTCCCGATGCTGTGACATTGACTTTGGCATATTTTGGCTGGTAGTTGGGGTGTTAATGCTTGAGGTTTATCAATCCCATAGAAAGTCTATCTCTTCTGTTACACTATCATGTGAATATTTTACTTGTTACCCCTCTCTTTAGTCTTGTGTTTGAAATAACCAAGGGGTCTCACTAAATTTCTGTCTCATATATGCAGATCTTTCCCCTCAACGAGAAAATTGAGAACATAAATGATCAGTATTGGACATTACGTGCAGAAGAGGTGGGTGACTCCCTGGGTTGCAATTGTATGCGTGGTATAGGACCTTGTATTGTAAATGTAAATCTAGAGATATAACCTTTCTAAAAAAGAAAAAGGGGAGGGGATCTCTGAGATCTGGTAAGTAGTTAATTGTTGCTTTCCTTTACAGAAAAGGTTAATAAGTGCTCTTACGGGAAATTTTTAAAAGCTACGTTGTAAGTGTGAATAGGTAATTTTAGTGTCTTATAATTGTGAAATTATTGCACTTTTTGAAGTCCTAAACAGTGTTTCTCTGTACAGCATAAATCTTAACATGTATCCCTTATGAGTCCTAGAAGCTGCTATGGAAAAGCATTTTTTCGGAAATCTAAAAATGAAATGAAGCTACAGGATGGGGATTTTGCATGGGGTTCTGGGCTATTTTCTGATTTGATGCATTGTGGCGAGCAGTATCTTTGTGTATAGTTTCTAATATCCTTTTGATTATGCTTCATCAAGCGTGGTTGGTATAGCATTTAGGTGTTAAATATTTATTTCATTTTGAGATTAGCTGTATGGCTTTTCTTGTTTCATTTTTGAACGTGGATATTAGGATTGAGTGCAATAAGACAAAGCAGTAACTCTTAGGTTTGGTTTCATTGCTTTAGATAGATTTATGTATATTAAATCCTTTTCCTGTTCAATTTTTGTAGATTCCGGAAGAAGAGAAAAATCTTGGTCAAACTGATCGTCTAATCCATGTATACCATTTCACAAAAGACACTTCTCAGACCCAGACGGTAATTACTTGATTGCATATTCAATTGGTGCCTGGGTGTTGGTAGATGATATTGCATTTAGAACTTCTGGTTATCTAAAGGTTTTCATTTTGGCATTGTTTCTTGTTTTCCTTTTCTTACTTTAAACAGCAAATTCAGAATTTTGGAGAACCCTTTTTCTTAGTAATTCGTGAAGGTGAGACATTGGCTGAAATAAAGGTACGAGTACAGAAGAAATTGCAAGTGCCAGATGAGGAGTTCGCTAAGGTTTGTTGAGTTCTATTTTAGAGATTTTCTATTTCAGATGGTTTTAGTCAATATTGCTATATGCATGCTAATATTGTGTGTTAACCATCTATAACATGATTTATCATGTTTATCAATTATATATCATTACATCTGATTTTACCGTCTTGATTTCTGCAGTGGAGGTTTGCATTCCTCTCATTAGGTCGTCCGGAGTACCTTCAGGATCATGATGTAGTGTCAAATCGTTTTCAGGTCTGAATTTAAGTAGCAAATTTCTCTATTATTGCACATTTTCATTAAAAATCAATGTTCTGGATGATGAATACTTACTTTCATGGTCTGCTGTAGAGACGAGATGTATATGGTGCTTGGGAGCAATATCTTGGATTGGAGCACTCTGACACTGCTCCTAAAAGAGCTTATGCAGCTAATCAGGTGAATGGGGTGCTGTTGTAGCATATCTGTCCATAGTCTGTTTATGCTAGCCGAATATTTATTTCTATAATGGCCACCTGCTACTTGATTGTAATAACAACATCCTCCAAGTATAGCGGTGTATAACTAATTCTGATGCTGTTTTGCATTTTGCAGAATCGCCACACGTTTGAGAAGCCAGTGAAAATATATAATTAAAATCCGATGGATGGATCTTCTTAAAGTGCTCGATACTTGATGCACTATTTGTTTGTGGAAAATCGGCGAGGTGGTTATGGTCAAGATGATTTCAGTTGGTCTGATGTTTTTGTTGCTCGTTTGTTCCTAGCGTGGATGGAGAAGTTTAGCCTGAAGCAAATTTACATATTCTGAGCGCACATACCGCATCCATTTCCAGAGATGGAGTCTTGGGCGATCTCCGGTGGCTGTCCCTGGTACTGTATTTTAACGGTATATAAATGAAAGATTTTGGACTGGTTATTGTATACATGGTATAGTAGGTTGCCTTAGTCCTTATCTTTTGCTTCATCTGCTTCTTCGATTTTTGTTTACTTGAGTAATGTCTAGAAAAGATGGGGATTCTGTAGTGGCTTTTAGGTACTCTTAGCATCTTTCTTGATTTGTAAAGGAATATTGAAAGATGCTGTATTTACATTGATGGACGCTAATTTTTAGTCTCCTCTCGCCTATTTTTGGCGCAGAGGAATCATTTTGGACTTTCGCAAGAAAGGCCCCTCGTTGAATCTCGACTTTGTCGGCGCCGAAAAGCAAGAAGGAATTTCTACACCTTTGTTTCGCCTGCTTTGTCGAAGATTTGGGCAAGACTAGCTTTATGGTGTAGTGAGTAGTGGCAAATTCTTGCCTAGTTCGAGTCCATTGTGATTCAAGCGATTCGAACCATTAGATATGTGGTCCTCAAGTGAGATTCAATAGATCCAACAATTTAGATCACTCTCGGTCCGGGCCGTGACCCAACAAATCACAGTTCGCGTTGTGGAGAAGTCAGATAACTCTTGCCAGGAATGATTCAGATACTAAATTCGTGGTGTCTCAGAAGGCCTCTGCAGCACGTCAGGATCAGAGAAGACGCGACCGGCTTGATCACTCTACTTCTCGAATCAAATGAGCATCTTCGGACATGTCATCGTGGAAAAAGAAATGGGTAAACAGTCACTGCAAGCCAGGACGGTCGAGTCATGGACAGAAAAACAACGCATCACACGGAGGCCCCTCGTTGAATCTCGACTTTGTCGGCGCCAAAAAGCAAGAAAGAATTTCTACACCTTTGTTTCAACTGCTTCATCGAAGATTTGGGCAAGACTAGCTTCATGGTGTAGTGAGTGGTGGCAAATTCTTGCCTAGTTCGAGTCCATTGTGATTCAAGCAATTCAAGCCATTAGATATGTGATCCTCTCGTGAGATTCATTAGATCCAACAATTTAGATCACTCAGTCCCGGGCCGTCCTCACCCAACAAATAACAGTTCGACGCGTGGTGGAGAAGTAAGATAACTCTGGCTAGGAATGATTCAGATACTAAATTCATAGTGTCTCAGAAGGCCTCTGCAGCACGTCAGGGATCAGAGAAGACACGACCGGCTTGATCACTCTACTTCTCGAATCAAATGAGTATCTTCGGACACGTCATCGTGGAAAAAGAAATGGGTAAACAGTCACTGCAAGCCAGGACGGTCGAGTCATGTAGAGAAAAACAACTCGTCACACGGAGGTTGTGCCAAAATGAAAAGTGACCTATTCCACTTTCAGTTTCCTCGCGAATTCCCAATCAGGCAAAAGCAAAAAGACAAGTAGCTAAATGCCGCCTTCACATACGTCCAACTCTAACCTAACCCTCCTTCCCTGGACTCTTCCTCTTGTCCTCTCTCTCTCTCTCTCTCTCTGTCGCTCTCCCCCGTCTTCTCTCCTTCATAACCTCCACACTCAACACACACTCACACAACACTAGAGCTAGAGAGAGAGAGAGAGAGATGGCGGGAACCACCGGTTCGAGTACCCACACTGCCGCTCCCTACGAGGTCGACGAATGCCGCGGCGTCCTCCGAGTCTACAGCGATGGCTCCATCGTTCGCTCCTCCAAGCCGAGCTTTGATGTCCCTGTCCACGATGATGGCTCCGTCCTCTGGAAGGACGTCCTGTTCGACCCGGCCCATGACCTCCACCTCCGCCTCTATAAGCCAGCCTCCGCCTCGGCTTCGTCCGCCAAGCTTCCCATCTTCTACTACATCCACGGCGGCGGCTTCTGCATCGGCTCCCGCACCTGGCCCAACTGCCAGAACTACTGCTTCAAGCTCGCCTCCGATCTCCACGCCGTGGTCGTGTCCCCCGACTACCGGCTGGCCCCGGAGAACCGGCTCCCGGCGGCCATCGAGGACGGCTACGCGGCCGTGAAGTGGCTCCAGGCTCAGGCTCTGAGGCGAGCGATGCGTGGCTGGCCGATGTGGCTGACTTCGGAAGGGTGTTCATATCGGGCGACTCGGCCGGCGGGAACATAGCCCATAACTTGGCGGCTCGGCTGGGAGCCGGAGCTCCGGAGCTGGCTCCGGTTGTGGTGAGGGGTTATGTGTTCTTGGCGCCGTTCTTCGGGGGAACGGTGTGGACCAAGTCGGAGGCCGAGGGTCCTAAAGATGCTTTCCTCAACTTGAACTCATCGACAGGTACAAAAGAACAATGATAAATCATTCGATCGGAATTTTCCTTTTCTGGGTCCAAGTGATCATAGCTGTTTTCATAGAGAAGCCTACTGAAAACTACACTTACATTTGAATGCTGGACTTACACATTGTCACGTCATGCGAGCGTTTATGTGATCTTGGCTTTGGTCAGGTTCTGGAGGTTATCGGTACCGACCGGAGACACGACCGACCACCCACTGGTGAACCCCTTCGGGCCGTCGAGCCTCGACCTCCAACCCCTCGACCTGGACCTGATCCTCGTGGTGGTCGGCGGCGCCGACCTCCTGAAAGACAGGGCCGAGGAGTACGCGACGAAGCTCAAAGCTTGGGGAAAGAAGGTGGAGTACGTGGAGTTCCGAGGGCTGCAGCATGGCTTCTTCACCATCGATCCCAACTCCCAGGATTCGAAACGCCTGATGCTCATCATCAAGCGTTTCATCACCGACAATTCCCCCTGATGACGCACCAATTTGACGTTTATTATCTAAATATCATCCGTTCTTACACATGATTTGTTGTTTTTCGTGGTTTTCTTTTTGTTGTTTTGGGGTGCGTGGAAGTTCTCTTTGTTATTTGTTGTATTTTCCTGGGGAATTCTAATGCATCATGCCCAACTTTATAAATTTAAATAAATGTTGATAATTGTCAAAAAAATTGTTGGTAAAAGAAAATCATTAATTTTTTTTTCATTTAATTTGTTAATAACTTACTAACACCTCTATGAAATTATTAACTTTTTCTATAGTTGAAATTTGGTTGTACCAACTCTTTTATTTGTACAAATTACTAGATTCAAATTTACTAGTTATTACATGAAATTACCAACGTCTATTAGGAAAATTCATCAACTTTTTTCCGGGTTAAACAAAACACTAAACTAGTTTTAGATTACCAACTCCCATTTGAGTCACTTATAAATTTTCAATTTTTTTTTCTGATTTACTAACTTTTCAATTGAGTACTAATTTTTATTTGCCTTGGTATGGACCCCTTACGATTATGAACTCTTTTAAGAGATTACCAACCTAAATTAAAGTGACTCAGTGACTTTTATCCCATTAATTACAACATGGTAGTGGCCAAGCAACTCTCATTTGAGTTATTCACCAACATCTATGGTTTCCTTCTTATTTTCCAACTAATCTTATTGTTCACAAACTTTTTTCTTCAATTTGTTCATAACGTCTTGAATATATTACTTTGTTTTAGAGATCATCAACCTTATTTAAAGAGGCTGATCAACTTTTCTCTAATCAAGTTTCTAATTAATTTTGAGTTACCATTTTCATTTACATTTCTTAATCACACCTTAAACTTACTGACTCTTATAAAAGTGTAGATAAATTACAAAAAAGTTAATAATAAATCATCTTAAATTCAATAGTGACCCAGTAAGATGTCTTTTCTTGAAATCCATTTGATAAATTATTTTAGATGAAAAGGCCGGCATGATTAGACTCATTTAAAATTATTAATCGAATTCCTTGATCTGTTGGCACAAATTAAAATTTCCAAACAAATTAGTAGTTTAGCCATCATGACACGCAAGCACAAATCGCCGGCTCTTAAATTGGTCAACGAATTATTTCTTTTTTCACATGTTTAAATCGAAAAGAATCCATCTGCACTTGCCGTGGGCATACGATACTTATACGCACACGTGTTCGTCTCTCCGTCTCCGCACCATGGTCCTCGAGAGCACAAATGCGGTGCGTTTCATCGCTCGCCTCAGGGACGTAACGGTAATTTCGCCCACGCCATCCGAGTCCTCTTTATAAAACCCAAAAAGCCAAACGGTCCGTTGAATTCAAATTCGCGACTCGATCCCCACCGTCCATCCCAATCGCTCTACACCCTCCGATCTCTCCATTACATCCTCTCCCTCTCGCAACGACGCTTTTAACTTTCTCTTCGCTCTTCTTCTTCTTCCTCCCTCACTCTCTTCTCCCCCACTGATTTCGCCACTGCAAATCCCCTACTCAAACCTAAACGAGAAACTCTCTCTCCTTCTTCGCCTCGCCCGCCGCGATTCGTTAGCCGACGACGATGGTGATCATTTCGGACACCGCCAGCGCCACCAAGAGCCGGTTCGGGTTCCACGACCGTTCTTCTTCGGATCCCGCGCTCTTCGACCTCGCGGCGAAGTCCGCGTCCGGGGAAAGTCTCGCGCATTCTCAGGATCCGGAAGATGGCGGAGTTGGCGGCACGGCGAAGCCCGCGTCCCAGGGCTTCGAGCTCCGCGAGGATCCTTCGTTCTGGAAAGATCACAATGTCCAGGTTCGTGTCGATATGAGTTACTTGCGTTTCTTCGGATATCCATTTTCTAGCCTAGATTGGTCGATTTGTTTAGCTTTGACTTTCCCCTACGTTGGGCCGGCTAGGTTAGGTAGAGAGCAGCGCTTGCTTGAAAAGCTTTGAAATTGAAACTCTTGTTTCGGACAGCATGCTCTCTGCTATAAAAAGAGAAAGAAATGACAAATTATGCATACTGGTTTATAGGTGATCATCAGAATTCGACCGCTTAGTAGCAGTGAGATATCGCTGCAAGGATACGGTAAATGCATTAGGCAAGAGAGCTGCCAAACTCTTACCTGGACTGGGCATCCCGAGTCACGTTATACTTTTGATCTGGTTGCAGACGAGAACGTCAGCCAGGTAAAAGTGTCTTTTCTCATATCTTTTGTAATTTTGTCCTGAAGTGCACTAAATTAAATCAGTAAATGTCACAGGAGAAGTTATTCAAAGTGGCTGGAGTACCTATGGTGGAAAATTGCGTGGTAGGATACAACAGTTGCATGTTCGCGTATGGTCAAGTAAGTACCATACGACAAAAACACCCTTATTATGATCCATTTGAGTCTTTCAATTATTGATGGTTTTCTTAGACTGAACATCCACCATTGCAATTGTGAGGATTCGATTAGCCAATCTTTCCACCAGTCTGTTTGCTTGTGTTTATGGTACTAAATAGCTTTGCTTTTCTGTGTGTAGACTGGAAGTGGGAAGACTCACACAATGCTTGGAGACATTGAAGGAGGAACTCGTAGACACAGTGTTAACTGTGGGATGACACCCCGAGTCTTTGAATATTTATTTTCACGGATTCAAAAGGTTCGCGCCCTTTGCTGATATCACACAATGCATGATGTTCATCTTCAAAAAGGAAAACCATTTATATGGCCGAGGAGAAAACAAAGAAAAAACTTGTTAGGGAGTTGTTGCTTGAAAGTATTATGACCAAGATCTTGCTATCTTTCTTGCGATTTTTAGAATCAACGCAGAGTAGTCAATGGGGTTGTTTACTTCTCTTTCTATGTCAGAGAGGGTTATTGTCATAAACCTATGCAGTAATATTATGTGCCATTTTACATATATCTGATGAAAGTTATCCCCCCTCTTGTGACAGGAAAAAGAGGCTCGCAAAGAGGAAAAATTACGATTTGTTTGTAAATGTTCATTCTTGGAAATATACAATGAACAGATTCTAGATCTTTTAGATCCTTCTTCTAGCAATTTACAGGTATGCATTAGTTTCGGGCTTTTCATTTGCATCACCAAATTTTTCCCTAAGACGGCTAAAGAATTCCAATATCATTGGAGGCCCTTTATTTGCACTTTGTGAAACTAAATGCCAATACCTGCAATTTTACAGATAAGGGAAGACATCAAGAAAGGGGTTCATGTCGAGAATCTAAAGGAGATAGAAGTTACGAGTGCACGAGAAGTGATACTTCAGCTGATTCAAGTATGTGAGCTGCTAATATTGTTCAATGTTTTCACTGCATGGTGCAAGGAAATTTTGTGCTATATAATTACTTAGTTCTTTTATTGCTAATCACTACTTAGAAACATTTTCAAGGACTTATCTTTTGTGCGGCTCATGGTCAACTAGATTGATTGTTGTTATTTAAGAATATGCTGATAAACTAAGGCCTTTTGAATCGATTTATCTGGGAAACATGCTTTAATGTTGAGGAAGTTGGAGCTAATCGTGATGGGTGATCATCTTTTGCAAGAAGAGAACGAAAGCAAATTAATGCTCTTGGAAGTTTCTACTCCTACCAAGCAATACTATGTTTTTAGAGATGACATGTGGTGATTATGTGCGTTCTTTTCACTTGGATAGAGGGGGAAGTGTATTAAAAATCACATCAAAGGTTGTTTGATGTTCTTTAATCTGAACTGCTTCTGCAGGGAGCTGCCAATAGAAAGGTTGCTGCGACCAACATGAACCGTGCAAGCAGTCGTTCTCATAGTGTATTTACATGCGTCATTGAAAGCAAGGTTAGTGTTTTCTTTTCTTGCTCTATTTGCCTCCAATCTCAACTAAAAAGTTTCCTACTTAAGACTGCTTTGAATTTTCCAATCATACTCTTGGTTATGTACTAAGTCATGTGTTCTAATTGAGCCTTTAATTTTAGTGGGAGTCCCAAGGTGTTACTCACCATAGGTTTGCTCGGCTCAATCTTGTTGATCTAGCAGGGTCAGAAAGGTACATGAGAATGTTAACACTTTTCCATTAAGAGTTGATACTTTTTCATAAAGTTATGTGAATGTGAGGTTATGTTACAATTTTCTCACAGACAAAAAAGTTCTGGAGCTGAGGGAGAACGTCTTAAGGAAGCCACAAATATCAACAAATCTCTCTCAACCTTGGGGTGGGTAGTCCCATATCCTCATTAAATATGTCTTAAGTTTTTCTTGATCATATCCATGTATTCAGGCCATTCTCACATACATGGCATCTCACTTTCTATGATAATTTTGTTCTGCAGACTTGTGATCATGAATCTTGTGAGCATATCCAATGGGAAGTCACTCCATGTCCCTTACCGAGATTCAAAACTTACATTTTTGCTCCAGGCCAGTTGACTTCTGATAAACTCTATTGATATGAACTTATCTATGAGTTGATTTCCCATCATGGTTTGACAATGTTTCAAAACTAATTTAGTTATATGACTATGCAAAGTCCAGATACACGCTTCCCTCACAATAAAGTCTTATTTTAAAGTAGTGGACTTTGAGAGAAATTTACCAAATTGTTTGGACATCGTGTCGTCTGGTTTACTGCACAAACCTCTTCGAGAATTAGAAATTCCAGACTTTTGTGCTTCTGTTTAGTCAAGTCGTAGATTTTTGTTAAATGGAACTTCTTGGTGGGATGACGCATCATGTCTTTGTGCATTTAACTGTGTCCATGCAGATTTACTTTATGTGCTAGAGTTAGAGTTCAAGGCTTATTACCATTAAATTTAGAATTGATTTGAAAGGGTGTTAACTTAAACTTGGTATGACCAGGAAAATTTTTTTAGCAGTTAAAACTATTATTTAGTACTTGCTAGTTGAGGAAAACTATCCTTCATCCTGTGCAAGTACTTCTTGACAGATTTTTTCTGTTGCCTTTTGAGTCTTGACGAATGAATTTTCACAAAAAGAATCTTGCTTTTCATATTTCAGGATTCACTTGGAGGAAATTCAAAGACAATTATAATTGCAAATATCAGTCCATCCAACTGGTTAGTGAATTTGGGGTGCACATATTTCTGTCTTGAAACGGTACATATTGATGACTAATTTTACAATTATTGATTGCCGCAGCTGTTCGTTGGAGACTCTGAGCACTTTGAAGTTTGCGCAACGTGCTAAATTCATTAAAAATAACGTATGTGTTCTCTACTTGAGGCTTGTGTTTGATTAATGGCCTCTAGGAAAAGAGTGCCATCAATTGCTTTGTCTCAAAGGCATGTTTCTTTGAAAATATTCAAGTCCTTATATTTCCTGATTGATTTTTAAATTTTAAGTGGGTAGTTTAATATTTGAGATTTATCTGACCTATGAGATCTTTTAGTAGGTTTGCATCAGCTCGTTGAGTTTTTTCTTCTTCATTCTTTTCACCGTGCTACTGGAAAGTCATAGTGGTGTTAATTTTCAGGCAATTATTAATGAAGATGCTTCTGGGGATGTAATTGCTATGCGTATGCAAATTCAACAGCTAAAGGTACAGTCGAATTTGATGACTCATTGCAAACATGGTCTTGCTTATTAAAATCACAGTATAACTTTCACTAGTTGACATACTTTACAGTCCCATATCTCCCAGAACATGGGTATTTCCAACTTGTGCAATTTCTCATATATTGTCTTCTATGTCTTTTTAGAAAGAGGTTTCCCGTCTAAGAAGTTTGCAAAATGGAGGAGCTGAGAACATTGAAAGTGATGGTCTATCAACAACCTTTCCAGGGTCTCCAGGATTTTTTAAGTGGGAAGGGTTTCATGGATCATCTAGTCCACTTACATCCAATAAAAGGACAACAATAGTAAGAACCGTCTTTCTTTGGCCTTTCTTTTTAATATATATTTTTTCCTCATCATTTCTCATCCTTTGATTGTTCAGAAGGACTATGAAGTGGCTCTTGTTGGAGCATTTAGAAGGGAAAACGACAAAGAAATTGCGTTACAGGCACTGGCTTCTGAGAGGCAGGCAGCTTTGCAGCTGGTATGAGAGTGAAAAAACGTTTTTTCACCCTTTTCCCTTTTGTTTACATAGATGGACAACATATATGATATACTTCTAGAAACTTTTAAACTTGCTTATACGTCATCTTTCTTCAATCTGAGGAATGAAAAGTGACATGTTGAAAAAATTGGTTACTTCTAAAACAATTTAAGATGAAAAAGAGGAAGAATGGCCTTCTTTTCTTTTCTTTTTGCAACATTGAAGGTTGTTAATCTCTGGTGGATCAGGCCAAGCAAAGAGGAGATGAAATTCAAGGCCTGAAAATGAGGTTAAGATTTCGTGAAGCAGGGCTTAAGAGGTTAGAGGCTGTTGCCGCGGGGAAAATCTCAGCTGAGACCCATTTGCTGAAAGAAAAGGAAGAACATCTGAAGGAAATTGAAGTTTTAAGAACTCAGGTTGACAGGAACCCAGAAGTGACCAGATTTGCCATGGAAAATCTACAGTTGAAGGAAGAAATCAGAAGGTATGATTAATCTGGGTCCAGTGGGATATACCTTCCCAAAGGTTATTAGCCTCTCTTCTCAATTTCCATGGTCTATTCTAAAATGACAAGACAAACTTGCTTTTTGCAAAAAGAATGTTTGAGCAGGTTCGTGCAGTAAACATATTTATTGTTTTGTATTTTTGTCTTATCATGGCTTTCATGTACTCTGTCGGACAGGTTGAAGTCATTTTGTGAGGAAGGAGAACAAGGGATGATGAATGAACAAATCAGGGTGTTACAAAATAAGGTGGGCAGATGCTTGTAACAGTTTTTATTAGTTATCAATGGGATTATATGCTTACAGTTTACACCTATTGCAGTTGCTAGAAGCACTGGACTGGAAACTAATGCATGAATCAGATGCCTCTGCAGTCCAGGTTAAACATCTCCTCTTAAATTTTAAATAAATTGCAATGTGGGGAACGTTGTCCTGTTGATCTAACTATAAAATACTTGGAGACAGAAGCCTGATTCAGATGCAGCAACAGACATACTTGGTGATGAAACCCTACTTCTTTCTACCAAGGTTAGGTTTATGAATCAGTGTGCTTTCTGCTGCTTACTTTCTTGTCTCAGCTTCAAGTGTCAGATTCTCCCCGTAAATTTTTGTTGCAATTCCATTCAATATTAAATTATTATAGGGGCCTGACATTTAAGCATTCTTTCCTCATACTTAATTCTTTTTGTACAGGAAGGAGGATCCCCATGGCTTGCAGCCATTAATGATGAAAATGAGTTCCTCCGTTTGCAGGTAGCCACTTCTAGTTTCAAGGTTGTCCATGTCATAAAAAACTGCATGACCGGAAATGAAAAAAATAATGTTTGCGGAAACTATGTTTTATATCAGGCTATCCAAAACCAGGCAGAATTGGAAGCACTCCGCAAGAAACTAAATTTCTGCCTTGAGGAAAAAGAAAAGTTAGAGAGGTACTAAACAAACACACACTCTTATGAGGTTTTTAACTTTTATTTAGCAAATAGCATGTTTGTGTCAATGCCCTTCCTCACATTTTGCACTTGATTGTCCCAGGCATGTAAATGATCTGTTAAGAGAGCTTGAAGAGAGTAGATCTTCGAGAGCTATTGGCGGAAACCAGCCACTTGAGCTTCAATCTTCCTCAACTGGGGTCAACATTGTCAATTTTGATGATCAGATAGAGCTGAAAACTATGGTGGATGCTATTGCTGTTGCAAGTCAAAGGGAGGCAAAAGCTCATGAGACTGCAATGATCTTGTCTAAAGAGAATGATGAGCTTCGGATGAAGCTGAAGGTATTGATTGAGGACAACAACAAGCTCATTGAATTGTACGAGAAGGCAACTGCAGAAAGGAGTGAATCACATTTCTGTTCTCTTGATAGTACTCACCAAGAGAGGAATGGAGTCTGCAAAAGCGATGCTATACCTGACCCAGAAGAAGGGAAACTTATTGAGATGAAAAAGGCTGTTGAGAATCTGGAGCATCAGCTTGTGGAAATGCATGAAGAAAATGAAGAATTAATGGGTTTGTATGAAAAAGCAATGAAGGAGAGGGATGACTTTAAAAGGATGCTTTATGCAAATGAGCAGGTCAAGTCTAAAGGAGAATTTAATTGTCCGGAAAAGCTTGTTGAAGTTGATGTAGGTAATAACTATGAATCAAGTCAGGCAACCATGTCCACTGAGGAAACCCCTGTTACTGGAGTGTTTGTCCTGGAAGCAGATGAAACAGGTGATCAAAAAATAAATGGTGGACCTGGGGCAGATGAACCTTCAAGTAATGCTAATATCAGTATCTCCCTGGAAGAAGCTACTCAGTTAATGAAGCCTTTCGTGTTTGATGGATCAGATATACTAAATGAAAATTCTGGTTTCTCTGTGTCAGATGCCGAGGTTAGATCTAAACAATGCTCTGAGGAAACAGGGGTTCAAAAAGTAAATGGTGAACCTGGGGCAGATGAACCTCCAAGTAATGCTAATATCAGTATATCCATGGAAGAAGCTACTCAGTTAATGATGCCTTTCATGTTTGATGGATCAGATATACTAAATGAAAATTCTGGTTTCTCCATGTCAAAAGCTGAGCTTGGACCTAAACAATGCTCTGAGGACTATCAAGCAGATTCGCATTGCTGCATGGAAATTGATCCATCAAATTGCTCTGCTGTTCATATCCCACAGCCACAAGAAATAAATCTGGTCAGATTGAATCTTGCAAGTGCAGAGGAAAAGCTCAGTTTTTCTTCTAGAACTGCTGATACACTTCACTTGGTTGAGAAATCAATCATTGAGGCCGGTCAACTCTCGAGACAAGTTGAAGAAATGGAAGCCAGCATCCTAGTCGATCAGCAAAATCTTGAGTCATGCAAATGCCTTTCATCTGAAGCGCAAGAAAGAGTATGGCTCACTGATAAGAAGTTCTCTGCTCTCAAGTATTCTCTATCGAGTTTCTCTTCATCCATAAAGTATTTTGAACAACGAGAAGCTAGGGCCAAGGCAAGGGTTAATGCTTCAACGTCATACCTAGACCAAAAGAATAATGAAATGGCCCATCTTCAAGCCTGCAAGGATGACCTTGAGGTACTGCTGAGGAAAAATCAACAATCAGATGAAGAACTAAGAAATGAGCTGGCGTGCTTAAAATCAAAATTTGAAGAAGAGAAGCGAAAGCAAGAAAATGAGAAGGTTCTTCTTGCCATAGATAATGTTGAGAATGCTGATCCCGCAAAGAGGAGCTGGGGTAGTAAAGCCACAGATTTACTCCTATCTGAGGAAGAAAAAACCAAGCTACAAACTGAGATTAACTGCTGCCGAGAAAGACTTGGGGACATAAAGAAGGAATACATGGTATTGAGCGGGAAGCGTGGGAAGGTAGATGATGAGATCCGAGCCGTGCGAATAGAGATAACCAAAGCTTCAAAGACAGTGGAGGAGATGGAGATTGCACTTCGTGGTGTGGTCAAGGAGAGAGAGAGTTTATTAGAGACTATGGAGAATGCGCAGCATGAAATTCAGAGTTTGATTCTTTCCTACCACCAACATGTATGCGAAGCAGATATGAGGGCAAATGAAGTGGAGATTCTGCAAGAGGAAATGCATGAGAGTCTCAGAAGACTAGAAGAACTCAAAGAAATTAAAGCCATGACTTCACAGCGAAACATGCAGCTGCTAGGGGACATCAGCGGTCCTTCCTGTTTATCAGGGAAGATGCAATCGGAGCTTCGAAATGCCATGGCATTGATTCAGGAGGCAAAATCATTGCTTTAGTCCCACCATGGAAATCATAAAGTCTGACAAATTGTTCTGTACTTGAAATTACTTCCTTGTATATTCACTCCCTTTGTCACGTTTGTTGATCTTCCTGTCAATGGAATGCCACCAAGGGAATATATTCTTAGTGCACGTTTTCAAAGTCTAGAGAAAGCATCAGTATCTTCTAACATGTTTTCCCACTCGCGACTATATCAATGTTACCAGGTGAGGTCGACATTGAACTTCATTTTAGTAAGTGTCATCATGGGTTTGAGTCTGAGTCAAAACTCATCTAAAGTATTCAGAATGCCCTGCGGATCTTTTTCCCTGGTAATTATTTGATTGCAATATTATAGGAAGACTACAGTCAGAAATGAGATTGATCGAACACTCTGAAGGAATTGAAAACCGGTCTTTTCTTAAGTGGAGAACTCTTCATCAATGAGTGTTATTTCCTTCTCGACTTTCACCAACTTGGCCAGGCCCATGAAGATATTACTAATGAATTTAAATTATCGATAGGGTTTCAAGTTTATTAACTTTCAATGGCTTAAAATAGTTTTAACACTAAAGTGCTACTATAACATGTGAAAAATACTAATTACATGTAGATAGATAATTTACGTTTTGAAAAAAGAAAATCATTAACTGACATGAAAACCTTTTCCTTTTCATTTGCAAAACTACCAACAATTAACAATAGTTCAAAAGTTTCTAGTATCTAATAGGCGTAAATTATTGTTAAAATTAGAAAGTTACCAAATAAATCAAAGAATTCTAGTGAGGTAGCATATTGCAAAAAGTAGAGGAGATGACTCTTTCCCATGGTTCGAATTTGTATCTCACTCGAAGCACAATCAATTGATGGCTAAAGAAAGCTATTTTAGTTATGTCACGAATGACTTTCTTTATAAGTGATTGCAGGCCATAGACAGAATGTACACAGAAGCCAACATTCATGCCGCTGGTATTCCCAAGTGAGCACTGGCATTGATGATGAAGAGTTCATACAATTTGTGAAGGATTCATCTTCGATCTTCATTTGTATCGTGAAGATTAAATGCTTCACAATATTGGAAGATATTAACCGTACATGCTTGACACGAGGCATTCAGGTGAACACAATTTTTTCTATGATATCAAGGAGGTATCTAAGGAATCACATTTGCCCGTCAATGGGATTGGCTCGGCACAGAGACTACCAAAAGAAAGCATGTTGAGTACTGGAGTTGGTGAAATAGTCATTGTAATTAAGATAGCTCCATAGCTTAGAAAGCCCAAATTTCCCGTGTTTGGCTGACCTAAGATATATACGGTGTAATTCCTTCAGGTTTTTCTCAAAAGTTTCCTTTGTAGCACGCACCTGTACAAGCAAACGCCCAGGGAAAGGTGAAAAGAAGATCAACAAACAAGATCATCTAAAATTCACCATCACAAACTAGGATGCATATATATTCATGTATTACATTCAAGAGCATGGATGCAGGATCCTTTTCTTGCTTGGTACACATGCAGGATCTTATAGAGGGAATATAGGAGATTAATTAGAGTGAGCATTACCTGGCAAAAATTAATGATAGGTTCTTTAACTGATAGGTCTCCTTGTCCTCCTGTACTCCATACACCCCCAAACAAGGTACCCCGAAAATCCATGGCACACTGTAAAATATTTCGTATTATGCCACCAATGTCCCGCGTCTCTTCAGATAGAAAACAGCTGCAGAAAGATCACAATTATCTTTAATAATTAAATATATAGTCACATCTATTCATGGCTACCACAGTAGATATTTGCAGTTGGACAGGTTAAAAAAAGGAGATAAAAAAGGAAGAGTGCAGTTGTAAATCAGTAGAACAAGAATCAATCTAGCCATTTCAACTGCCATGATAGCTGTGCATCAACTGCCAAGTCAACTCAGTGATTTCCTTTTCATTCAATTTAACATCGGTGGCCAAGTTGTATACCAGGTGGATGAATCGACTAAACATCACTTTGGACCAAGTAATGATATTGCACAAATGTTGGGCAGTTTGGTTACTGTTGGTAAGCTAAGCAAAAGGAAATCAGTGTTCATTCCCTTCCTAAACTCTGCGAGGCTCAATTAGCATGCAAGGAATGAAATCAACAATGACCAAATATGACAATATTTCAGAAGTTAAAGTCCAATAACTTCGAACCAAAGTGAAATGCAAACTCACATGTCAAGTGATTCGGCAAGATATTCCATATGCACTGACTCAAGATCCATCATATCTTCGACCTACATAGACCATGGGAAATTTCAAGCTAACGAAAAGAATATAGATAGGAAGTAATTTGAGAGAAGAGGCAGATAAAGCAAAAATGCATGTTCAAATGTTGACATGGGTAATCTACATGACAAAGATGCATGCCCAGCAACTCTTCCATGAACAACTCAGTTTCTGCAAGTCAAAAAACATTAAAGAAGATTGATGGCATAAGGGAAAAAAGATAACCCATTCACTAAAAGGATACATGCCTTTGCAAATCTCTCACAAAAGCTAAGTGATTAAAGATGATCACCTAACATGCAGCAAGCAATTTAAACACAAACATGGGTACAATAAAGTAAGAGAGCAGCTGCAGGTCCAAGGTACAAGATATCACTGCTAATCTTTCTCACTCAAATTGGAGAAAAATGCCGAAAAATAACATCTTAAGTATCAGTTGGGCCACACAAAGCAAACTTCAGCATAGGATCCTCATCCGCCAGCTGGACATAGATATGAAGAATTAAAGTTTATTTCTAAAATATCTGCAGCAAGATATGCACTTCTTGAAATGTTCACGAGGACCTTATGTTGAAGGGAATGGAGAAAACCAGACCACGAAACATGAGATAACTGGGACTGCACATATTGTTGTAACATGGATACGAAATGATTCAACTGGTGCCTGATATCACAGAGAGAAGAAAACTTCCTTTATGAGTTTCAAACAGAAAAATTTCACAACATGAGAGACACTATCAAATAGAAAATGACACCACTAATAGACTCATGAACAAAAATTAATATGCAAGAGATCTAAATTTGCAATTATTGCAATTGGGAAGTCCTAGATTCTAAACTCTCAAAACATGAACAGATTGTGACCGACTTCTGTATCATCACGCATCATCTGCAATAATGAAATGTTTCCTCGATTGTCAGTCTCAATGAATTATGATAACGGTTGAATATGATTCCCTACAGATCAGAAATGAGGTCCTGTATACGCTTAGGAGGAAATGGTGTAAAACAGCATTTGTTTTTTAGATGACATAAAACAAAGAAATGACCAGTGGTCAAATATCTTTCCACCATCGACAAGGTGAGTGGAGCTATCTCTTTGCATAAATCTACCACATGAAAGGAGGATGCAGAGTTAGAAACCTAAGAATGCCAAATCAGAGCATTCCCAGAGGTAATAAACCTTTGAAGCAAACTCAATGTATTGGCCTCAAAACCTCTATCTCACTGAGCATACTAACTAAAGCCACCCCTGCTATTACTTTAATTTTAATTTTCTCACCCTCGAATTGAAATTCTACTGCTGATCTTATCAGATGGAGGAAAGGAGAACAGAGAGAAATTTTTCATGCCTATTAAAACCCCTTCGACTAGGAGATCTAAAAATCAATCTTGTAGAAATCAAAATTAAAAGGTAAATTAACTTCCTGATATCCTGAGACAGGCCTCTGCCTATTACATGATATAATTAATGGTGTAGTGTCTTTTCCATGGGCTTCTCAAACTAATGGTAGACTGTTTTCAGCTTAAATCTTATGTGCATCCAAGAGAAATGCATGAAATCAGTGAAGGCGAGCAGCTTAATTTGTTTTTATTAAGATAAAAACAACTAATCAACAGTCACAGCCAGTCAGTGTATCAATTTTCTTACAAGAAACTTCCAGGAGCCCTGAGTGCTTTATTTGCTCTATATCTTAAAAGAGATGAAAATAGTTGAGGACATATGCCAAAGGGCACATAGGGAAATGCTTTGTTCACCTCTATAAACACAACAACTTGGCAAACTGATTGTAATAAAAGATGTATATAAAAATAGTTCATGTTACCTCATATTCATCAAGATAGTAAAATGATTAACTTCCCCAGCTTGCAATTCACATTTACCACTTTGACTAATATGCTTTGCACCCTGTTAAAATTTCAAAAACACATCATATTGAGTGATCTTCACAAATCTTTAATTCCTGGAACCTTTAACAATCATATCTCAACTTTAGCAACAAGAATGACCATCACAAAAACTTAAACTGCTTCTGTTACCTCCATTAAAACTAATAGATAGTTAGCTCCATTTTCAATATCATTGCATGCATATTTTGGAGAGGGTAGAAAATTTGAGAGTTTGAACAAACGATAGAAAGTAAATTTGGAGATGTGAAGGGCAGCAAAGAAATTAATTGCATAGCATTAGAATATATAGCTATATTGCATATTTAGGAGTTGATCAATAACACACTTTTATGAGCTTCCAGCAATTTCAAAAATTTTACTTTTAAGCATGGGAAAAAAGGAAGAGTGCAAAAGGCTAAAATCTCAACCAAAACAACAATATTGTTGGTCAAACGTATGAGAAGCAGGTTAATTTTCCTAGAACTACATAGCAGAAGATGTAATGCAGTGTCAGATGCATTTTCATGAATACAGCAGAAGAAGCACTAGAACAATATTTTAAATGTGGAAAAGAAAGACTCAAACCCAGCAGAGAGCCAGAGCCAAGAACAAATACCTTCAACAAGCACCATACATTACTTAATGAGAATGCAGCAAGCTTCACTTTTATCAGAAAATTGAATATCTGAGCATATATATTCAGTGCAGCAGGAGTCAGAATGATGCTGGCTGGCCAATCCACACGATATCCTAATCCCAAAAAGTCAAAAGAATGGACTCCTGTAATAGTTGACAATCCATGGTTAATCAAGTTTCACAAAGGTACTTTTACTGAATCCAGATGAAAGCACAGAAAAATTCACTGTGATGAAAAAGGAATGAATTGCTTATAAGATACAACAAAAAGATACCAATTGCAGTTGACGGAGGCAATCTGTCATTTTCTTTAGTATAAATGAATAACCTATCCTTGTTGTTGTCTCCTTCACATGAAGACCTCTGGATTGACATCTCAAGAAGCTCTTGAACATCTGAAAGGCTGTGAGCTATGCCAGTTGAGAACTGCTTCTGCAGTCAAAATAAAACGAAGAAATTGAATAAGAGAAAATCACAAAATTCCAGCAGTAGAGAGAAACCGTATTATTATTGTTTAAATTCTCAGAAAGAAGTACATGTTGCCAAAGTGACATGATGAAAAGATCTGCCCAATCTGCTCTTTCCATGAAATGATATCGCCGTAAAGAAAGCAAATGTTCATGCAAGTCAAAACCTTCTTCAAGCAGCTTGATTGTTAATCTGCTGACGTACCTGTATCTAAAATCATTGAGGAAAGCAGAATCTACATGCAAAACAGAAGAGTAGAGAAAATATGGAACTTTCCAGGCATTCGGTTCCATGTACCAGGGAAAAATATTTCATGCCTGCAATTAACATTGATAAAAACAGTAATATGTTACTACAAAATATAAATCAAAATGTGGCAAAAATATTCCATACTACTGCCTCAAATTTCTTCAAACCGATGACTCCAACTACTTTCCACAGGATCATGTCAAACTTAATTTCTGATTGCTTGGTTGATTCACTAATAAAATTTATCTAATATCAATAAATCAGGATGGCGTCAACATTAATGTCGTTTATTGCTCCATCTTCCAGTGCTACAAATTTGACCACACAGTTCTGACAAGGGATCAGGCATCTATTATCAATTAAACAGATCATCTATATTATCATGCGTCCAGGCAAATTTAAAGTTTCTTACAAAAACTATCAAATTCCAGTGAACTTAAAACATGACACTGTACAAATTAAGGCATGCTCAATGGGTGAGAAAAAAGGTGAATAGTGGAGCACTTTTACCATGAAATGAAAACTCTGGAGAGTTGGAAACTCAAAACAAGGAGAAATCAATATGCCTTGGCAAGCATAGAAAAAAGGATACTGGAGCAAGATTTCCTGCAATATGCATTTTTCAATGATCATCTCAAGTGGTATTTTGAAATTGGCAGACAAATGTTCTCCTTGGTCTCTGACAACAGTAGTGCTGTTGTTTCTGCAACTGCTCAGCATAGTCTCCCAACTGCTTCCCCCCAAAACATTAGTCAAAACCACATGATGATATTGGCCCTTTGAACCCAGAGGTGAGGATTTGCATGACCCTTTCTTATTAGCAATGTCTAAGCTATCAAGACCATGCTCTTCTTCACCATGGCGATGCTTCTTAATACCAATTGTTGAAGCACTAGAGTTACCGAAGAATGGTGGCTCAGAACCACGTTGATATTTAGAAATGGTGTCTAACTTCTCAAGACATACTTCAAAAGGGTCTTCTACTGAAGTGAAGTCAAAGCAAGGCAATGATTGTACACCATATAAGCTGTCTTTCACTCCAGACGTATTTTTCAAGGGAGTATGGGTCAGCACAGGATTCACGCTGAGAAAATTACGATGATCAATAATGTCTAAAGGCTGCAACATGCATAGTATGGAAGAAGAATGAGTCCCAATGCCATTCTCTTCTGTGCATAAGGTTCTATCAGTTAAAACAGTGCTGGTGGCAGCATTTCCTCTGAAAAATGGCATAACTTCTGCAAATTCCAACCTTCTTTTGCTAAAACCTACAAAACAGCCTGGTGCATTTAATCTATGTTCCTCTGGATATCCTTGATGAATGACACTAGGTTCCTCTAAAAGGTCACTAACTGAAAAAACACCCTCAGGTGTAGCATTTGTGACCTGATCTGTATATACATTTGATCGATCACGGTCCCCAAATTCAACACAATATGATTTACTAATTGAAGAGGCAACACCCAATGGCAGATCTGCTTCTTGAGAATCTCTTTCCAAATCATTCTTCTTATTGTTGGGATCTTTGTTTTCCCGCAATGAACTAGCAGTTAGAGTACTTGACAGGAATCTTAGAGCAGATAAATACTTTTGTTCGGAAGGGGATGCATTATTTGGCTGTTCAATCAGCTCCTCGCTCTCAGACATCTCTTCCGAGCTATCTGAAGATAAACAATCAGGTGACTCATATACCTCCTCATGGGAATTGTTATGGCGATTAACTCTGCAAGGAAAAGTCCACTTGAGATAAATCTAGAAGCCAAAGAACCAAATAAGGAAGAGTGGATTTCAGAATTTACTTTCGCACCAAATGAGAAGAAGTGTGTTCTTAAAGTATAAGACTGGACATTAGTCAGTAATTAGTAGGTGGTCATAAATAGGGAAATTAGGAGTTTGTCGGTGTCTCTCAAGCTCTACATACAGAGTCATCTTATGTACTATTTCATTAAGTTATTGAGTAAAATTGTAGCTTTTGGGTATTTTCTCTCTTCCTCTTTCTTGAAGATCCTAGAATAGTTACACATGTTATGAGACAACCATGTAATAAATCATAAGTGGCAGAAAAATGGAAATTCCAGAGCTGAATAAGGTTCTCAACATGCCATGCAATCTCAAAGCCTGGCTCTGATCCAGCTATTTAACCCCACAGAACCATGAGAACTTTTGAGTGCCAGCATTCAGATGAACATACACCCTTAAAACACAATCTCACCTTGCTTGAGAGACATTAACATCAAAAGACGCTTATTTGCTTCCATAAAGATTTGATTTTCACTAAGCTGGAGCTCAACCTGACAGGTAAAGCTACTGCGACATTGGACTCCAATCGTCACTCTAGAAGGTATGGAGCAAATTGTTTACTAATTCAATGTACATGCCTCAAGAATTATTATGGTACTCCACCAATGTTTATAAGCCAAAGCATTCTCTTCAAGAATTAATTTCATGTTTACAGGTGAGAAGTTGGGCAACAAGGAAAAGCTGAAATTAACATGCTTATGTGTACGCTTGCCTTCCCTCACTCACTCTTCCAAAGAAAGGCACAGAAGCACGTGTGTATGAAATAAGGCACCCATAGAGAGATCACGAGAGAGAGAGAGAGAGAGAGAGAGAGAGAGAGATTACAGAGCTGATCCCTCATCGACTGGTATGGCAGGAGCACCAGAGCTGTTGCTCGGCAATAATGAAACTGCAGCATTTGAACTTGCCCAACTGCTCGAAGAGACAAAAGATACAGTGTTGAATGCAGCAACCTGGAAAGGCCAAGCCAACATGCTTGAGATACATTGGACTTGTTTCCAACATCTTAAACTTTTAAAGAAACGGATATTACACCGCTCCAATCAAACAAAGCACCCGAACATGAATATCCATATCTACACTATG